>OX377618.1:165047254-165275559 GCA_947397865.1 Polietes domitor
TAAGACATGACTGGGGAGTTTTTGCACACAGCGCTAAAAAGGTAAAAGGTTTACACTCGAAACCCCCATATAAATTACGGCCAAAATGTGTCTAAAGTGTACTTAATCTTGTGTGGTGAAAGTGTGAGTGGTGTGCGTTGGTCTCGGTTGTGTGGAAACTTTCTCCTGTCCAAACCATATGTGTGTGTGAGAGAGAGTGTTTGGAATTTAATTAGCATCCCAAATGATGCTGCTGGCTACCGTCTCTTTTTCCCGTGTCTGAAGGTACTTAAGCCAATGTTTCGGTTTAGGGGCATTATTTAAGGGTTATGCGCTTTGTGGAGGAGGCAGATTTATGTCAGTTTCAGAACTAAGAACTTAGATTGAGCTGTTCAGGATGGCAAGAAAATTAAAATTATCTGCAAAAATCTTTGAACCGTAGACTAGCAGTTATTGAAATTTTACGTGTTGGGGCTATATTAGAATATATAATTATATAATACGCAATATTGATAAGGAGTACTACAAAAATTATCGATTATGATTATTAAAACAACATGTAAGCTAAAGTTGCTGCTCCACACAAAGGTTTTTGTGATTTTATGGACCCAGCAGTCAATGGTGATCCTTTATGCTACAATTTAAATATGGTTCAGTAATGGTAAAATGAGCCAGTCTTGAAATGTTGTTTTGAGTTGTAAATAGTGAAATCGGTAAGGACATTTGAAAGGGAGCTGTATCAAAATAAAATCTGATGGAGCCACATTCACTCTAGATTTGTGTGTATGAAATTTAATGCGTTTTGCCAAATTTGGTGTATAGTGCGTTCTACCAAATTTGAACACATATAAATTATTTTAAAATCGGTGTAACTATGATATCGAATCTGTACATAATTGTTCTTTTTGCAAATATTTAAAAAAATTTCATGGCCGAGGTAACCAACTTTGGAGGATCACACAACCATACTCACCCATACTCACTAGCGCTCCAAAATATTGCAAATTATTTATTAAACGATTGTTTAATCTCCTACAAAGACACACAGACTATATTTTCTTGGTTGAGGGTGTAAATAGTGATTAGACTGTCCACAACAATTTTGGATCAGAGTTGCGACGATTGCTGACTAAATAGGGAATATTTGACTAAATTGTTTCAGAAACCCAGATAAAGATAGTTGAAATAAATGAAAATGCAACAAGGAATTGTGGATTTTTGCTACTGACAACATATATGTTGCAAACGACATTGTTTCGTAATACACATACAAAAATTCAATTGGATAGATCGCGAGCAAATTTCAAAGTCGGGCGGAGCCGACTATATCCGAATACAACTAAATTCGGCAAAAAGGTAGACAGGAAGGATTTTTGTATGTTGCCTAATCATAAGCTGATATGACCTGACCCAATTTGTCAAATTGAGAAGAATATTTGTATCGGGTCTATATCCACTTTCACAATAGGTTCTTCCACTTAAAGTAAATTCGGTGAAAATACGTGGTTTCTGGGGCGGAAAAAGTCAAGTGCAAATTGTGTGGGAGCTATATACAAAACTGAACCGCTCTGACCTATTTTCACAATTGGCGTTTCTAGTGAAAATATTAAATATTTTGTCAAATTTTAAAAAGATCTGTTAAAATATGTGGTTTCTAGAGTTGAAAAAGTCAAATTGGGAGCGAAATTTTGGAGTAAAATTGTATGGATCTGATTAGATCTGATCCGATCTAGTATATTTTCACCACAGCTGTTTCCAGTTGAAATATAAGATGTTTTGTCAATTTTGAAGAACATCTGTTAAAATGTGTGATATCTAGAGTGAAAACAGTAAAATCGGGAGTGAAATTCGTATGAGGGCTATATCTAAATCTGAACCGATTTTCTTCAAATTAAATAGCGTTCGTCCTTATCCCGAAAGACTTCGTTGTGCAAAGTTTCATTTGGTTCTGGCTACAATTGCGACCTGTACTTTGATTACAAAGTAGACAGACAGACAGACGGATTAAATCATCATTCAATCAAATCGTTCAAAAAGTGATCGGTATAATTAACAATGGGTCTATCTCGCTTCCTTTTGGGTGTTACAAACAAATGCACAAAGACATAATACTCTCGTGGAGTGTATAAATATTATGCATACAAATCATTTTAGCCATATTTCCGGCGAAAATGAAAATTTTGCAAAAGTATACAATTTGTATTTTTGTTTACCGTGCTCTATCGAAATAACCAAATTTTCTTGTCGATAAAGATCGATCTTCCAAAACACATAGATGAATGTTAAACCTAGTATTTATTTTGTATATGTTGCCGTGAAATTTTGCTATTTAAGCGTGAAGAGCTTTTTTCGTAGAACATTTTTATCCCTAAATGTCGTTTTTGAAATTATTTTTTTTTGATTTTACCGAAAAAAGTTCCAAATTAACCCATAAAGAGAGGAGCTAGAGAGTTAAGATCTTCCATAAACAAATAGTCCTCATACAATTCCACAATAAGAATTCTCTCAGATATTCACTTTCAAAAATTTTTCGCTTACTATAATGATCCCTTCGATCAAAAAATGAAAACTTTGCTCTTTCAGAATTGTAGTCTTATTTTGTTGGACAGTGTAGTTAATAGAAACCAGTAAGGAAAGGCTAAAGTCGGGCGGGGCCGACTCTATGATACACTCCACTTTCAATCCGAATACAATTCAATTCGGTGAAAAAGTGAAAACGGGAAGGTTTTTTGTATCCTGTAAATGTGTGTGTTTGACAAAAAAATTTATATCGGAAAGGCCATTTGTATGAGGATATATTGAAACCTGGAACGAAATAGGTGAAATATAAAATATATAGTTTGGCCAAAATCGGTTAAACTTATGGGAGCAACATTTGAATTTGGGCTATATTTAAATCTGAACCGATCTTACCCACTTTCATCATAGTTTTGTTTAGTTATATTATAAGATGTTGTGCGAAATTTAAAGAAAATCGAGCACAATATGTGGCTTTTAAAGCGGCAAAGGTCAAATCGGGAGCGACATTTGTATGGAGCCTATATCTAAATCTGAACCGATCTAGCCCGCTTTATCCACAGGTGTTTCTAGATAGATTATAAGATGTTGTGCCAAATTTAAAGAAAATCGATTAGAATATGTGGCATTTAAAGCGGAAAAAGTCAAATCGGGAGCGACATTTATATGGGGGCTATATCTAAATCTGAACCGATCTTACCCACTTTCTGCATAGGTGTTTCTAGTCGGATTATAAGATGTTGTGCCAAATTTAAAGAAAATCGAGTACAATATGTGGTTTCTACAGAGGAAAATGTCAAATCGGGAACGACATTTGTATGGGGGCTATATCTAAATCTGAACCGATTTGACTTATTTTCACCATAGATGTTCTTAGTTTAAATATAAGATGTTTTGCCAAATCTGAAGACAATCTGATACAATGTGTGGTTTCTAGAGCGGAAAAAGTCAAATCGGGAGCGAAATTTGTATGGGAGCTATATATAAATCTGAACCGATCTGACCGATATTCACCATGGGTGTTTTTAGTGGAAATATAAGATGTTTTACCAAATCTGAAGACAATCTGATACATTATGTGGTATCTAGAGCGGAAAAAGTCAAATCGGGAGAGAAATTTGTATGGGAGCTATATATAAATCTGAACCGATCTAACACATTTTTACCACAGGTGTTTCTAGTTACAATATAAGATGTTTTGCCAATTTTAAAGAAAATCTGTTGTAATATGTGGTATCTAGAGTGAAAAGAGTCAAATCGGGAGTGAAATTCCTATGGGGGCTATATCTAAATCTGAACCGATTTTCTTCAAATTAAATAGCGTTCGTCCTTATCCCGAAAAACATCGTTGTGCAAAGTTTCATTTGGTTCTGTCTACAATTGCGACCTGTATCGCGATTACAAGAATAGATGGACGGACGGACGGACGGACGGACGGACGGACGGACAGACAGACAGACGGACATTGCTAAATCGACTCAGAAAGTGATTCTAAGACGATCGGTATAATTAACAATGGGTCTATCTCGTTTCCTTTTGGGTGTTACAAACAAATGCACAAAGACATAATACTCTCGTGGAGTGTATAAAAAGTAAGGAAAGGCTAAAGTCGGACGGAGCCGACTATATGATACCCTACACCTAGTCAATATACCCTGTGGTGTAAGGTATAAGAGAGTCGTTACATTTGAACCTGGTATATATACTACAAATTTCGTACTTTTATCTGTATTTGTAAGAAATTTTGAACACAAACTTTGAATGGGAGCTATATATAAATCTGAAGCGACCTAACACATTTTTAGCACAGGTTTTTTGAAATAAAAGACGCTTTCCCAAATTCGATGAAAATTTAACAGATTGATTGAGCGGAAAGAATTAAATCGGGGTAGTCATTTATATATGAACCGATTTGACCCACTTTCGCCATGGATGTTTGTAGTTGAAATATGAGCTGGTTTGTCAAATTTTAAGCAAATCTGTTCAAATATGCTATTTTTAGAGCGGAAATAATCAATTCAGTGTCGAAATTTGTAATGGAGCTATATATATATATCTGAACCGATCTGTCCCATTTTTATCAGAGTTGTTTCTAGTTGAAATATAAGTAGTTTTGCCAAATTTGAAGAAATGTCTGCCAAAATAAGTGGTTTATAGAGCGGAAAGAGTCAAATCATAGGAGACATTTGTATGGGAGCTATATATAAATCTGAACCGATCTGGTCTATTTTTACCAGAGCTATTTATAGTTAAAATATATGACGTTATGCTAAATATGAAGAAAATCTGTTGAAATATGAGGTTTCTAGAGAGGGAAACGTAAAATCGGCAAAATTTGTAGGGAAGCTATCTAAAACTGAACCGATATGCTTCAAATTAAATAGCGTTCGTCCTTATCCCATAAATCTTTGTTGTGCAAAGTTTCATTGAGTTCTAACAACAATTGCGACGTGGACTTTGACTACAAGAATGGATGAACAGACGGACGGTCACCGCTAAATCTATTCAAAAAGTGATTCTAAGTCGATCGAAATAAAGAACGTTTCTTTTTGGGTGTTACAAACAAATGCTAATGTCTTTGTGCACCCTACACCCTGTGGTGTAAAGTATAAATAGTTTTTTTATTTTGCTGATTTAAAAAAAAACTAATTTTTTTCCATTCACTACTTTGTCTTAGTTTTTATCGTTTCTATACCTACTGTTAATAAAGTAATGAAGAAGTAATCATTCAGATGATTTTTCATAAAAATTTTTTTGGTTTTTTTTATAAAATAAAAAAGTAAAAAGTAAAAAGTAACTTCCAAACTCACAAATATATAATTTCACCAAAGGGTTAATGTAATCATTTCGAAAATCAAAATAGAATAGTTTCCTTGTGTTACAAACTCAAATACATAATAACCTATTGAAGGGTACAACTGTACTACAACAATAGAACAATAGTATTTCAGAAGTAGTGTATGTTTCATAATATCTTACTTATAACAAATATATATATATATCTGGAGCTTTCATCGCTTTGTGAAAATTTATATTTTCGAAAATCAAAGTTCTTTTTTATTAAAAGTCATATTATTTTTGGAACTTGTTGCCTTGAACAATTTTTATGCCGTTACCTTTCGAAAGAAAGAGCCGTACAAAACACTAGTGAATAGTACCTATACAAGTATGTCATACAAACAGGCAATACAATTGTTTCTAACTACCAAAATAAATAGGCACACAATGGTCATTATATGAGCAATCACCAATAATTTCTCTCATAGGAATACTAGGGTGGAGAATGAATGAATTTCGTTAAAGGCAGAGTAAAGAAAACAATTTTAATGCGAAGAAAACTTAATATTTTAGTAGAGAATATGGCACTTTAGTTTCCCTGACATAATACTTTTAAAATGTTTCGAACTATTTTTGTCTCAATATCGAAGAAGTTTTGGTAATGTCACAAGATATCAAAACACTTTGATGATTTTCCTTGCCGAGTCTTACAGCAATCCAAAGTTAATGATCTTGCAAGTTTTTCTGCAAATTTGGTTTTGTGTACTTGCGAATTATGCCCTAAGCCAACTGGACAAAGAGAACATTTTTTGTGTTGCCCGCCTTATGCCAAACTTAAATATTTTCTTCTCTGGAACATGTTGAATGCCTGTTATGCAAACCAAAAAAGGGTTTCAATCTGTGATCCACCGCAATATATACCAAACACACACTAGCATAAACGGACACTAATAATGACTGGGACCTTTTTACACTATCCAAATAATTTTTGTATGCCAAGTGGCGTACATTAGACTCAAAATCGATATCGTGTTTTTCTTACACCCTGACTAAAGATTTTGTTCTGATTTCAAAATGCGACAATTTCTTTGCACACATATACATGGATCAATTGTACGACCTGATTTGGATAATGTTAGTGGGCCTTAAAGTGCATGTAACAGTCAAAGCCTTTTAAAACATCATACACACATCAACACTACTGTACATTAAGCTGGCTTTAAAAATTGTGGTGGATATTGCAAATTTAAAATTCAAATTTGTGCAGAAAATACGGAAGTAATTTTCTAATTTTATAAAGATGACATTTGAAAAACAAGTAAGGAAAGGCTAAAGTCGGGCGGGGCCGACTATATGATACACTCCACTTTCAATTCGAATACAATTCAATTCGGTAGAAAATTGAAAACGGGAAGAATTTTTGTATATTTCCTAATCATAGGCTGATATGACCTGACTCAATTTGTCAAATCGAGAAGAATATTTTTTATCTAACTCATTTTTACAACAGGTGTTTCCAGTTGAAATATAAGGTTTTTTGCGAATTTAGAAGAAAATCTGTTAAAATATGTGGATTCTAGAGCGGAAATATTAAAATTGGGAGCGAAATTTGTATGGGAGCTATATATAAATCTGAACCGATCTAACACATTTTTACCACAAGTGTTTCCAGTTGAAATATAAGGTGGTTTGCGAATTTTGAAGAAAATCTGTTAAAATATGTGGATTCTAGAGCGGAAAAAATCAAATTGGGAACGAAATTTGTATGGGAGCAATATATAAATCTGAACCGATCTAACACATTTTTACCACAGGTGTTCCCAGTTGAACTACAAGATGTTTTGCCAATTTTGAAGAAAATCTGTTAAAATATGTGGTATCTAGAGTGAAAAGGGTCAAATCGGGAGTGAAATTCGTATGGGGGCTATATCTAAATCTGAACCGATCTGACCTATTTTCGCCATAGGTGCTCCTAGTTTAAATATAAGATGTTTTACCAAATCTGAAGACAATCTGATAAAATATGTGGTTTCTAGAGCAGAAAAAGTCAAATCGGGTGCGAAATTTGTATGGGAGCTATATATAAATCTGAACCGATCTGACCTATTTTCACCACAGGTGTTCCTAGTTTAAATATAAGTTGTTTTGCCAAATCTGAAGACAATCTGATCAAATATGTGGTTTCTAGAGCGGAAAAAGTTAATTCGGGAGCGAAATTTGTATGGGAGCTATATATAAATCTGAACCGATCTAACACATTTTTACCACAGGTGTTTCTAGTTGGAATATAAGATGTTTTGCCAATTTTGAAGAAAATCTTTTAAAATATGTGGTATCTAGAGTGAAAAGAGTCAAATCGGGAGTGAAATTCGTATGGGGGCTATATCTAAATCTGAACCGATTTTCTTCAAATTAAATAGCGTTCGTCCTTATCCCGAAAAACTTCGTTGTGCAAAGTTTCATTTGGTTCTGTCTACAAGTGCGACCTGTATCGTGATTACAAGAATAGATGGACAGACAGACAGACAGACAGACAGACAGACAGACAGACAGACAGACGGACGGACATTGCTAAATCGATTCAAAAAGTGATTCTAAGTCGATCGGTATAATTAACAATGGGTCTATCTCCCTTCCTTTTGGGTGTTACAAACAAATGCACAAAGACATAATACTCTCGTGGAGTGTATAAATATGGTTTGCAAAATATTTCATCCCTTGGTCAAGATAAACGGTTCTAAAAATCACGATTTTCCACACCCTCCCTCGTGCATTTGTTTATAACACCTAAAAGGAAACGAGTTAGACCCATCGATTATTGTACAGATTGACTTAGAATCACTTTTTGAGTCGATTTGTCCGTTTGTCCATTTATTGTTTTAATCAAATTACAGGTCACAATTATTGTTCGTTCTTAACAAAAATTGGCACAAGTAAGTTTTGCGGATCAAGGACGAACACTTTTTAATTTGAAGCAAATCAGTTCAGATAGATAGATACAGCCCCCATACAAATGTCGCTCCCGATTTGACTTTTTCGCACTAGAAACCACATACTGTACCCGATTTTCTTTAAATTTGGCACAGCATCTTCGAATCCAACTAGAAAGCTGGTAAGATCGCCTCAGATTTAGATATAGCCCCAATACAAATTTAGCTCCCGATTTGACTTTTTCCGCTCTAGAAACCACATATCGCACCCAATTTTCTTTAAATTTGCCTAAGCATCTTCTAATCCAACTAGAAACTCCTATAGTGAAAGTGGGTAAGATCGCCTCAGCTTTAGATATAGGCCCCCTAAAAATTTCGGTCCCGATATGACTTTTTCCGCACTAGAAACCACATATTGCACCCGATTTTCTTTAAAGTTTTCACAAATTTTTTTTTTAGTTTTTTCGTTTGCATTTTTTTGGTCTGTAATCAATATTTGATTTGAACTGGGATATTGTCCTCGCTCAAGACCATTTTGCTTCTATATTTAATAGAATGAAAATTTATTTACAAATGGCATGGTGACATTTATTACTTGGCTGCAGACTACCACGATCATGATTTCGACCATGTCAAAAGTCTTTTCAAGTGGCTTCGCAGCGACTTTTCAACATCAAACCCGGCCTCTATAAGGAGATGATTCTCACAAACGAACGAGAATCACAACTCACTTGCCGAATTTGCGTTTAAAAAATAGCACCAAGTAATTCTATTAAATATAGAAGCAAAATGGTCTTGAGCCAGGACAATATCCCAGTTTTCACAAAATCTTATAATCCAACTAATAACGCCTGCGGTGAGAGCGGGTAAGATCGGTGCAGATTTAGTTATATCCCCTGTACAAATGACATCATCGATGCCATTCAACAAACAACAACAAAGTCGTCGGTCCAAAAATTTGCACTAACAAAACACATGACAATTCAAAGCAGCGAAGTAGTCGCAATCCATTTGTACCAACAACATTAACAACACATATGTAGCCGCAGCACACAATATAAAAGCGACACGACGCTCACATTGAGGCAGTACACAGCGCGACGACAACGAGAACTCAGCGGACAAAGTTATAGAAAAAGTGCTACAGCATAATTCACACACAACATTGGCAACTAACAATTTCAATATGCAATGTGAAAAAATTGATTTATTTTGCTACGTCATCAAATCAGAAAACAAAATTATAAAAGATTTCAAAAGCAAAAGAATCTTTTAACTAGTGAATTCATTATAGCATATAAGTTGTTTTTCGACGAAGTAGACTTTCTTCATTTTCATTTTGACGATTTTATTAAACAACTCCCTACCGAATCCGATGAGCAAGGAGAACGGTTTCACCAAACCACAATGCCCATGGAAAAACGGTACAAAGGCAAAAAACTCGACGCATTGCTTGCAGAGGTAATATCAATTTTATTGATCATTGTTTTGCATTCCTTTTTTGATTTATTTTCTAATTCATTTCAGGTATGTTGGTGGAGTCACAAGATCACCATGTATGATGTTAATGAAGTATATGAAGAAGAAAAAACTGATGCTGGAGGGCAGTCTGAAAGCAACGTGCCTCTGCACACCATAAGTTCTGAATCAGAGTCAGATTCGGACGATTCGGAGGACGATTTGGATCCACAACTTAAGAGAGTGCGATATGCAAGTCCAGGGCCATCAACATTATAAACATAATACGAATATTTTTTTATTATTTTTGTATTAGATAGCATAGTATGTCAATGTTGAAGTAAAGAAAAAACAAATGAAATTAAAAAATTTTTGGGAAATTTTTCAATTTTGCGGCTACCTAAGCGCTACCTAAACGGTGTTAAGAATAATTCCTAGGAAGTTCATATGTTCTAGAAAGTTGTTTATTGAGATCTTAGGTACATTCTTGTAGTTGATTGTTTCCCTGAATTTTCAGCGGTTTGCTACCTATGGACCTGAACAGAAGAAAAAAGGTTTTTGCGATTTTTGATGATGAAGTTTGCGATTTGAAGATGAAGTTTTTTTGATTTTATATGTTCACAATTTTTGTTCTTTATGACAAGAGCTAGAACTTTGCCTCAGAGAGTAAATCAAAATTCCGAACGGTTTGCAAGATATGAGCCTGAGAATATGATCACTTTTTTCCAAAAATTACACCGAGGCCTCAAATCTCTGGGGGCCCATAAAAAGTGCATGACTTTGGGGGGGAAAAAAACACGGGTCTTTTTTTTTGGTCTTTTATCATGTAGCGGTGTCCGTATATGGTTATTTTTTTCCGTGTTGCACTGTGTATTTATATTGGAATCTTCAGTATGTACCATTTATGAAACTATTTCATAAAATTAATGAAGTTTCTTCATGAAATCTATGAAAATTTGCATACATCATATTATGAAAAATAATGTATTTTTGAATGAAGAACTAAGAAATCTTTCATAAATTCTATGACACTTTTCATTGATTTGTGATTTATGAAACATGTTTCATACATTTTATGAAATGTTTCTTTGACGACTTTTAAATGAAAATTTTCACTGAAAAAGTAAAAGTGCATTCAGAGGAATGTATACACCGAATTCTATGATTCTAGCTGCGGCCATTTGGTTGGTACCATTTTTATCCCATTTTTCATAGTTTACCCCCTTAAGAGTACGACTTTCTAGAGTCTCTTTCTCTTACGTTAAGAATTTCATTATTCTAGTCTTTTAGTTGGTACTATTTTTATCTCTCTGTACCCATGTACCCCTTGAAAGTACGAAAACACCTTTTATTTTTCGTGTCTAAGCAGTGAGAGGAATGTATATTCCGAATTTCATGACTCTGGCCGCGGTCATTTGGTTGGTACTATTTTTATCCCTTTTTCCATTTTAACCCCAAAAAGTACGATGATGATGTCTACGCAATCAGAAGAATGTTTGGATTGTACCATTTTATCTCTCTATTCCCATTTTATCCCTTAAAAGTACGAATTTGGAAAAATATTTATATTATGTATCTATATACATATGTATCTACTTAAATTTTGTATTTCTAGCTGTTGCCGTTTGAAAGGTACAATCTTATCCCTTTTACCCCACTTCATCCTCTACGAATAAAAATCACTTTGTGGCTCACGTTTTTGTTGTAGGGGGAATGCGCATAACCAATATCAAGTAAGAACAAGCGGACATATTGAAAAAATGTGCTTAAATACTCTAAAATATTAGGCAATATTATGGGTATTTTTAGTCCTTGTGAGGGAAATTTTTTTCAGTTTCAATATCAACCGATCTACGACTATCAGATGCATTTATGTAAAATTTGGACGTCCTAGCTCCTTTCGTTTAGATGCTAGCGTGCTTTCAACAGACGGACGGACATGGCTAGATCATCTTATAATTTTATGACGATCGGGAATATATATACTTTATAGGTTCTCAGGTCGATATTTCAAGGTGTTACAAACGGAATGACGAAGTTAGTGTACCACCATCCCCTGGAGGTGGAGGGTATAAAAAATCGTAAACAATTGAATCCATCATTTCACCATTTCCAAACTCACACAGACACCTAATAACACTACTTTAAATTTTCAAAAAATGGATTAATGTAAAATTGTAAAAATAACGACTATATCATCAAAACATTATTATTTTAGAAGTAATTGAAATTACGTTCAAAACAACATACAAGGTACATCAACTTAAAATCGGACAAGTGGTTCGGAAGTTAGAGGCGATTGAACCCATTTGAAAAAGGCCTATTGTTTTCTCTGTTAAATTGATCATAACTCGTGAAATTATCATTTTTTTTTACCAAAATATAATATTTTTCACAAACTTTCAAAACATTCGAGGTAAAAAATCGTTCCGCTTGACATGGAATGACACACATATTTTGTAATTAACTCATTTCACATCATTTTGGTATCTTTTGAGGGATATTAATTCTCTTTTTAAAATCTGTTACAAAACATTCCCAAGCAAACAAGTTTTTAGTCGTTTTCAGAGCGTTTATCTTAAAATGGCTAGACCTAGCGACGAAACATTTTTCAAATTGTCCTTAATCTCAAGATTGTTTTTCTAAGTTGTGAAAACATATTTCTCGTGACCCAACCTATTGTATATGTTCATACCAACGAGTAGGTCTGGATGTTTGTTCGTATTCATTTAGAGAAGAACAACAAAACTATTTCAGTTTACAATGCAAATTGTGAATGTTGAACAAATTATGCAGTGAATGTAAAAAATATTTGCTAGTAGATTAAATTAATTGCTTTGTAAATCTAAATCACTTAAAACGAACAAAGGAAACACAAAATCCACACACAAGTTTGCCAATTATTGCAAGACTATAAATGTGTGCTTTACTGTACCAAGACTAAATGAATTACACGCCCAGGCACGCAATTGCTACAAATGTGGATATATATATCGGGCAACCAAATAAATTTAATAATATATAAAGAGTTTTGAAATTGTTCATATATATTGGATCTATAGAATGCAATTTTATTTATAAATGTATGTTTTCCCAAATAAAACTAAAATGAAATAATAACATCTAATAAACCAATATGATATTTTGGTTGTTTGATCACTTTGAGTGGAACAAGTAAAAGGCCAAACAATCCAATGTTTAGGCGGACTGATTATGTGGAAGTTCAGTACCACATTATGCACCATATGTTGGAGGGAATACAAATCGGTTGGCAAGTTTTCGTTTTAGATTTATCTTAAACATTTCCGCATGAATATTTCTTTTGAGAATGATACTTCGCCCATTTAGATCTGAAACTATGTCTCTAAATCCATCAATCAATGGCATGCCAAATTAACTACCGCCCATAATTGATTTCACGGTTCAGTGACACTGCCTCCTCACAATTATACCCCCATCATCCCCGTTGCATTGTTCGCTGCCAATTAATGACACTTAAATGATTCAGGGGCTACTCGTTGTTAAATGAACTGTATGTGTGCAAGAGAGTACAATCAATAACCATTTAAACAATTACTCCCACTTCATGCAGGAGGAGACAAATATTCAAGCCAAATTGTAAATATGAAAATAATAACCACTTAAGTGAAACTTCATTATTTTAACTGACAGCTTTAATAAAGTATTCGACGTAGTACCGTATGCTCACGCACTTGCACTTTTCCAGACACAGACAAATGATACACGGAAAAAATGAAACTAAAACGTTCATAATAATACAAAATTTACGCAATATACAATTACTTTCGAATTCGTATATTTTTAGTTTTCACAAAATGTTGAAATGAGTTTTTAAACCAACTGATATTATATGTAACAAATAATTAATAGGATAGGACATCATGGATGTTTCAGTAATATTCTTTAAATAAAAATATTTTTTTGACTGAACCAATACTCTGGGGACATCCCCTATAAATGCAGTGCTTTGCGTAGGATATAAGGAGATGTATGGAAGAACAAGTTAATTTAGTTTTAATTTATAAAGTTTAATTTTTCTCTCAATTTCCTTAAAATTATTGATTAATATTCTATGATATTGTATGATAAGACTCTACTGAGATTTTTTATATTTTCAGGAAAATATTCTCCTGCAAAAGTTTTCGTGTAGTTATGCCAATGGTATATTTCGCTGTCCCAATATAAAATATAAGATTTTTGTGAAAACGTCCTACTTTTTAAATCTCGAACACAAATCTAATTTATTTAACTAAAATATGAAAAAATCGAATGCTTTCGAATTCGATTACAATATTTTAAAATACTAAAATTCACGAAGTTCAATCAAAAAATCTAAAAGACTGCATATATATATGAATAGTATAAGGCACCACCATACTGTCTTGAAAAATAACTTAACTGGAGAATTATAATATACTTAATTTAAAAATCATATATTGTTGATAAATAAATTGGAAGGAAGAAGAGAGATTTTAAAAAGTTTTGTTTTGTGCAAAAATATCTTTCGTCACAGCAATCACGCATCTCTGTTCACAGGCGGTAAATAATAAATTCGTTTCGTACTTTCCTTTGAAGGTCAATTGTTTTTCCACCATTGTTTCACACGTTGCAGAGAAGACTACAAATCTTATTTTTTTAATCTATCACATTTCAGGCAAATAATTAGTGACTGTGACAGAAAGTGAAAAAAAATCCTTACACTTTTATTTTTATTTCGTATCAAATAGGCGTTGGGTTTTCCCTTTGATCCCTGACCTCTTACCTTTGATGCATTTAGTCGAACATCTAACTTTGATATATGTCGTTTGATCCATTTCATTAATCCCGTTATTACCTGACTTTTGAAACCTTTGATTCTTTTGACCTGCGAACATCGAACTTTGACATTTGACCCTTGATCTCTTTAACGTCTGAGCTTTGATCCATTTTGATCGTTTTGTCATTTGACCTCTGACCATTGATCCCTTTAATCGAAGAGCGAACTTCTCACTTCAACTTGTATCCATTTTGATCATTTTGCCCCTTGGTCATTGATCCATTTAACCGAACATCAAATATCGAATCGAACTTTAAACTTTGACCCTTGACCTTCGACTCATTTGATCCCATTCGATTTCGACATTTGACCTTTGATCCCTTTTGATCTATTTGACCTTTGAACTTTGGCAAATGACCTTTGATCATTTTGATTCCTTTAGCCTTTGATTACATTGACCCTTGACCTTAAATAACTTTGATCCATTTTACCTTTTGATCCATTTGACCTCTAACCTTTGATTCCTTTAATCTAACATCTGACCATCTCTGGCCATTGATCCCTTTAATCGAACATCGATCCTCAAAATTTGACTTTGACATTTTACCTCTGTCCTTTGATCCAATTGACACTTGGCCTATGACCTTTGATCAATTTGATCCCTTTTATCGCCTCTTGACCTTCGCACATCGAACTTTGACCTTGATATTTGACTCTTGACCCCTTTAACCATTAATCCATTTGACCTTTGATCCATTTGACCTTTGATCCATTTGACCTTTAATCACTTTGACCTCTGATGCCTTTAATCGAACATTGAAATTCGAACTTTGACTGTGACTTTGACCTTGACTTTAAACATTGACGTCTGACATTTGTCCTTTTAACACTTTTGCCTTTGAATCTTTTGACCTTCGAACTTTGATCCTTGACCTTTTATCCATTTGATCAATTTGACCTTTGATCCCTTTCACCCTTGTTTTGTTTGAAACTATCAGATCGCGGAAGAGTAAAGTCAATTCGCTATGAATTGATTAGGGATGTCAAAACCAAGAACGGTTATCCGGTTTTTTTTAAATAATGGCATTTTCGACAAACCGGGACTACCGATATTTTCATGGCGGCTAACCGGTTTTTGAATTACAAAACATTTGCATTTCGTGTATATATTCTACAATAAAAATACTCAAGAATAAACGGAAGTGACCTCTGAATGCCGCAGTGTTAAGATTTTCCAAAGTATTGATTTGTTACGTTGAAACAAACACGATAACAAAAAAACTCGAGATCATTAATTGATGCAGAAAAAGTACGAAATGTGTATTTAACTATAATATTAGCAGTGAAATGTATAAAATTTGTATATTTGTATTTGTATATTTCCATAAAAATATTAATCTTCAAATATATGACTTTGCAATTGACATTTATAGGCACATTTGTCTCGTATTGAATTCTGCCAGACATAAAAAATTGATAAGATAGCATAGCATCTCTAACGTATTTATTGTGGTGTCAAAAAGAATTCTCAAAACAAACTGCACAATTATTTGGTAAAAACCGAAAACCGGTTTCTTAAAAATTTTAAAATTTTGAACAAACCGAAAACCGGTTTCCCGAAGACGCCCGGTTTTTGACATCCCTACGACTAGTGTTTTGAGGTAGTTTTAAAATATAGTTTGTATGGGCGGTGCCATACACTTTTGACTTATTATGACTTCGGAACCGGATGGAACCGTCGTCTATCTCAATATTAGCTATAGTAAAATTAAGACATGTCCATCCGTTCGTCTGCCTGGGTGGCTGGCTGATGTACACAATAACTTTGGAAGGAAGTTATGGAATTCATTCAATCTTTGCTCATATTACTATTTTCTTTAAACTTTGCTTAAGTTTGAAAATGAGCGAAATTACCACATCCCTTCTTGTACCTTACACACAAATTGCCATCAGCTTTGTTTATGCAACACCATCTGAAGTCTTATTCCCACTTTCAAATAACTTTAGTTTTTTCTTTTTATTATTTTTATTTATCTGAATATGGAAATTTGTAAATTCAATTCAAACAAAATTTCTCTCTGTGTGTTGTGCACAATTTGACCATACATCCTTTGGAGTAATCTCACACTAAGGCAACAATCTATCAATACATACTCATGCTTGTATTTTAAAATAAATGGCAGTCCATCATTATTATTGTATTGTACTCGTGTTGTGGTCCTGTGAACGAAACGTGTGCGGATTATTTAAGACATTTTGAAGGAAACAAGGAAGGAAGGAGGACCGAAGGGTGGCGATTGATATTAATGTGTCAAGAAAAAGGGGTTGCACGAATTGATATAAATACACAAGCGCACACACACTCACGCACAATATTAACACGTCCGTCTGCACATAGACACATACATCCATACGTACATCTATGACAGTAAATACTTTGCTGTGCTCGGTCGGTGGTATTTCATAAGTAATTGTCATTGACATTGTAATGAATAGCAATTCGTGCTCAACAGCACTGGTGACCACTTAGTTTTTGACTGGTCGATAAATGTATACAGTGGTGGTTATATAGATAGCAGTGGAAAAATAAATAGATATGATTTTTAAAATTTATCAGTAGGAAAATAATTTCTCCAGTCAAGGACTACGTTGAGAAGTTATATTCCAGGGAAATATACTCAAAAATGACAATTATCTCAAAGTCTTGTGTTGTGAACCTCGCCCAAGACATAAAATATGAATACAAAGATTAATGATCTTGTTGACAAATCCTTTGTAGATATTGCAATTCTTGGGTTTAATGGACAAGCATACCCACAACGTATGACCAAATCAATTATCGCAGAGTACATATTTTCTGCGTAACCGGCATTTGGCCAGGCTAAAATATTTTATTCTCAGGAATAAAAATATGCGTTTTTACACTAATTAATATACATATATGTTATTATTTAATTTATTTTTTTATTTTTCACAACTCTTGTTTTTCAATAAAATGCTGCTATTTAACTTGCCACACCTGCAGTTATCCATTATAGTCACTTAAGCCGAATAAGTTTCTTCGTCTTCCTCATCATCATCAACGAGTCCCACTCGTTGTGGTGTCTTTCAAATACATCACTCTGAGAAGCAACAACCCACATCCGTTCGTTGCGATTGCCGGTTGTAAGGACTTAGGAACGAACCCCTTCTTAACGTCAATGCCATTATTGGGGTTGTATGTTCGACTAAATATACCCTTGAGTGGTATTGGTATTTGTTACCTTACCCGGTCACTTTGGTGTGATCTCTGTCGTAGGTGTACATAGCTTGTTGGTAGTTGCTAGTTTTCATATCATATCATTTTTGCCAGTCACTCACCCTTTTCCGTTTGAATTTATTATTATTGGAAATTTTGAATTAATTTCCATCAATTCATTTTGACATGTGCGTGCGGAATGCCCTATTGTATATAAGCTATGGCAGACATAATAATAGGGGTGGAATTTAACATTTACCCTTGACATTTATCAGCGCTATTGTGTAGTGTCTGCATTGGTCTAGACATTTATTATTTATATTTTTTTAATAATTTGCCAATATTTCCATGCATAAAAACTTTGTTATGAGTAAGCCTTTATTTTATTGGAAAATATATACTTGTTATAATTAAATACAGTTAAATCCGCCGAGGATAGTTTAAATGTTTTACATTAGACATGCAATGTTAGTTAGACTTTTATTAAATTGTATCAATTTTATAATGTTTAAAAATAGCTTATTTGTGGCCATATTATGGACCCATACGATCTAATTTTCGAGGATATATTCTACAATAATGTGAGAGTAATGATTTATGTACTAGCTGCGAATATAAACTGAATTGTCCTCTTAATTGGCTGTTATTGCTAATTATACCCTACACCACTTCGTGGTCTAGGGTATTATACGTTAGTTTCGCGCCAAATGTTTGCAACACCAAGAAATAATCGAGCTAGACCCACCTTTAAGTATACCGATCGGCTTAGAATCACCAGCTGAGTCGATTTAACGATGTCTGTCTGTCCGTCTGTCCGTCCGTCTGCTGTCCATCTAAGCTTGTTCGCACTCTACAGGTCGCAATTGTTGTCCGATTGTCATGAAACTTAGCAGAAGTTATTTTTTCTGGCCAAGGACAATCGGTATTGAATTTTGAGGAAACCGGTTCAGATTTAGATATAGCTCCCATACAAATGTAGCTCCCGATTTCACTTTTTCCGCTTTAGAAACCACATGTAGTACCCGATTTTCTTCAAATTTGGCACAACATCTTACAATCCAACTAGAAACACCTATGTCGAATTTGGGTAAGATCGGTTCAGATTTAGATATAGCGCCATACAAATGTCGCTCCCGATGTGACTTTTTCCTCTTTAGAAACCACATATTTTACCCGATTTTCTTTAAATTTGGTACAACATCTTATAATCCAACTAGAAACACCTATGCAGAATTTGGGTAAGATCGGTTCAGATTTAGATATAGCCCCCATACAAATGTCGCTCCCGTTTTGACATTTTCCGCTCTAGAAACCACATACTGAGCCCGATTTTCTTTAAATTTGACAAAACATGTTATAGACCAACTAGAAACGCCGATGCAGAAAGTGGGTAAGATCGGATCAGATTTAGATATAGACCCCGTGCAAATGTCGCTCCCGATTTGACTTTTCCGCTTTAGAAACCACATATTGTATTGTACCTGATTTTCTTTAAAATTGGCACAACATTTTATAATCAACTAGAAACACCTATTGTGAAGGTGGATAAGATCGGTTCAGATTTAGATATAACCCTCATACAAATGTTGCTCCCGAATGTTTATCCGATTTTGGCCAAACTTTACATATTATAATTCACCAATAAACATACATGGTGAAAGCGGGTCACATAGTTCCAGGTTTCAATATACCCCCATACAAATGTCCTTTCCGATTTAAAATTTTTTGCCAAACACATACATTTACAGGATGCAAAAATCCTTCCCGATTTCACTTTTTTACTGAATTGCATTGTAATGAGATAGAAAGTTCATCCGTCTTTAGCCTTTCCTTACTTGTTTGGGAGATGTCCATACTTTGGTATAAGCTGATCTATTACAGCTCTAGAAACTGCATCTTACATCGTATCTTCATCAAATTTTGCAGATTATGATATTTTTCAACTAGGAATACCTACCGTGAATGAGAAATATATATGCCCACGTTTTGGACCAGGCCCAAAATGTTGTTATTGCCCCCTTTTGAAATATCATCCTTTACTACTCTATAATTTGTATTTGTCTGTCGTATAATTGGATCAATTACCATATTATTAACCTTATTCGTTAAATATGTCTAAAGATGAATTTATAGTAGCTGTATAATTTATATGAACTACATAAAATTGCTCCCATGAAATACCTGGGTTTAGTAATCAAAGCGAGGTACATACGCAGGGAGTGGTGTAGGGTATTATATAGTCGACCCCGCCCGACTTTAGCCTTTCCTTACTTGTTTAACATAGACATGTTATTTAGACTTTAATTAAATTGTAACAATTTTATTATGTTTAAAAATAGGTTATTTGTGGCCATATCATGGACCCATATGACCTAATTTTCCGGCACGTATTCCGTCAATAAATATAACATGATCTGGAAAAACTGAACAAGATCCGATAGCAAAAGCAGATTTTACATCACCAATCCCTATTGGTCAAAACCGAAAAACGGTTAAAAACAGCTTTTAAATTACAAACCTTTGCATTTCGAAGATATATTCTACAATAAAAATGTGAGAGTAATGATTTGTTAACTAGCTGCGAATATAAACTCTTAATTGACTGTTATTGCTAATTATACCCTACACCACTTCGTGTAACACCAAGAAATAATTGAGCTAGTATTTAAGTATACGGATCGGCTTAGAATTACCAGCTGAATCGATTTAACGATGTCTGTCTGTCCGTCAGTCCGTCCGTCTGATGTCCATATAAGCTTGTTCGCTCTCCACATGTCGCAATTGTGGTCCGATTGTCATAAAATTTGGCAGGAGTTACTTTTTTTGGCCAAGAAAATTTGTATTTAATTTGGAGAAAATCGGTTAAGATTTAGATATAGCCACCATATAAATATCCCTATAATTTACACTATTACTGCTCTAGAATACACATTTTACATGGGATCATGACCAAATTTTTAGGATCGTGTTATATTTGAACTAGAAACAGCTCATGGGAAAGTGGACCACATGGGTCTATGTTGTGATATAGTCCCCATACAAATGTACATCCGATTTACAATATTACTGCTCTAAAATGCGCATTTTAATCGAATCTTGATCAAATTTGCCACACAATGTTACATTTATACTAGAAACACGTATTTGGAAAGCCAGCTATATAGGTCAATGTTTTGGAATAGCCCCCATACAAATATGTTCGTGAAGATAAATTCGGAATTTAACTAGCGGAGACACAAACCACCAATGAGGTGGCCACTGGACGCACTTCTTCCAAAAAAAATCCAAAAAATTTTAGAAAATTGGATATTTTCAGAATTCTGGTGAACTTTTGGAAAATGTGTTTGCATATTCGGAAAGTACACACCGAGGGCTTTCTTGTGATAAAAATATATGTGAGGCAGAATTGTTCATACGGACACAGTGGATGTAAATTTTTAAAAATAGTTTTCAGCTCTATACCTGCCATATACGTAGATTCTCTAAATATTTTGAGTAGATTCGTAATATATGTATCAAGGGTTATGCTTTTTGTGCATGATTTGTAAATTTCGATTATATATATTGTCAAAAGCAGTAAAAAATATATTATAAGGTGTACGTCCATATTTAACATAGTTCTGTTAACCCGTTAACAGCCCACTGTTAAAAGAGGTGGTTTGTGTCTCCGCTAGTTAAATTCCGAATTTATCTTCACGCACATCATACAAATGGGCCCCCAGTTTACACTATTATGGCTCTAGAACCCACATCTTACATTGGATCTTGATAAAATTTTACAGATCATGTTATATCTCAATAAAGAATACCCACTTTGAAACTGATCTGATGGGCTCACTTTTTAATGTAGCGCCCTTATAAATGGCACCCATTTTTATTAGTACCCCTCTAGGACCCACAATTTACATCGGAAGTTTATCAAATATTGCATTTTGTATTATATTTCATCTAAGAAGACATATTATGAAAGTCAAATATGTAGGTTCATTTTAATTTTTACCCCTCAAGGACGCAAATTTTACATAGGATTTTTTCAAATTTTGCAGATTATATTATATTTCGACTAAGAATACAAAGTCAAATATATGTGTCCACACTTTGGAATAACCCATTCTACTCTAATACTGCTCTAGAAACCACGTCTTACATCGGATCATGATATATTTCAACTACCGTGAATGAGAAATATATAGGCCCATATTTTGAACCAGTGTTGTTATAGGCCCCTTTGAAATGTCGGTCCGATTCATCATATTACTACTGTATAATTTGTATTTGTCTGCCGGAAAATTTGATCAATTATCATATTATTTACCATATTCGTTAAATATGACTAAAGATGAATTTATTGTAACTGTATAATTTATATGAACTACATAAAATTGCTTCCATGAAACATCTTACCCTTTCCTTACTTGTTTTTTATTAGTTTATACCTAAAGGGATCATATCATATTCGATACGACAATCGCGTCTAATAAGATTGGAAATCTACTTGAGCGCAAATGTAAGACATATAACTCTGGCAGTAAAAAAGAAGAGACTCGAGAGCATTGATGGAGGTAGAAAAGGTGCGAAATGTGTATTTAATAATAATATTAACAGCGATTTTGTGAAGACCTTCTGTAAATGCAAATGACATTTATAAGCACATATGTCTCATATTGAATTCTGACAGCATCGCTGATTGAGAAATAATGCATATTTGTATACTTGTTTGTACAAATTTTTGAGATGGAGGTTATACCAAAATATGGACCCATATTTTTGACATATAATCTGCAAAATTTGATAAAATTCTGATGTAAACAATGTGTTCTAGAGTGGTAATAGTAAAAATGGACCATTTGTAAGGGCGCTACATTAAAATGTGGACTCTAACATAGCACTTTCACAGAAGGAATTCCTAGTTCAAAATTGTATCAAGATCCCATGTAAAATGTGCATTTTAGAGCAGTAATCTTGTAAATCGGATGTACATTTGTATGGGGGCTGTATCAAAACATAGACCCATGTAGTCCACTTTGCTGTTTCTGTTTCACGTGAGCTATTTCTAGTTCAAATATAATACGATCCTGAAAATTTGGTCATGATCCCATGTAAAATGTGTATTCTAGACCATTAATACGGTAAATTGGAGGGATATATGTATGGAGGCTATATCTAAATCTGAACCAATTTCCTCCAAATTCAGTACAAATCGTCGTAGGGCTAAAGAAATTATTTCTGCAAAATTTCATGGAAATCGGACATTAATTGCGACCTGTAGAGTGGGAACAGACATCGTTAAATCGACTCAGCGGGTGATTCTAAGCCGATCCGTATAGTTAAAGGTGGGCCTAGCTCAATTATTTCTAGGTGT
This sequence comes from Polietes domitor, assembly GCA_947397865.1. Lineage (NCBI taxonomy): Eukaryota > Metazoa > Arthropoda > Insecta > Diptera > Muscidae > Polietes > Polietes domitor. The sequence continues at coordinate 165,070,294 of OX377618.1, forward strand.
TACAAACAATAGGCGCAAAACTAACTTATAATACCCTATTCCACGAAGTGGTGTAGGATATAAATATTGAAAAAATAATTCTATAAATAAATAGAAAATTTTAATTACTTTAAACCACGCTTATAAGGCAATGCTGTTTATAATATGTATATCGAAATAATACTTCAAGTTAATTCAAAAAGTAAATATAATGCAGTAATCTTCAAAAAAACTTAAAAACCATATGTGCCAGTTAGAATGACAGCGTTCTAAGTCACACTTTATACGTTCTGAGATATGCAATGGTTTATGTTTGAGTCAATTGAAAAAAAAAATTATCCACCGAAGCACACATTTTTATACACTCCACCTCCAGGATGGGGGTAAACTAACTTTGTCATTTCGTTTCTAACACCTTGAAATATCGACCTGAGACCCTATGAAGTATATATATTCTTGATCGTCAAAAATTCCAAGATGATCTAGCCATGTCCGTCCGTCTGTCTATTCGTCTGTTGAAAGCACGCTAGCATCTAAACGAAAGGAGCTAGAACGTTCAAATTTTCCATAAATGCGTCTTATAGTCGTAGATCGGTTGGGATTGAAACGGGGCGGCCCAAAGGGAAAAATTTTTCCTTCACAAGGACTAAAAATACCCATAATAATCCCTAATATTTTAGCGTATTTAAGCATGTTTTTTGAATATGTCTGTTTATATTTGCTTGATATTTGGTATGTGCATTACCCCTACAATAAAAAGGTGCACCATAAAGTGATTCTTATTTGTAGGGGGTGAAAAGGGGCAAAAAAGGGTTAAAAATGGTACATATTAAACGACAACAACTAGAAACACGAAATTCGGCGTGTAAATTCCTCTAGTTGAGTAGATACATAATAAAGGGTGATTTTTTAAGAGCTTGATAACTTTTTTTAAAAAAAAAAACGCATAAAATTTGCAAAATCTCATCGGTTCTTTATTTGAAACGTTAGATTGGTCCATGACATTTACTTTTTGAAGATAATTTCATTTAAATGTTGACCGCGGCTGCGTCTTAGGTGGTCCATCCGCTTTGTCCAATTTTGGCATTTCCACGTTTTTGAGTAACAGAGACCCAATTGGTGCGAACGGCGACGAATCGAAAATTGGTGGTCATCATTAACACTGGCCGATACAGCTGCGATATTTTCTTCAGTTCGCACTCTACGTAAGCGTGTTGGTGGTTTAATGTCCAACAATGTAAATTTGGTGCGAAATTTAGTCACAATAGCCCGAATAGCCGCTTCAGTGGGTCGATTAAACTGACCATAAAATGGAAGCGCGCAATGAACTTTCTTAACAGAGCACGCATTTTGATAATAAAATTCAATAATTTGCAAGCGTTGTTCGTTTGTAAGACGATTCATGATGAAATGTCAAAGCATACTGAGCATCTTTCTCTTTGACACCATGTCTGAAATCCCACGTGATCTGTCAAATACTAATGCATGAAAATCCTAACCTCAAAAAAATCACTCTTTATAAAAGTATTTTTTCCAAATTCGTACTTTTAAGGGGTAAAATGGGAATAGAGGGCTAAATATGGTACCAACCAAACGGCTGTACCTAGAATAATGAAATTCTGTGTATACATTCCTCTGATTGCATAGGCAAGTAAAATAGACGGATTTGTCAAAATTCGTACTTTTTGGGGTTAAAATGAAAAAAGGGGATAATAATAGTACCAACCAAACGGCTGTACCTAGAATAATGAAATTCTGTGTATACATTCCTCTGATTGCATAGACAAGTAAAATACACGGTTTTTTCAAAATTCGTACCTTTTGGGGTTAAAATGAAAAAAGGGGATAAAAATAGTACCAATCAAATGACCGCAGCTAGAGTCATGAAATTCGGAGTATACATTCCTCTGACTGCGTAGACACGGAAAATAGACGAATTTTTCGAAATTCGTACTTTGGGGGTTTGTATCCCCTTATTCCATTGAATAAGGGGATACAAATAGTATACAATACAATAGTCGGAGTATACATTCCGCTGACTACGTAGAGCCGGAAAATAAACGGATTTTTCGAAATTCGTACTTTCAAGGGATAAAATGGTACAGAGGGATAAAAATAGTATCAACTAAATGACTACAGCTAGAATGATGAAATTCTAATTGCGTAGAAACGTCAAGGTGGTAAAAATGGTACCAACCAAATGGGCGCAGCTGGAATCACGGAATTCGGTGTATACATTCCTCTGACTGCATAGACACGCAAAATAAATAGTTTTCACGGCAAAAATTGGTTGAATCATAAAATTAGGTTATTTTGTACTGTTTTATATATCGAACTTTTATAAAAAATCGACAACGTTGGTACCTCTAATAGAACCACTACTTTCAGAGAATGTACTGCCTTAGAACGCTTTCATTCTTCTCAAAACTGGAAAAATTGAACACACAAAATTTTTATTTTTTTTCGCAAAAGTAATATTTCATTACTAAAAATGAAAGAAAATAAAAATATTTTATTTATTTTTTTTAAATATATACATACAAATATTTACAGGTTGTTCGTATACAAACTTTATATTGAAATTATTTTTTACTTTTCAAATAATTATAAAATGAAATTTTATATGTTATTCAAATTATCTAAATCACCCAAAATGGACATTATAAATAAAAAAAATGTTTGTTTGCATCGCCACACATCAATATTAGTGGATATAGTGTGACTTAGACCATTTTCGAACTTACACCAAAGAAAATTTTTGTGTGAAAAAAATGAAAAATGTGATTGTAACGGTATTTTTTTAATAAATGTCAAAAATATAAGTTCTTAAACTAGAGATCTGATCAAAATAAAGAGAGCAAAATTTTTTTTATGGATTTTTTACTTACACCTCTGTCATTCTAACTGGCCACATATATATTGGGGGATTGTGGGTGGATTTACAGCGACAGCCGTTGTATTTCCATCCTATTTTAATTCCAAAATTACAATTTTTGATAATCCATTATTTCTCATTTACACAATGCAACTAACTTCATGATTCTATCCATTTGCTCGTTACCAGTTTTATCACTTTTTCCCATTTTTGTAAAAGATGTAAAGAAATGAAGTACGAATATGGAAAGATCGTTATTTTGCGAGTCTATGCATTCAGAGGAACGCCAACTCCGAATTTCATGACTCTAGCTGCAGCCATTTGGTAAAATGTTTACCCATTTTACACCCTTAAAAGTATGACTTTCGAAAATCTATTTATTATAAGTGTCTACGTAGTTAGAAGGATGTACACACCGAATTTCATCATTTTAGCTGTAGCCGATTAGTGGTTACCATTTTTCCATGCTTTATATAAGGTTACTTTCTATATATGTTTGTGTGCCACAAAATTTGAAATCAATTTTTGAAAGCTTTTTTCTCAACCAATTTTGTTCAAATTTTGCACACTTAATCATTTTCGATGACAATACAAGGAAATGGAAAAATTTGACCAATTGGACAAAGGGGCGTGGCACCTCCCATACGAAGTTAAAACCTATTATTGAATATTGTCAGTTCTATGACACCTAGAATGCTGAAATTTTGTGTAAGTGCATCTAGCATCAATTCGCATAGTTGTGCCAAAAATGGGCGGTATTGGAAAAGTGGGCGTGGCACCTCCCATACGAAGTTAAAACCTATTATCGAATATTGTCAGTTCTATAACACCTAGAGTGCTGTAATTTTGTGTAAGTGCATCTAGCATCAATGTGCATAGTTGTGCCAAAAATGGGCGGTATTGGAAAAGTGGGCGTGGAACCTCCCATACGAAGTTAAAACCTATTATTGAATATTGTCAGTTCTATGACACCTAGAGTGCTGAAATTTTGTGTAAGTGCATCTAGCATCAATTCGCATAGTTGTGCCAAAAATGGGCGGTATTGGAAAAGTGGGCGTGGCATCTCCCATACGAAGTTAAAACCTATTATTGAATATTGTCAGTTCTATGACATCTAGAGTGCTGAAATTTTGTGTAAGTGCATCTAGCATTAATTCGCATAGTTGTGCCAAAAAGGGGCGGTATTGGAAAAGTGGGCGCGGCACCTCCCATACGAAGTTAAAACCTATTATTGAATATTGTCAGTTCTATGACACCTAGAGTGCTGAAATTTTGTGTAAGTGCATCTAGCATCAATTCGCATAGTTGTGCCAAAAATGGGCGGTATTGGAAAAGTGGGCGTGGCACCTCCCATACGAAGTTAAAACCTATTATTGAATATTGTCAGTTCTATGACACCTAGAGTGCTGAAATTTTGTGTAAGTGCATCTACCATCAATGTGCGTAGTTCTGCCAAAAATGGGCGGTATTGGAATAGTGGGCGTACCACCTCCCATACGAAGTTAAAACATATTATCGAATAGTGTCAGTTCTATGACACGTATAGTGCTCAAATTTTGTGTAAGTGCATCTAGCATCAATGTGCGTAGTTGCGCCTAAAATGGGCGGTAATGCAAAAGTGGGCGTGGCACCTCCCATATGAAGTTAAAATCAAAATTACACCTACTGTAATTTTGTGTAAGTGCATCTAGCATTAATGTGCGTAGTTGTGCCAGAAATGGACGGTATTGGGAAAGTGGGCGTGGTACCTCACGTACGAAGTTAAAACATATAATCGAATATGGTCAGTAGGTGTCAAAGACCAAGAGTGCTGAAATTGTGTGTGAGTTGATCCAGTGTAAATAGTTGTGCAAAGATGGGCGGAAAGTGGACGTGACACTTCCCATCTGAAATTAAAACCGGTTTTAGAGTATTTCGACACCGAGATGGGCGGAAAGTGGCCGTGACCCTTCCCATACGAAATTAAAACCAGTTTTTTAAGTATATTCTACAACGATCTTCCTATATTGTTGTGTGTGTTTATTTAGTTGTAACCTGCTTAGACAATATGCAAATGGGCGGGATTTGAAAGGCGCATTTTTGATTCGAACTTTGTAAAATTACACGTTTTCTGTGGATTTTCTTAGCACAACAGTAAAGAAAGGTTATAACTAGTAAATCAAAAAAAATTCTTTTTTCAAATCCATGCTTTATGCAAGCAGAATTCTATTGGGCCTAGAAATTCTTTTTTAGTTATCTTTTGTGGAAGGAAAAATTACTGTTACGTTTTTAAATATTTTTTTTATTAATTATTATTATTATTATTATTATTTATTAACGTAACAGTAATTTTTCCTTCTACAAAAGATAACTAAAAAAGAATTTCTAGGCCCAATAGAATTCTGCTTGCATAAAGCATGGATTTGAAAAAAGAATTTTTTTTTTGATTTACTAGTTATCTTTCTATCCCCATTGTATCCGTTGAAAGTACGAATTTGAAAAAAAAACGTTTTCGTGTATACAGAGTCAGAGGAATATGCACCGAAGTTCATTATTCTAGGTGCAGTCGTTGCAATCCCAACCGAACTACAGTTATAAGACACATTTTTGACAAATTTGGACATGCTGGCTCCTTTCGTTTAGACCCTAGCGCGCTTTCAACAGACGGACTTGGTTAGACCGTCTCAGAATTTTATGTCGATGAAGAATATATATTATATAGGGAATCAGGTGTATATTTGAAGGTGTTACAAACGGAATGCAAAACTTTGTATACCACCTCCTGTAAATGGAGGTTTTAAAAATAGCATACTATGGACTGAAACCATCGATATGACCTTAAAACGCCCTTTATTTCAAATATCGTACATATCTTGTCTATTCGATTTCGATGTTAGAGTTGATTGAAAATTTTACAAAAGTCTAAAGGAACTCAATACACATAGGTTCTGTGCTTGTTATATGGTTGGAGGTAATGGTAAGCTTCATACTTAGTACGCAGTACAACATAAAATTATATTGTTTCCCACACCTATATTTTGAATCCTAAATGATACCATGGCCACACAACCAACCAAACGCATGCCAACAGGTAGTTGACTTAATTGGACGCCCTTAAGCAATTTTTCAATACGATAAAATTATCCATTTTACGGATTGCTTTTCATTTATCTTGCACATTTCTTTTACATTTCCTATTAAGCAAATTAATTTGTAATCGATAATCATCATTTTGTTCGTTACCCCACCTTTCCACCGCATCAGGGCACTATGCCAATGACTAACATAATCCTTTGTTGCTGCCAGTTTGCGCTTCCCTCTTAACTAAGTCTATCAATCATTGCCAAATATTTCCTACCTTGTTGAGTAAGCACATTTTCAAGAAATTTTATTTACAGCCATTTTTTATTATTTATTGGCTTTCGTTTTGGGGATGGGGTAAGGGGTGGATCCACCAAAAATTACTATAAACGTCCAATAATTCGACCAATAAGTTAATCTAAGACAAGAATCAAAATTTTTATTTAAAGTGCTTTCCAGGGTGTATTATTTCAGAAAAAAATTTGATAAAAAAGTAACAAAAAAATTACACCGGAGAAACATAATTTTTAGGTTTATTTTCATGAGCGTTTAGCTCACAGATGGCTTGATCTAGGAACGAAATATTTTATAAATCATCATTCAATTCAAACTTTATTTTCGTGGGGTGACTGGAACTTGTTTTTCCATTTGTATGGACGGCGACCCAGCCTAATGTATTAGGCATGTTCCATTGGGCTTACTAGCTTACAAGATACAAGATCAAGGTGGTAACGTTGCTAGTCATCGGTTTTTTTAAATGGTTTAGCAGGAAAAAGCTGTGAAACTATTTTTATAAGATAGCATAGCATCTCTAAAGTATTTCTTATGGTGTCCAAATGAAGCTCAAAACAAACTTCACAATAATTAGGTAATCGGCGATTAAGGGAATTTTCATTTAAAATATAAAAATGAAATTGGAAAATTTTAAATAAGTATGTATTATAGTATTTTAATTCTTATGGTTTAATATTTTTGTGTTCAATAATTTCAAAAAGTATAAAAATAATATAATATGTTCCATTTTAGCTTATAAATAAAAATCCCGGTTAGACCGGATTCATCGATTTTATCAAATTATAAAAACCGAATACCGGGGTTTTAAAAATTGTAAATTTTTGAACAAACCAAAAACCGGTTTCCCAAAGATGGCCGGTTTTTGACATCCCTAATTCTAACTGCATCCATTTAGTTGGTAGCATTTTTATTCCTTTCACCCCATTTTCCGCCCAAAAGTAAAAATTTCGAAAAAATCCTTTATGAATGCATACACCGAATTTCATGATTTCAACTTAAGCGGTTTGATAGTACCATTTTTATACCACTTTTCCAATTTTATTCTTTAAAAGTACGATTTCTGAAAAATCCCTCTAATTTACGTATTTAAGCAATTAGTACCACTACCAATGTTACCATTTTTATCCATTTTTGTTCTGTTTCACCCGTCAAATTTTTCTGGAATATACGCAAGAATTTTCAAGTACATATAAAACAGATATTTTCAAAAAAAATAATAATTTATATTCTTAATGGTATTTTCAATCCTTTTAAGGGAGAATTTTTCCCTCTGGAATTTGAAGAATCCATACCTTCCTCTCATTCGTAATGATTCTTGATTTTCAAACTGATGTCGCTTTAACTCCCAACAATGTACGATGCGGCCAAACATCAATTTGAGAGACAAAAAGTCCATTTTGAAATGACAATGAATGACCCGTTTTATCGAACCATGCTGCCAAAGTTACTACTTTTTCTTTTGTTTTATTTTTGATATTTCAATCAAAAGTAATATGAAAACACAGCAGTTGTAAAACGAAAGAGCACAAGCTACTATATATTTTTTTTGTAAATTAGAAAATACTAACACAGATATGTAAATTAATCAAAAATTAAAAAAAAATTAACAATGTTATTGCAAAAACCAATGTACTGCGATAAAGTGTGTTGTGTTTTTCGTGTATGTTCCTGTATCCATATGAACCATATATATACGTATCCGCTAAACCATATATATGATAAGAAAGGTTAAAAGGTGCACTTTAATATGCCGGTAGAATGGACTGCAGCAAACTGCCATAAATTATGAAAAATTTTGATTTAAAATTGTATTAAAAGTAAAAATACATATATTTGAAAAATGTTGGTTAGAAAATGATCGAAATGCTATTGATCTCCGCAAAATTTCACAGAAGTGTTTATAGTTAATGTATTAATTAAAAAGTAAGAAAAGGGTAAAGTTGGGCGTGACCGATTATGTATTACCCTACACTACTCCTTGCGCCTATACCTCGTTTTAATAAACACAGGTAATTTAATATCAGTGGGTATAGTTTATACAGTCCATATAAATTATTTAGTGTACTATACATTTATATTTACCCAAATTTATCGTAATATGTAAGATTTTATGAATATATGTTATGATACCCATTTTTTAAGGCAAAACGTCAATTTTTCAAAAAACGCATTTTCAAAAAAAAAACATTTTAAAATTACCAAAAATGGAAATTTGGAACCAGGTGGCAACTCGTTTCTGAAACGATTAGCAACCATCAAGATAACTGTAATACATTTCAAAAATCTACCTGTAAGTGGGTGTAGCAGTAGATTGATCAACTTAAAAGTTTCCTAGACAACTTCAGTAAGCACCATAAGTACATGTACGGAATTTAAAGGCCTCTCTTAAACTAACTACCAACTAAGTGGGCTTGGCAGTAGGTTGACAATTTGTATACAGCATACGAGCTTATGCAACACAGTAAATGTCTATCTGTTTCCTGAGGTATGTTGGCTCAACTACAATTTTTCATATGATTATGGAGTAGATACGCTAAAAATAGTAAATCAAGATTGCGGAAATAATGGACGTGTTGATTGAGATAATAAAATAAGTTTAATATTATCCAAACGGAAAAGAAATTTTAGCAATATTCCAAAAATATATCAATTTCCAACCACTGTGCTTTGTTAGATGACTAGTTGTGTCTCCCTCCATGATTTTATGAGTTGTAGTGTCAAAAGGTAGGTAGGGCTTTGTAGTTTCCATACCTCATTTTATTTCGAGTGTCATGTCATCGAACAATTATTATGCTGGGATAAATTGAATGGGTGGAATTATTACCACTTGTTTTCTATTTTATTTATACCCCAACAAATGACTAGTGCTCATTTCAATTAAATTAAGAACGGTGGTGGTAAGGGCATCAAAGAAAATAGCAACAACCAGCAGTAATAGTAAAATTCGGCGAATCTTGGAAAATTCACGTTTGGATAATAACGGGGTAACAAATAAGATCTATACAAATCGACGACTCGAAACAATAGTATGCCAAGTCGACTTAGCATTTTTATACACTCCACGAGAGTATTATGTCTTTGTGCATTTGTTTGTAACACCCAAAAGTAAGCAAGATAGACCCATTGTTAATTATACCGATCGACTTAGAATCACTTTTTGAATCGATTTAACGATGTCCGTCCGTCTGTCCATCTATTCTTGTAATCAAATTACAGGTCGCAATTATAGTTCGATCTTAACAAAAATTGGCACTACTAAGTTTTGCGGATCAAGGACGAACGCTATTTAATTTCAGGCATATCGGTTCAGATTTAGATATAGCCCCCATACAAAAGTCGCTCCCGATTTGACATTTGCCGCTCTAGAAACCACATAATGAGCCCGATATTCTTTAAATTTGGCTTAACACTTTATGATCTAACTAAAAACAGCTATGCTGAAAGTGGGTAATGTCGGTTCAGATTTAAATATAGTCCCCATACAAATGTCGCTTCCAAATGTTTAACCGATTTATGCCAAACTATACATATTATATTTCACATATTTCGTTCAAGGTTTCAATATACCCCCATATAAATATCCTTTCCGATTTAAAATTCTTTTGTCAAATACATATATTTACAGGATACTAAAAACCGTCCCGTTTTCACTTTTTCACCGAATTGAATTGTATTCGGATAGAAAGTGGAGTGTATCATATAGTCGGCTCCGCCCGACTTTAGCCTTTCCTTACTTGTTTCAAGTTCTTTAAGTTTTTAGATTCAAAGATCTGTAACTTAAATTCTTTAAATTTTGGTGATGATCGGCCAATCCAATCATATGTTGTGATCAAAAAAGTTCTAACTTTTATAACTAACTTACTTTCGTAACTAGCATAGTATTGTTCGGAGGCTTCGATTGGCAGGAATTGAGCCGAATGCAAAGATAATTTTTATATCACTTTCCAGCTCTCTTCAAGCTAAAGCGATTTATGTCGTTCCTCTGTCAAAATAACATATGATTCAACAAGTAAGGAAAGGTTAAAGTCGGGCGGGGCCGACTATATGATACACTCCACTCTCTATCCGAATTCAATTCGGTAAAAAGTGAAAACGGGAAGAATTTTTGTATGTTTCCTAATCATAGGCTAATATGACCTGGTCCGATTTGCCAAATCGATAAGAATATTTGTATCGGTGCTATATCCAAACATGGAATAAAGTGACTAACTTCCACAATATGTTCTTCCATTTCAAATATAACGTGTTAAGCTAACTTTGAAGAAATTCGGTGAAAATTCGTGGTTTCTGGGGCGGAAAAAGTCTATCCGGGAGCGAAATTTGTATGGAAGCTATATGTAAATCTGAACCGATCTGACCTACTTTCACCGTAAGTGTTCTTAGTTTAAATATAAGATGTTTTGCCAAATCTGAAGACAATTTGTGGTTTCTAGAGCGGAAAAAATCAAATCGGGAGCAAAGTTTGTATGGGAGCTATATATAAATCTGAACCGATCTAACACATTTTTAACACAAGTGTTTCTAGTTGAAATATAAGATGTTTTGCCAATTTTGAAGAAAATCTGTTTTAATATGTGTTATCTAGAGTGAAAAGAGTCAAATCGGGAGTGAAATTCGTATGGGGCTATATCTAAGTCTGAACCAATCTTACCGACTTTCAGCATAGGTATTTCTAGTTCGATTACAAAATGTTGTGCCAATTTCAAAGAAAATCGGGTACAATATGTGGATTTTAGAGCGGAAAAAGTCAAATCGGGAGCGACATTTGTATGGGGGCTATATCTAAATCTGAACCGATCTGACCGATTTTCACCATAGCTGTTTCCACTTCAATTATAGGGTACTGTGCCAAATTTGAAGCAAATCGAGTGAAATATGTGGTTTCCAGGGCGGAAAAAGTCAAATCGGGAGCGACATTTGTATTGGGGCTATATCTAAATCTGAGCCGATTTGCTTCAAATTAAATAGCGTTCGTCCTTGATCCACAAAACTTACTTGTGCCAATTTTTTTAAGATCGGATTATAATTGCGACCTGTAATTTGATTACAACAATAGATGGACAGACGGACAGACAGACGGACATTGCTAAATCGACTCAGAAAGTGATTCTAAGCCGATCTGTATAATAAACGGTGGGTCTAACTCGTTTCCTTTTGGGTGTTACAAACAAATGCACAAATACATAATACTCTCGTGGAGTGTAAAAAAATAAATTACTATATGGACCAAACTGACATCTTACTGGGCGGACAAAATGGCCAATTATGTTCTGGACATTTTGGCTTCCCCTATGGCGGCTTTGGACATATTCTCGATGAACAGATATCTAAGCCCGACCGAATGCCGTCAACGCATAACTTTTGTCCGGTTGGTTGTCATAAGGCTATAAATATGGGTTTTAAAATTCACTAAGCGTTGTGACCAGGGTTGTCAGATATGGCGATTTCTCGCCAAAAGTGGCGAATTTTAAATATGTTTGGCGACTTTATTTTCGATTTGGCGACTTGCCGATTTTTTGGTGATTTATAAAATAGTTGGCGATTTTCTTGGCTAATTTTAGAAAGTTTTAAATCTGTCCTCCGATTTTATTATATTGGCGTTACTTTATAGAATTTGTATGCAGGTCACAGATATGCGTTCATGTAAACCGAATACTTTTCAAATTACCATTTCCGATTTCTTTGCAATTTAGTAGGATAACTACACTCTATAAAATATTTGATTTATAGAGGACGAACAAATGTTAAAAGATATGACCAATTGAGAATTAGTAATGTCAAGATAAAAGGTTCGAGTAGGAACACTGATAATGGTATTGCGTGAAAACGCGTAGGTACAATTCAAAGCATGTAGGCTTATTTTAAAGAGAAATGTATTTTGTTATCTTTTGTGGTTTTCTTAAAAAGTCAAAAAAAGGCGTACTCACGTCGATTATAAACAAACCATGTACATTTTAGAATAATTAAAAAAACTGTAATAAATGCAGACGACCGAAAACGCTATTTTTGAACAAATTTATGCATTGACTTTTCTACTAAAACGGATTTTTTTTTTTTCAGATTTGTATCTTTTTCGTTCCATTTAAAATACCTGAAATAATATTTAGGAGACATTGGCCCATGAAAACGGGAGAAAGAGATCAACTCAATATTAGAAACTGCTTTGTAAGTGTATTCATCATTATGCATTGCCTAAACTAGGTCATGGTATAAGAAAATTTTAAACTTGTATTAGAATAATAAATACCAATAAAATATTTTTTAGTTATTTATCATGAAATGTTGAAATATTCAATTCAAATATAATATCCGAATTATATACATTTTTTACAAGAACTAAGTATAAAATAGAATTTGTCGAGTTTTTAACAAAAACTGCAGTTGTTTAAATTTTGCGGTTTTTGGCGATTTCTGACAATTGATTTGGCGATAGAGTACAAAATAAGCTGACAACACTGGTTGTGACCGATGACCTTGTTGGGTATTCTGTGAACAGCACACGGTGGCGTATAAGCTGTGCTTGTCTATAATAATATTAATCATTCACCACTATTATGTCTTAGTACATTTGTTTGTAACACCCAAAAGGAAACAAGTTAGACCCATCGTTCATTATACAGATCGGCTTAGAATCACTTTCTGAGTCGATTTAGCAATGTCCATCTGTTCATCTATTGTTGTAATCAAATTACAGATCGCAATTATAGTCCGATCTTAACCAAAATTGACAGAAGTAAGTTTTGTGGATCAAGGACGAATGCTATTTAAGTTGAAGCAAATCGGTTCAGATTTAGATATAGCCCCCATACAAACCTCGCTCTCGAAACCTCCGCTCTAGAAACCACATATTGTACCCGATTTTCTTTAAATTTCGCACAACATCTTATAATCCCATTAAAAGCACCTTTGGTTAAAGCCGGTAAGACTGGTTCAGATTTAGTTATAGCCCCTATAAAAGTAAATTATTAAGGCAAATATATCTTTTGGAATATAAAAGTCCTGTAAAAAGGAGAAAATATCACCATATGAAAAACTGAGTACACGGTTTTCTACATATTATCTTTAGTTCAGGTCCAAAAAAATACTGTCGCACGTTATAGTTAATATAATTATTTATTCAGCAATTTATTGAATTTTTTCTGCTAGGCCTAGGAACGTGATATTGTTACCTTAAATATCCTTCCAAGCATATTTTCAGAAAAAAATATATTTTATGGACCTTATTGCTAAATTAAAAAAATTCTGTAGATTAGGCTGGGTCACGAAAAAATATTTGTGATCACTATTTAATGGTGATCTGCAAACTATTTCGTCGCTCGGGCAAAAATTATATAGGTCAAATGTTGTAAGGTCAAAAAAATTGTGAAAAGTGCCTTTAGAATTGTTTCAGGAAAATACATAGAGAAAGACGAAATAAATGCAATTTCTACAGCGTATTGTTGATTTTTGCAATAGTTGCAGCTTTTTTCGTTACTAACTACACACGTGTTACAAGCGACATTTGTTCTTAACACACATGCAAAAAATCAGCAAAAATGTCATGAATAGCCATAACTCCCGCGAAAATTTTGCAAAATCGTCCAATTTGCATTTTTGTTTACCTGAAGAATTTTATTTTTGAGTTGGTGTGTTGCTATTTAAGCCTGAAGATTTTTATTTACGTCTTTGTTGACCCCCATTGAAATTGTCCGGCAATTTTTTTCCTAGAACTTTTTAATCCTTAAATGTCCTTTTTGGAAGGACTTTTTTTGATTTTGTCGGAACAAGGGTAAAATTGACCCATAAAGAATGCAAGAGATAGTATACTAAGATCTACCACAAAAATGATTCTCATTAAACTCCACAATATAGTTCTGACAATCAGAATTCTCTCAGACATTAACTTACATTTTTTATACACTCCGCAAGAGTATTATGCCTTTGTGCATTTGTTTGTAACACCCAAAAGGAAGGGAGATAGACCGATTGTTAATTACCGATCGACTTAGAATCACTTTTTGAATCGATTTAGCATTGTCCGTCCGTTTATTCTTGTAATCAAATCAAACTTTGCACAACGAAGTTTTTCGGGATAAGGACGAACGCTATTTATTTTGAAGAAAATCGGTTCAGATTTATATATAGCTCCCATAGAAATTTCGCTCCCAATTCAACTGTTTCCGCTCAAGAAACAACATAAAAGCTTGTCTTCTAATTTGGCAAAACATCTCATATTTCAACTAGGAAGACCTGGGGGCAAATCAGGGGATTCGGTATCAAGAAATTACGATCGATTTTAATTTTTATTTTTTTTAAAGCGGGGAAAATACATATTAGTTCTAAAGCATAAAAAATAAATTATAATTTAACTTTTGATTTACAAAGACAAATAAGAAAAGTAGTCAACTCTAGGTACATTTTTAGAATATATCCTTTGTCGATTTTTCATGTTAATATCTAGAAATGGAAATATAATATATGGATTTTTGCGTAATTTTATTTTTTACAAACATCCAAATGTTTACTAAATCGAAAGTTATTGGATCACTGTGCCTCGTTTTTAGAGAGACTTGACAAATGTATATAGCCCTGTTTTTATAACCCTTTATACGCTATACACACAGGAAAGTATAAATAATATTGCTGCAGACTGTTCGCCAACTTCCTTCCCTTCGCCCTTGTGATAACAACAAAATTGAATGAAATCATCGTTGGCAATAAGAAATTCATTCGGGCAGAAAACTTCCGCATTTCACACATCCATACTTGTCGAACAAATGTACGTAGAGTTTATAAGGACGTACATATATGTACACACATATATATGGGAAACATGCTTAAAGCCTTTAAAATTCAACAATTCATTAACGAAATGTATGCGTTTTATGTTGCGAGAGAAACCCTTTTTTCCTGGTGCCACCACAACCCCCACCACCATCAACTCTCTGATTGTGGCCTGAAATGATAATAAAACCAAACACACAAGAATGTGTGTGTGTGTTTGTGTGCAACGTGAATGTGAGAGTGTGTTTGCGTGTGAGGTGTACGCACTTTTAGCAATAAGTCAACCAGCTAAGTGGCTGTTGTGCCGCGAAAGGAAGTAGATAATTTTTTTCTGGTAAAGAGCGTGAGGACTGGTATTGGGTGGCCAGGTGGTTGGGGTCTATGTATACTCACGTTGTGTAATTCTAATAGAGTATAGAATAAAGGTGTTAGAGGCACGGAATAATATTCATTCTTTCGTTACTTTTGACTTTGGCGGAATATCTACAGTGGGTAGAAGTCAACCAAGGATATACAAAAATATTTAAAATTCAATGAAATAGATGAAAATGTACAGATTTTAAGATTTTGGACATTTGTCAAATAAAATAGCGAAATACCCAAAGTGGGGAAAAAGTGTTTTCAGCACATGGTTCAATGATGCAGCCAGCACAAAATCCACATCAAAAAGTGACTCCTTGTGGATGCATTGGCTTCTCAATAGTCACGTGTGGGTTTTCTGTATCCCATATGCGACAATTTTGCTTATTGACATAGCCACTGAGATGAAAATGGGCTTCATGAAGGCTGAACCAAAGTTTTTATAATTTCCCAATTTTGAAAATAAAAATAAAAATGAATGCTGTTCTACCTATCAAAGCAAAGTAATCGGTAGTTCAAATTTAAAATGTTAAATGGTCCACCCTATATAAATAAATACATTTGTTTAAATGCATATTCCTCCACTGTTGATTATGACTTGGTGTCTACTGTACACACAAATGTGAGCCTTGGTATATATGTATTTACATTAGGATGGGTCGCGAAAATAAATTGATGCGGTCGCCACCCAAAAATTAAGATTTAATTGTTTACTGATGATTTGCTAAATTTTCCGTCCCCAGGTCCAGCCACCCGTGAGCTAAACGCACTTGAAAACAACACAAAAAATCATATTTTCCCTTTGCCCAATATTTTTTCCTGAATAATAGACCCTTGAAAAAACTTTAAATACAAATTTCGATTCTAGTCTTAGTATAACGTTGTGGTCGAATTATTGGACGTTAATTATAATTTCTTGTGGTCTTTCAAAGTGATAAAAAACTCACATTTCTTGGAAATATATTGTAAAAGACGTTATGAAAAATAGACGTAGTATAAATTGTTAATATAAGACGAAATATGACGTCACTGACTGACACCAGTTTTTGTGGAAATAGTTTAAAATAGATGAGCCAATATTTGCAAATGAGTGGCATCCATTCTTTCCTTATCCATCATTAAGACACTATTCATAAATTTTAGACTGTTGTTATTAATTTGTACAAAATATTACCACAAAATATGAAAAAGTTTTCAGTTGTCACTATGAACACAAAAAATGCTAATTAATTACAATAATTGGCTAATAAGTTATTCTAAGCAAAAAGTCTAAAATTAGATTTAAAGTAGTTTCAAGGGTCTATTAATTCACAAAAAATGACAAAAAGAACACCAGAAAAAAATTACAGAAAAAATTAAATTTACATATCATCATTAAACAATCCAATCTTCATTTTTGGGGAAAGACTGTAAATTACTTTTTATATCTGTGGACAGCGACCCACCCTAATGTACATACATATATTCTTTGTAAGGATTTATTGTTTCTGTGAGTAATGCGAAAAACAAAAATCATAATAAACTGGAAATATTAAACCTTTTAATAGATGGCAGCAAATATTTTCATTTGTAATTTATGGCGATTTGCTGACGACACATAATGAGCACATTTCCAAGGCAATTTGTATCCAAATATGAGAAAGGTGCCGTTGGGTTGCAAACAGTGTCGTGCCACAGCCCATATCAGCGGAGCTCAGTAGCTTCAAAAGAACCGTCGATATTACAAATAATCTTTATACCCTGCACCTAGGTATTACTTTACGGAATTACTATGTAACTATATTTAGGTGTGTTCGTGTGTCTGTATCAATTAGTACGCCTGTTCGCAACAAAACTTTGCATAAGCGATTTTTGGAGGTAATGGCTAATGAAAATTACCTGTAAAATTTTACAACTTCCAAAATCGTACAAAAATTGAAACTTCACAAAAAAGGAACGATGTTTTATACAATGGAAGACTTCCACATGTAATATATACAAGGATGGCAAACTTTTCAATTCAATCTTTTTATACCATCCACCTGACGATAGACTGTATATTCGCTTTGTCAATACCTTGGTATATCGTGGTGCCTATAAATTATTAGTCTGTCTGTTGAAAGCACGAAATGAGCTACGGGATACTACTTTTGGCAAAAAACATACTTTAGGTTATGAAATGGGGTAAAGAGTTATAAATTGGACCAATCAAACTGGCTAGCTCAAGAATGGAGCAAGCCAATAAAGTTGGAATATTTTCGGAAAATGCATTAAACACTGCAATCGTTTATAATTGTTGTAGAGTAAGTACCAGGAACTTCATCATGGAAACTTTGGGGCGTCTTGCTGACACCATTAGATGTTAATAAATATTTTTGTTATTAAAAATATTACGGTGAAATAAGAAAAAATTAAAAATATAATGTAATTTTATATTAAAATAGAAGCACTTTGTTTGAAATTTGACAAAAAAAAATGTCTATCTTCTTACGATTTTGTATTATTTCTTTGTGTATTTGTTTGAAACACACAAAGGAAATGAGATAGACCTATAGATTATTATACGGATCAGCATAGAATCACGAGCGGAGTTGAGTCAGAGCAATGTCCGTCTAGAAACATCTATTGTGAAGGTGGGTCCCCTACAAATTTCGTTCTCGATTTCATTTATTCCCGGACTTTTTTCATTTCCCAGGAATTCCCGGGAAAACATAATTTATTTTAGGTACGTCCAATATGGTTTAAAATATCAACATTGATGTGCTTTTAACCCATTAAAGTACACCGTACACGTCCGTGTACACTATTTAAAGGTTTACGTACATTTCTGATAATTTTCAATATGATTGCAATTCATAATAAAACAATATGGCACAAGGGATCGGGAGGAGCAGAATAATAGTTATCTAAAAACAAGTAAAAACGGCGTTAAGTTTTTTCGTAGAAGTGCATTAACATTACAGGAAAATTTTAACTTTTTTAATATAGTCAAAATAACACAAATAAAAATATTTTATTGTATCAAACAACGCTTATAAGGCAAGGCTACCAATGCGTTTATATTTTATATAGTACATATATACCGAAATAATACTTCAATTCAAAAAGTAAATATAAGACAGCAATATTCAAAAAAACTTAAATTACATAAATATTGATAGATAGTTGTGCTACAGTTGGTTATATTTTCTATTTTAAATCCAAAACGCACAAATTTTGAAAATCCATTATCTCATGTACATAATGCAAGATAACCTAATTTCATGATTCAACCAATCATGATTCTAATTGCGGCCATTTACTCGAAATTATTAGGGGTTATTACGGGTATTTTCAGTCCTTGTGAGAGAAAAATGTTTCCCTCTGGACCGATTTCGCCCTGTTACAATCACAACCGATCTACGACTATAAGACGCATTTCTGTAAAAATTAGAGGTCATAGCTCCTTTCGTTTAGATGCTAGCGCGCTTTCAACAAACGGACGGACGAACATGGCTAGATCGTCTTAGAATATTATAATGATCAAGAATATATATACTTTATAGGGTCTCAGGTCGATATTTCAAGGTGTTACAAACGGAATGGCAAAGTTAGTATACCCCCATCCTCGAGGTAGAGGGTATAATACATATTTTTTATTTCGTATATACATATATACATAGTATTTATTTCGAAAATAATTGAAAAGAAAGTTAATAAATGAAAATAAAAATAAAATTTAGGGTTAAAATACTGACATATTAAAAATTAAAAAACGAACGAGGAAAAATATTCTAAACACTAGAAGCAATAGAAACATTAAAAAATTTTAATATTAATTAAATAAATACATTGAAATAGTGCAGGCCTTAGTTCTCACAAATTGTAATTTAAATATTTCTATTCATATTAGATTTGTCTTGAAAGTTCCCAAGTGAACAATTTTAAATTTCATCCCTATTTTTAGACCATTACTTGCTGGTTTCACATTTTATTTCGTCGATTTTTTGGGAAAACAAGAAATCTAATGTCAGAAGAAAGTATTGTCAGTATGATGTTTTTGTTACACGATAAAAATCTTGCAAATATCTTCACAAAAAGAGTGTATTCCCCTATCTGGTTTTCGCAATATTCCTTTTATAGACATAGTATAACTAAATTAGTGCTCAAAATAATCAATAAAATATGTTTTAATATTTCCCATATTCCCGGGAAATTTAAATTTGTTTCCCTGGAATTCCCGTCCAATTTTTTCGGGAATACCCGTGAAATACCCCGGACCCCAAACCCTAGGCCGCATACAAAAATCAGATATTTGCAATATTACATTCTTGTCAAATTCAATTGTAATTGGGAAGAAAGTGGAGGGAAGAAATAGTCGGCCCGGACCAACTTTAGCCTTTCCTTGCTTGTTTTAACATTAACTTATGAAAAATTTTGTGTTATTCGATATTCCCTAGTGTCAACAATTTCATATGTTTTTATTAGGTAGCAAACCGTTCAAAATTCAAGCACACAATTAACTACAAAAATTTACCTAAGATCTCAATAAACAACTTTGTAGAACATATGAACTACCTAGGAATGATTCTTAAACACCGGTTAGGTAGCGCTTATGTAGCCGCAAAAGTGAAAATTGTTGAAGTTGAAATTGAAAGTTGAAATTGTTTCCTCACAAGAACTAAAAATACCTATAAAAGCCCGTAATATTTTAGAGTATTTAAGTATATTTTTTCAATATATATGCTTGTACTTACTTGATATTCGGTATGCGCATTCCCCCTATAACAAAAACGTGCACCATAAAGTGATACTTATTCGTAGGGGTCGAAATGGGACAAAATAGGGATAACAATGGTACATATCAAACGACAACAGCTAGAAACACGAAATTCGGTGTGTGCATTCCCTTAATTGAGTAGATACAAGTAAAAGTATTTTTTCCAAATTCGTACTTTTAAGGGGTATAACGGGAATATAGGGATACAAATGGAAACAATCTAAAGGCTGCACCTAAAATAATGAAATTCGATGTATACATTCCTCTGATTGCGTAGATATGTAAAATAAAGGGATTTTTCGAAATTCACACTTTTTGGGGATAAAAATAGTACCAACGTAGACACGAAAAATAAAAGATTTTTTCAAAATTCGTACTTTCAAGGGATACAATGGGTGCAGAGGGATAAAAATAGTACCAACTAAACGACTACATCTAGAACGATGAAATTTTGTGTGTGCATCGCTCTAATTGCGTAGACACGTACAATAAAGATATTTTAGAAAGTTGTACTCTTAAGGGGGTAAAATAGGGTAAAAGGGATAAAAATGGTACCCACCAAATGGCCACAAGCAAAATAACAAGATTTTTGCAAATTCTTAGTTTTACTCATACGGCAAAAATTGGTTGAATCATGAAGGTATGTTTTTTTGCACTATGTACGTGAGATAATAGATTTTCAAAATTTGTACTTTTGGAATTAAAAGTAGAATGGAAATACAACCCACTGTAACACCCACTATCTACCAATATTTATGGTAATTTCGCCTTTTTGAAAATATAAATGTAAGAATATTTATTTTTTGAATTGACTTGAAGTATTATTTGGATATGTAAATGTATTGGTAGCCGTGCCTGATAAGCATGGTTTACAACAATACAAATATTTATTTATAAAATAATATTTTTAAAAACTTGTATTTGTTTTGGTTTGGCTATATTAAACAAATTATATTTTCCTGTAATATTACTGCACTTCTACGAAAATCGACAGCCTTTGTGGAATGCAATCCATGGTGGAGGGTGTATAAAGTTTGGCCCGGTCGAACTTATCTCCGTTTTTACTTGTTTTAATTTCATTTGTTTTTTCTTTACTTCATCATTGAGATACTCTGCTATCTATTACCAAAATACGTACTATTCATTATATTTTGTCATAATATCTCAGGAGTTAGATGCGTTGGTTTGTTTTTTTTTTCATATGATTGACATTGGGGTAAGACTTTGAGGCTTGGATGAGAGTTTGCATATGCCTTATAAATACGTGGGCGTATACTTACTATTATTACATTGTATTTTAATAATGCAAACAAATTTATATTACACTGGGTGTAGATTTTAAGTCATGAAAATATAACCATATACGGTGGTGTCCGTGAAAAGATCCGTGTCTTTTTATTTTTATACCCTCCACTTAAGGATTCCGTTTGTAACACCTTGAAAGACTTCCTAAAGTATGTATATTCTGGGTCGAGGTAAAATTCTAAGACGATCTAGCCATGTCCGTCTGTCTGTTGAAATCACGCTAGCTGTCGATGAGCTAGGATGTTACAATTTTCCCAAAGTGTGTCTTATGGTTGCAGATTGGGATTGAAAGTGGCCCAGAGGGAAGACATTTCCCTTTTGGTTCCAACCAAACGGTTGCAGCTATAATAGTGAAATTTGGTGTGCACATTTCTTGCCTGTATAGACGCGAATTATAAAGAGATCATCCGATATTCGTAACATCAGGATCTAAATGGAATTAAATTTGGCACCAATCAAGTGGATGTATTAAAAATCATGCTATTCAATATTTTCACTCCGAAAGTAAGAGGTGCGAATTAAACCAAATTCGTACTTTTAGGTTCAAAATGAAAAAAAAACGAGTAATAGTGGTACAAAGCAAATGTACCACTATTACTCGTAAAATACTGTTATTAGGGGTGTATATTCCACACTGAAACATATTGGATCTTCAATATTACAACTTTTCCTATAAAAATGGTAAATATATTTAGGCTGTAGCTGGAATCAAGTAGGTGCAAATGGGGAAAATCGGTCTTGAGGTAAATTGTTTCTACCCATTTTTTTGGTCTGTAATCAATATTTCATTTGAACTGGGATATTGTCCTGGCTCAAGACCATTTTGCATCTATATTTACTAAAATGAAAATTTATTTACATATGGCATGGTGACATTTATTACTTGGCTGCAGACTACCACGATCATGATTTCGACCATGTCAAAAGTCTTTTCAAGTGGCTTCGCAGCGACTTTTCAACATCAAACACGGCCTCTATAAGGCGATGATCCTCACAAACGAACGAGAAACAGAATTCACTTGCCGAATTTGCGTTTAGAAAATCGCACCAAGTAATAAAGTACACATGCCATCTTACAAGCATCTCATTGAGTTCCATATGTAAGTAAGTAAGTTAATGCAGATATAGTCACCCAGCAATACATCTGCCGTGCCAACGCTCATTTGTTTTAGTTTTTATACACTCCACGAGAGTATTATGTCTTTGTGCATTTGTTTGTAACACCCAAAAGGAAACGAGATAGACCCATTGTTAATTATACCGATCGTCTTAGAATCACTTTCTGAGTCGATTTAGCAATGTCCGTCTGTCTGTCTGTCCGTCCGTCCGTCCATCTATTCTTGTAATCACGATACAGGTCGCAATTATAGACGGAACCAATTGAAACTTTGCACAACGATGTTTTTCGGGATAAGGACGAACGCTATTTAATTTGAACAAAATCGGTTCAGATTTATATATAGCTCCCATACAAATTTCGCTCCCGATTTGACTTTTTCCTTTCTAGAAACCAAGTAATGTATCAGATTGTCTTCAGATTTGGTAAAACATCTTATATTTCCACTATAAACACCCATGGTGAATATCGGTCAGATCGGTTCAGATTTATATATAGCACCCATACAAATTTCGCTCCCGATTTGACTTTTTCCGCTCTAGAAACCGCATATTGTATCAGATTGTCTTCAGATTTGGCAAAACATCTTATATTTAAACTAAGAACATCTATGGTGAAAATAGGCAAATCGGTTCAGATTTAGATATAGCCCCCATACAAATGTCGTTCCCGTTTTGACATTTTCCTCTGTAGAAACCACATATTGTACCCGATTTTCTTTATCTTTGGCATAACGTCTTATAATCTTACTAGAAACACCTATGCAGAAATTGGGTAAGATCGGTTCAGATTTAGATATAGCCCCCATATAAATGTCGCTCCCGATTTGACTTTTTCCGCTTTAAATGCCACATATTCTAATCGATTTTCTTTAAATTTCGCACAACATCTTATAATCTAACTAGAAACACCTGTGGCTAAAGCGGGCTAGATCGGTTCAGATTTAGATATAGGCCCCATACAAATGTCGCTCCCGATTTGAATTTTGCGCTCTAAAAACCATATATTGTTCCCGATTTTCTTTAAATTTGGGACAACATCTTATAATCCAACTAGAAACACTATGCAGAATTTGGGTAAGATCGGTTCAGATTTAGATATAGCCCCCATACAAATGTCGCTCCCGATTTGACATTTTCCGCTCTAGAAACGGCATATTGTACCCGATTTTCTTTAAATTTCGCACAACATCTTATAATCTAACTAAACAAAACTATGGTGAAAGTGGGTAAGATCGGTTCAGATTTAAATATAGCCCAAATTCAAATGTTGATCCCATAAGTTTAACCGATTTTGGGCAAACTATACATTTTATATTTCACCTATTTCGTTCCAGGTTTCAATATATCCTCATACAAATGTCCTTTCCGATATAAAATTTTTTGTCAAACACATACATTTACAGGATACAAAAAACCTTCCCGTTTTCACTTTTTCACCTAATTGAATTGTATTCGGATTGAAAGTGGAGTGTATCATAGAGTCGGCCCCGCCCGACTTTAGCATTTCCTTACTGGTTTCGTTTGTATTTTTTAGTCTGTAATCAATATTTGATTTGAATTGGGATATTGTCCTGGCTCAAGTCCATTTTGCATCTATATTTAATAGAATGCAAATTTATTTACACATGGCATGGTGACATAATATTTGTTTCTACCTAATAATATTTAGGGTAGTTTTTTTGAAGATCGCTGCCTAATGTTAACTTTTTGATCCAATTAAAGTTCGATATTTATATAGTAGAGTACTCTTAATATTATAATAATGAAGCATCACAAAATTCCAAATATGGTAGTGCATTTCTATGTAAAGTCGGCATATTTGGCACCGACCAACCTAACGTACTTTTACTTGTTTTCATTGGTTTTATTTTGGCCTGTAATTAATATTTGATTTTAACTGTGATATTCTCCTGACTGCATCTATATTTTATAGAATTGAAATTTATTTACAAATGGCATGACGACATTTATTACTTGGCTG
Organism: Polietes domitor; assembly: GCA_947397865.1. Lineage (NCBI taxonomy): Eukaryota > Metazoa > Arthropoda > Insecta > Diptera > Muscidae > Polietes > Polietes domitor. The sequence goes on from OX377618.1 coordinate 165,094,768, forward strand.
CACACTGCCACTATCATAATTTCTGACTCGTGAGGGCCTTCGTCAGGAGACTTCGCAGCGACTTTTCAACAACATATACAGGCTCTTTATTATTTAAAAAAAAAAAAAAAAAAACTAAATAAAAATTTCAACCAACTCTGTAGAGTTTTACGATTTACTCACAAGTGCATAATTCTTACAGTTTTATACTGATTTCATTTTCCTCAAATTTGTCAACATGGATTATTAATTTTTCAATACCCTATTCATTCATAGGATCAGTTAGTTAAAATGGACAGCCAAAAAAATCGCTTTTAAATTGAAGAAACGTGACTCAAATGTACTAAAGAGTGATTTTTTGAGGTTAGGATTTTCATGCATTAGTATTTGACAGATCACGTGGGATTTCAGACATGGTGTCAAAGAGAAAGATGCTCAGTATGCTTTGACATTTCATCATGAATAGACTTACTAACGAGCAACGCTTGCAAATCATTGAATTTTATTACCAAAATCAGTGTTCGGTTCGAAATTTTACGCAAAGATCTTGGTGTAAAACCGTATAAAATACAGCTCGTGCAAGAACTGAAGCCAAACGATCTGCCACAACGTCGAATTTTCAGTGAATGGGCGCCTTTAGACTATTTTTTGTGGGGCTACGTCAAGTCTAAAGTCTACAGAAATAAGCCAGCAACTATTCCAGCTTTGGAAGACAACATTTCCGAAGAAATTCGGGCTATTCCGGCCGAAATGCTCGAAAAAGTTGCCCAAAATTGGACTTTCCGAATGGACCACCTAAGACGCAGCCGCGGTCAACATTCAATCTAACGTTTCAAATAAAGCACCGATGAGATTTTGCAAATTTTATGCGTTTTTTTTAAAAAAAAAGTTATCAAGCTCTTAAAAAATCACCCTTTACATATTTCGACAAATATTGCTTTCCAACTGAGGACTTACATCTCTTACACTCCTCTTGTGTATATGTTTCAGGTGACCCTGATTTGCATAAGCCTCCCAATTTGACTACTTACTTTGCATTGACAAACTTGCATAAACATTATATTTCATCTCTGTATATGGCCAAGTAGATATGCGAACACATCGTACGGTTCATAAAAATTAAAATGCACTCCTATTTAATATGTTCTGGGTACAACCGCAATTGCATCAAAGTGGAAGTGATGTATTGTTGATGCTGCGAAGGAAGAGCAAAAAGCTCACAAGTATGTGTGACTACCAAATTACATTAATATCTGCTACACAAGCATACCCAGCAAACAAAAATATTGTCGAAACATTACTTTCAAATCTCTCCCAAAGTTAGAAGTTACAAAAACAAATAAGAATATGTAAAGAGTGATTTTTTTGAGGTTAGGATTTTCATGCATTAGTATTTGACAGATTACGTGGGATTTCAGACATGGTGTCAAAGAGAAAGATGCTCAGTATGCTTTGACATTTCATCATGAATCGTCTTACAAACGAACAACGCTTGCAAATTATTGAATTTTATTATCAAAATGCGTGCTCTGTTAAGAAAGTTCATTGCGCGCTTCCATTTTATGGTCAGTTTAATCGACCCACTGAAGCGGCTATTCGGGCTATTGTGACTAAATTTCGCACCAAATTTACATTGTTGGACATTAAACCACCAACACGCTTACGTAGAGTGCGAACTGAAGAAAATATCGCAGCTGTATCGGCCAGTGTTAATGATGACCACCAATTTTCGATTCGTCGCCGTTCGCACCAATTGGGTCTCTGTTACTCAAAAACGTGGAAATGCCAAAATTGGACTAAGCGGATGGACCACCTAAGACGCAGCCGCGGTCAACATTTAAATGAAATTATCTTCAAAAAGTAAATGTCATGGACCAATCTAACGTTTCAAATAAAGAACCGATGAGATTTTGCAAATTTTATGCGTTTTTTTAAAAAAAAAAGTTATCAAGCTCTTAAAAAATCACCCTTTATTTGCTGGACAAATACACACAACGTATACATCATTCGGAAGTTTTAAGATTCTTCATCTTTATCTATTAAAAAAACAAATTACTTTTTGCCGACTCTTTTCTATTTTTTATGATTTTCTCGTGACAACAAAAATGTTTTTTTTTTGAAAAAATAATAATTTGTCCCAAAAAAATTTTTAAGATAGTTCCTGAACCCTTCGTCTATGTGAAAGTGTAATTATAATATTTGTAGCTGTCATTAGTACCTTTAATCTATATATATAAAAGAGTTGCGTGATTGAGTTACTGTCTGACTGATCACTCCCCAGACCAAACGGCTAGAGCTAGAATAATGAAATTTGGTGAGTACATTTCTCTTACAGTGTTGAGGTGTGTTAAGACGGATTTTTTCGAAATTCGTACTTTTAAGGGGTAACAAGGGATAAAAATGGTACCGCCGCAATGACCATACGGCTGGGCCTAGAATCTTGAAATTTCTCTTATAGCTTCAATGCGTCCAAAAACATACTTTTCAAAATTCGTGAGGGGTGAAATCGGGTAAAAAGGTATAAAAATACTACCACCGCAATGACCAAACGGCTGGGCCTAGAATCTTGAAATTTGGTATGGACATTCCTCTTGTCGCATGCAGACATCCCAAAAAATGTCATTTGCCAAATTCGTACCTTTGGGGGGTCAAATGGGACAAAAATTGTAACAACAACATGGCTGAAGCTATAATCTTGAAATTTGGTATGTAAATTTCTCTTACAGCGAAGAGATCAGATTAGTAGGGAGTTTTTCGTAATTCGTACTTTTAAGGGGTAAAATGGGTTAAAGAGGGATAAAAATTGTACCACCGCAATGACCAAACGGCTAGAGCTAGAATCTTGAAATTTGGTAAAAAATTTCTCTTATAGCTTCAATGCGCCAAAAAAAATTTTTCAAAATTCGTACTTTTTGGGGGTGAAATCGGATAAAAAGGTATAAAAATAGTACCAATAAAATGAATGAAGCTGAAACCATAAAATTACATCCCTCGAAATGTTTAGAATCGCAAAATGAAGGAATTTTTTGAAATTTGTACTTTTAAAAGGAAGGGAAAAGGGGATAAAAAAGGTACCAACAACACGGATGAAGCTACAATAATGAAATTCGGTGTGTATATTCGTTTTACAGCGCAGATCACTAATAATAAAGCATTTTTCGAAATTTGTGCTTTTAAGGGATTAAATGGGATAAAAATTGTACCCTGACCAAACGGCAGGGCCTAGAATCTTTGGCTAAGAAAATAGTTTTCAAAATTCGTACTTTATGTGGGTGAAATTAGGTAGAAAGCGATAAAAATGGTACCAATCGAACAGACGGAGCTGGAATCGTGAAATTCGACATGTATATCCCTGAAAATGCTTTCAAACGCAAAATGAAGGAATTTTTCGAAATTTGTATTTTCAAAGGTATACGAGAAAAGCGGTATATATAAGGTACCAACAACATGGATGACGCTGCAATAATAAAATTCGGTGCGCATATTCGCCTTACAGTGTAGATGAGTAATAACAAGGAATTTTCTGATATTTGTACTTTTAAGGGATTAAATGGGTTAAAAATTGTACCACCGCCAAATCGTACCAAAAGACGGGGCCTAGAATTTTGAAATTTGGAACGCATATTACTCTTATAACGCGAATACGACCACGAAAATATTCTTATATTTCGAATTTCGTGCCTTTTTATATCCCTATGGTACCAACAAAACGGCTGAAACTAGAATCGTGAAATTCGGTGTGTATATTCCTCTGACAGTGTTGATGCGAAACATTAACTGATTTTCAATATTTATACTTTTAAGTTGAACTTGAAAACAAGTAAGTCGGGCGGGACCGACTATATGATACACTCCACTTTCTATCGGAATACAGCTAAATTCAGTAAAAAAGTGAAAATGGGAAAATTTTTTGTATGTTTCCTAATCACAGGCTAATATGACCTGGTCCAATTTGTCAAATCGAGAATAATATTTATATCGGGGCTATATCCAAACATGGAATGAATGACTAACTTTTACAATAAGTTCTTCTTCTTGTTGAAGTATAACGTGTTATACTCAATTTTAAGAAATTCTCTGAAAATACGCGGTTTCTGGGGAACGAAATTTGTATGAGAGCTATATTTAAATCTGAACCGATGTGACCCATTTTCACCATAGGTGTACCTAGATTACATATATGTTGTTTTGCCAATTTTGATGAATATCTGTTAAAATATGTGGATTCAGGAGGGGAAAAATTGGGAGCGAAATTTGTATGGGAGCTATATATAAATCTGAACCGATCTAACACATTTTTACCACAGGTGTTTCCAGTTGAAATGTCTTGTTGATGTGTTTTGCCAATTTTGAAGAAAATCTGTTAAAATATGTGGATTCTAGAGCCGAAAATTTCTAATTGGGAGCGAAATTTGTATGGGAGCTATATATAAGTCTTAACCGATCCAACACATTTTTACCACAGGTGTTTCCAGTTTAAATATAAGGTGCGTTGCCAATTTTGAGGAAAATCTGATAAAATATGTGGATTATAGAGCCGAGAAATTCAAATTTGGAGCGAAATTTGTATGGGAGCTATATATAAATCTGAACTGATCTAACACATTTTTACCACAGGTGTTTCCAGTGGAAATATAAGAGGTTTTGCGAATTTTGAAGAAAATCTGTTAAAATATGTGGATTCTAGAGCGGAAAAATTCAAATTGGGAACGAAATTTGTATGGGAGCTATATATAAATCTGAACCGATCTAACACATTTTAACCACAGGTGTTTCTAGTGCAACTATAATTTTGAAGAAAAACTGTTGAAATATGTGGTATCTAGAGTGAAAACGGTTATATCGGGAGTGAAATTCGTATGGGGGCTATATCTAAATCTGAACCGATTTTCTTCAAATTAAATAGCGTTCGTCCTTGTCCCGAAAAACTTCGTTATGCAAAGATTCGTCTGGCTACAATTGCGACCTGTATCGTGATTACAACAATAGATGGACAGACAGACGGACATTGCTAAATCGACTCAGAAAGTGATTCTAAGTCGATCGGTATACTTAACAATGGGTCTATCTCGCTTCCTTTTGGTTGTTACAAACAAATGCACAAAGACATAATACTCTCGTGGAGTGTATAAAAACGTTTAAAATGGATTGTATAAAATGTGTACTTTAAAGGGGGAATCTGATCAAAAGTGGTGCAAATGGTACCAACCAAATTTGCAGATTTGGGATAAAGATAGTACCAACCAAAGATTTCAGTTAGAATATCAAAAGAAATTCGGTGTGTACATTTTTCCGAGTACATAAATTAATTTTTCGAAATTTGTATGTTTAAGGGCACAAACGGCTCAGAAAGAGTTATGTGTGAACATTATAGTCATAATCCCCGGCAAAATAAAAGATAGATGCAAAATGTTTGTTCCATTTATAAGTTCAGACTTCATGTCACGCACCGGTATATAAGTTATGGTTTTAATTTTCACTCGGATAGGGACTACAAAGGACGTGGAAAAGCATACATGTTTTGTAGGTTTAAAGTGATTATAAAAACATTTTAAAATCTCGAATTGCAAATAATGGTTGAACCATACGTATGGAAGTTATATACGTTTTATTTTGACAAAAGCTTATGCCAATTTGCGTGGAAAGTATAGAAGTTATACTAGGTTTAATTTAACTTACGGGTCGTTTGCTTTGGAATATACGTGTGGTGGTACCAAAAGGTGCATATCAATTTCCCCATTTCCGAATTTAAACTAAGTTGGGGAAAATAGTACTATGTGCAGAGTTTGAATAAATTCTTTAAGTCCCTTCCAGAGTTATCGTGTATACCAGCGAGTCAGACGGACGTGAAAAGGGACTTGGGACATACTTATGGTTTTAAATCTCTCCTTCAATGCGTTACACTTTTTTCTATCCCTAAGAAAGAAACGTGCAAATAATGTTCTACTTTGTATGATTTTTTGTAGAAAAATTGTTTCCATTTTGTGCCTATAAATTAAACTACTGACAACGTATAAACGCTGAAAGTGATATCCTTAAAAACAGTTTGAATACCGATACAAACTACTGTCAATACCATACCATTTTTCCGCGTACGAAGTAGCGGGTATTGGCTAGTTTTACATATAACCGCGTGTTATCGGACTTATATTTCCAAAGTGAGAGTACAAATATTTAAGGTAGCCGACGAAAATTGGAATTTTAGTAAATACATTTTCTAATATTATCCATAAAAAATTGTTTGTGTTGATTTTAGGAATCAGCATGCCTCAATGCATACAAACAAATATTTTTTCGGCTTGGACACACAACTTTTATACCTTCCACCTCCGTTTGTAACACCTTAAAATATCGACCTGAAACCCTATAAAGTATATATTCTTGATCGTCATAAAATTCTAAGACGATCTAGCCATGTCCGTCCCTCCGTCCGTCTGTTGAAAGCACGCTAGCATATAAACGAAAGGATCCAGGACGTCCAAATTTTCCATAAATGCGTCTTATAGTCGTAGATCGGTTGGGATTGAAAGTGGGCGAAATCGGCTCAAAGGGAAATTTGTTTCCCTTACAAGAACTAAAAATACCCATAATAATATTTAGTATTTAAGCATATTTTTTCAATATGTCTGCTTGTACTTACTTGATATTGGATATGAGCATTCTCTGCACATAAAGTGATTTTATTCGTAGGGGGTGAAATGGGACAAAAAGGAAAATAATGGTATATATTAAACGACAACAGCTAGAAACACGAAATTCCTCTAATTGAGTAGATACATAATATAAAAGCATTTTTTCCAAATTCTTACTTTTAAGGGGTAAAATGGGAATAGAGGGATAAAAATGGTACCAACCAAACGGCTGCACATATAATAATGAAATACGGTGTATACGTGCCTCTGATTGCGTAGACACGTAAATTAGAAGGATTTTTCGAAAATCGTACTTTGTGAAAAAAGGGGATACAAATAGTACCAACCAAATGTTCGCAGCTACTTTTGGAGGTAAATAGATAAGGGGATGAAAATAGTACCAGCCAAATGAGTGTCATGAAATTCGGAGTATACATTCCTGTGACTGCGTAGACACAAAAAATAAAAGTTTTTTCCAAATTCGTACTTTCAAGGGATACAAAGGGATAAAAATAGTACAAACTAAACGGCTACAGCTAGAATGATGAAATTCGGTGTGTCCATCCATCTAATTGCGTGGACATGTAAAATAAAGAGATTTTGGAAAGTCAGTCTTAAGGGGGTAAAATACGAAAAAGGGGATAAAAATGGTACCAACCAAATGACCGCAGCTAGAATCATGGAATTCGGTGTATACATTCCTCTGACTGCATATACACGCAAAATAAAAAGATTTTTCCAAAATCTTACTTTTTTACTTTTACGGCAAAAATTGTTGAATCATGAAGTTAGGTTATTTTGCATTTGAGATACTGGATTTCCAAAATTTTTGGTATTACTATTATATATAGTGTCAACGTACTGGTAGCCTCGCCTTATAAGTGTGGTTTGAAATAATTAAAATATTTTATTTATTTATAAAATTATTTTTTCAATATATGTATTTGTTTTGTTATATTCCAAATATATATTTATTTATTATGAATTACAATACAAAGTAAATTTATATTCTAATTTTGGGTCCTGGGATTGAGCCGGGGTGACTAAGACCATTGTAGCTAGTTATTGCAGCGACAGACCTGAGCCTCTAGTGGGAATCGAACACACAACCCTCACGCTGATAGCCGAGCACGCTACCAACTCGACTACCGGGGCGACCAAATATATATATATTTTCCTGTAATATTACGGCACTTCTACGAAAATTGGCAGCCTATATGAAATGCAATCCATGGTGGAGGGTATATTCAGTTCGGCCAGGCTGAAATTAACGCCGTTTTTAATTGTTTTTTTTTTTTTAATTTTTCAAAAGTTGTTTGTTAATTTGTAACACTTTAAAATGCCTTTTTTACTATCGCTCCTAAACTAGAGTTGTTCCCAATTAGATTACTCGCTTACCAATGGTTTGCTGGGTCACCCGTACGTTCCCACTGCAGACTCTGTCTGTTTTTGTTTGTGTGTATGTTTACGCATTACAAACACAGACACACAAACGATTTATTATGACAGTGTTGCTAACACAGCAAAAGTTAAGAGCAGCTGCAGCTCCCCGTTCACATGCATTCAACGCCGCCACACCCAAGCACACTGTACTCGGCGCTCTGTGCACAGAAGTGACATCATGAAATGTGCAATTTATGTTTGAACGGATGTCGGCGTTCCGTCTGTGTGTTGAAGATGAGATGAGAATATGCATATTCAAAATATTTATCATTTTAATAAAAACATATATCAAATATTTGTTCAAATTTCCATAATGTTTCATGTTCCATGAGTATCTTCTATGTACGAGTATGTGTGCACATGCAAGTCGACATCTTCAGACAGTACAAATATTTTCTGCGCTCAAATATTTGATAAATTATTAAAATTGTGGGCAAATTTTCTTAGGATTTTTTTCGAGATGCATTTATTGCTCACATAATGGACGATATAATATTAGTTGGCTTTTCATTGAGCTTTGGGCAATTATGCAAGCAGGCGAGCGGAATAAGTTGCACAGCTCTGGAGTTCGAAAATTGGGTGGGAACAATTCGGCTGTGTTTCCAGTGATTAAAAAACAACATATTGATCGACTAACGCCAACTGAGGATTGAACAAGTAAGATGGTTTCAGCAGGCTAAAACGACTTATAGCCTTTTAGATGGCCGGCGAAAACGAGCTTAACTTGATTCTAGTGTCAAATTTGTATGAGATCTGACATTTGAAATCGTCCTTAGATCGAAGTGAAATAATATGTTCGAAACAAATATTTACAATAAGTCAGTTGATCAATCAGTAACATAAACTAGATACAATTTTGAGACAAATTTGTGGCATTACATTCTTCTGATCAACATTAGATTCTGTATTTCGAAGCTAATTGACTGATTCTACGTTTCCTGTACTATTTTGAACCAGCACATCCATAACTCCCCTGCCCAACAGCAACCTAGAGTAAGACTGCTCTATATAACTTATCGAATTGAAAATTGAAAGTACTTATTATTTTTTCTAATTTCTGGTTTTATTGTAAAGGTTGAACTTTTTCATTTAATAATGGAGCACAGTATCATGCATATGACTACCACGATCAACTCAATTTTTCAGTGCATGACCCAATGATATCGAATTGGCTTCTCAATAGTCATGTGTGGGTTTTCTGAACACCGTATGCGGCAATTTTGCTTATAAACATAGCCACCGAGATAAAAATGAGCATCGTCTGAGCTTCATCACTTTGGATCACATGTCAAACAGAAGCCTGAAAATAAAAATAAAAATTAATATAATTCTACCTTTCAAAGTCAAAGTACTCGGTACTTCAAATTTAAAATGTTAAATGGATAAATAAATAAAATAAACGTAAATAAAGTTTTTTATTGTTTAATGATGGCTTGCAAAATAAATCGTCCCTACGTCGAAGCATTTTTTGGCTAAATGTTCTCGAAACACCCCGGATATTTTTAAATACGTGGCCTAAATATTAGGGATACTAGCAAATACCCGCTACTTCGTACACGGAAAAATGGTATGGTATTGACAGTATTTTGTATCGGTATTCATACTCATTTCTTTTTTATATTTTGAAATTGCCTTAGTGTACGGATATCACTTTCAGCGTAAATCGTTTGTAAACGCTCACAACTTTTGAAGAATCGCTACGTATTCAGAGGTATATTTACACTAACTTTTCGCTACGATTTTAACACCTTGTACAAATTAAAAAATCCATATATACGTAGTCAATAGTTCAATAGTTTTTTTATAGACACAAAAAGGAAACAATTTTTCTACAAAAAATCATATAAAGAACAAAATTATTTGCACGTTTCTTTCTTAAGATGTGAAAATTATACCTTCACTACAGAGTAGGAGCGTATATATCATTAGGGATAGAAAAAAAGTGTAACGCATTGAAGGAGAGATTTAAAGCCATAAGTATGTCCCAAGTCCCTTTCACGTCTGTCTGACTCGCTGGTATACACGATAACTCTGGAAGGGACTTAAGGAATTTATTCAAACTCTACACATAGTACTATTTTCCCAAACTTAGTTTAAATTCGGAAATGGGGAAATTGATATACACCTTATGGTACCCAAACAAACGACCCGTTCCAAAACAAACGACCCGTACGAAAAATTAAACCTAATATAACTTCTATACTTTCCACTCAAATTGACATAAGCTTTGGTCAAAATAAAACTCATATTCTATACGTATGGTTGAAATTAGTTGTCGAGATTTTAAAAAGTTTTTATAATCACTTTAAACCTACAAAACATGTATGCTTTTCCACGTCCATTGTAGTCCCTATCCGAGTGAAAATTAAAACCATAACTTCTATACAGGTGCGTGACTTGAAATCTGAACTTATAAATGGAACAACCATTTTGTATCTATCTTTTATTTTGCCGGGGATAATGACTATAAGGCCCCCCATTCACGTACAGTTTTAACTGTCAGTTTGAACTGTTCAGCTAAAACTGTCAGTTGAAACTGTATGTGTGTGGTATATAACTGACAGTTGTACTCAACTGTTCAGTTTAACTGAGAAATATAAAAATTTTATATTTTTAACTGACAGTTTTAACTGAAGTGAACGTGTGTGGGGGTTCGCTGTACTGTTCTCAGTTCAATTTGTGTCGAGCGAGAGTGCGTATCATCATGTCGCGTAAACAGAACCAAGTAATAGTTGATTTTATTGGAATATATAGATCTGAACCTTGCCTATGGCAAGTTAAGTCTAGCGAGTATCATGATCGCGCCAAAAAAGATGCTGCCTAGATGCGCCCTGTTGCTAGAAATCTCAATGTAGCAGCTAATCTTTCGTGTGGAGAAATTGCTCTCCTCATGACTGTATCGTGTGTGTACATCTCAGTTCACAATTTAAGACCGGCAACTCACGTACAGTTATAACTGACAGTTTTAACTGACAGTTAAAACTGTACGTGAATGGGGGGCCTAATGTTCACACATAACTCTTTCTGAAAATTTCGAAAAATTAATTTATGTACTCGGAGAAATGTACACACCGAATTTCTTTTCATATTCTAACTGAAAACTTTGGTTGGTACTATCTTTATCCCAAATCCCCAAATTTGATTTGTACCATTTGCGCCACTTTTGATCCGCTTCCCCCTTTAAAGTACACATTTGTTACAATCCAATTGTATTGCAGTAACCATTTTAATCGCTTTTTTCCAAGTTCAACTTAAAAGTATAAATATTGAAAATCAGTTAATGTTTCGCGTATACACTGTCAGAGGAATATACACACCGTATTTCACGATTCTAGTTTCAGTCGTGTTGTTGGTACCATATGAATATAAAAAGGTACGAATTTCGAAAAATATATTAATTTTGTGTTTCTATGCATGTACAAACCAAATTTCATGGTTGGTACCGCTGTTATCCGTTTTTACCCAAATTCACACCTAAAAGTTTAAATTTATGAAGAATATTTTCGTGGTCGTATTCGCGTTATAAGAGTAATATGCGTTCCAAATTTCAAGATTCTAGGCCCAGTCTTTTGGTACAATTTTAGTGGTACAATTTTTAACCCATTTAATCCCTTAAAAGTACAAATATCGGAAAATACCTTGTTGTTACTCATCTACACTGTAAGAATTTTACCGAATTTTATTATTGTAGTGTCATCCATGTTGTTGGTACCATTTTGTATCCCTTTCTACCCAATTTCACTCACAAAAAGTAAGAATTTTGAAAAATATTTTCTTAGTCGCATTCGTGCCGTAAAAGTAATGCCCGATCCGAATTTCAGGGCTGTGGTACAATTTTTATCCCATTTAATCCCTTAAAATTACAAATTTCGAAAAATGTTATCAGTGATTTGTGCTGTAAAACGAATATACATACCGAATTTCATTATTGTAACGTCATCCGTATTGTTGGTACCTTTTTTATCCCCTTTTCCCCGTTTACCTATTCAAAAAATTCGATCATTTTGCATTCTTATTAGTGATCTGCGCTGTAAAACGAATATACACACCAAATTTCATTATTGTAGAGTCAACCGTGTTGTTGATAACTTTTTTATCCCCTTTTCCCTTTAAAAGTAAACATTCGAAAAATACCTTCATTTTGCGATTCTAAACATTTTGAGGGATGTACACACCGAATTTTATGGTTTCAGCTCCATCCATTTTATTGGTACTATTTTTATCCCTTTTTACTCGATTTCACCCCCAAAAAGTACGAATTTTGAAAAATATTTTCTTAGGCGCGTTGAAGCTATAAGAGGAATCTTTTTACCAAGTTTCAAAATTCTAGTCCCAGCCGTTTGGTCTTTGCGGTGGTACCATTTTTATCCCTTTTTACTCCATTTTATTCCTTAAAAGTACGAATTTCGAAAAACTCACTTCATATCCGATTTCTACGCTGTAAGAGAAATGTACACACCAAATTTCATGATTCTAGCTTCAGCAATGTTGTTTCTACCATTTTTCCCCCTTTTTTCCAAGAATTCGAAAAATCCCGTCTTATCACACCTCTCAAATTTCATGATTCTAGCTCTAGCCGTTTGGTCTGGGGAGTGATCAGTCAGTCACTTAGTAACTCAGTCACTCAATCACGCAACTCTTTTATATATATAGATTATCAGTCGTCATTAGAGAGAAGCATATCCTAAGGCCCGATTGCACCCGATTGCAATTTCTTGATTCCAGGTACAGCTATTTGGTCTGAACGATTTATACCAAAAAGTTATTATTTTTGAAAATCCAATATCTTTCGGGTCCACAGTGGAATATACAAACATATTTCAATGCTTCTAGCTACATCCGTTTGTTTGATACCGGTTTAAATCCTTTTTAATCAGTTTTATCCTAAAAACACACAATATTTTTTCAATACAAATTTTATTCCTGGGTGGTGAAAACTTCAATTTTTCGTGATCCAGCCTAATATAAAGCCGTAAAATAACATTTTGAAGTGAATATGCTAGTTTTATATTTATATATACGTATAAATCAGTGTGTGTCTGTATGTTCCGGAGGGTCGATTCGCCTGAAAATGTTACTGTCGACAGGGGATGGTTTTTGGGTGTACTGGTGTGGATGGGTGTACTGTGATACGATAAATCTATATATTTTGTATATAGCTCTATTTTCTTTTTTTCTATTAACTGATATGTTATATACATTATATATTATGTATATATATAGGACTATAGTAAAAACATGTACATTTAAGACGACGAGGATCTTCAAACATATATCTAAACATTATCTCGTGTTCTTTATTTTTCATTTTAGGAATATAATCGGAGAAAATACTTTATAAAGAGATTTTTTTAAAAAAGGTAAGATTTTTATTTTATTTACTAATTTAATAACAATCGAGTATATTTTCTTTATTCTATTTTTTTGATATATTATTATAATAATATAATATTCATATATATATGTGTATATCCACCATTTTCTAATTTGTAAGAAGGTGGCGACCATACGAAAATCCCACATACAAAATCCTTGAATTTTGTATATATGTATGGTGGAAATCACGGTCTAAGAGTAATTTTGGAGCAGAGTTGCGACGCTATAATTTTGAAAGCGCATGTTGAGTGCATAATTTTTGTAGAGTTTATTTTTACAGAGAGTTGAAGTTTTCATTTTTTGCGAGTGAAATAACATAAATGTTGACAGTAAAGTCAAACATTTATCAAGATTCGATGTAAAATGTTGATTCTAGAACGAAAATAGTATAAATTGGGATGTCAATTTGTATGGGGGCTATACCAAAAGATGGACCCAGACATCTAAATTTCACATTAGGTGCTTCTAGTTAAACTCTAAGGCGATGTAAACAAATTTGATTGAGATCCTGTGTAATACGTGAGTTCTAGTTTTAGGTGACTATATCTAAATCTGATTCGAGTTTCTTCATATTCAATACCGACTTTTCCGTAGCACAAACATATTGCTGTTACCACATTTTATGGGTAAGCTTTGCATGGACAGAAGACAGTAGGACGGACATCGGTGTAGTTAAAGGTGGGATTAATTAAATCAGGTTCAACAAAAATACCTAAAAATCATGAAAACAGATAGAGGCCGACACACAACCATGTCGAATGGCGTTTGACGAACTAAATTTTCTTGTCGAACAAACACAATCGTCTGACGTCTAAAGTTGTCATTTTTCAACAAAATTCAAAACATCTTTGTAGTCAGGACTCTCTAAATTGTATAAAATTTAGTGCTTTCGCACTTCTTCAATTAATTTTTCAACATTCATTATGTTTCTATTTTAAATTTTTTAAATTTAAAATTGAATTAAATTGAAACAAAATTTTCAACAAATTATGATATGAAATGTCAAAATTTTGATGGAAAACATTTTACAACACTGTGCACTTTTCACAAATATTAGAGAAAAACGATCACCAACACTTACATTCTAGAAAACCTGTGGCAACAATAATTGACAGAACGACAAAAAATTAAAAAAATAATTCAATTTGGCGTCTTGTCGCCAGCAGTCACAAAAAATGCTCTCTTCCATAAGAAATACATATAAAAGAGTTGTTCGCCATACGACAACAACATGGTTGTGTTTAGGCTCATAAAAATGATTAGAAATCGATGATCTTGTTTACAGGTTTTGGTAACCCACCATAGTGGAGAAAATAAGTTCCAACATTTGGGATTTTTGTGCTAATATTGTGTCCATGCACTACCATGACCGTTTTAATCTGTTTCTATACATTTTAGGTATTTTTGTAGGATCTCAAATTCGTAAAATTTATTTACTGGAATTTTTTTATTGCAGAAATTTATTTTTAGCGAGAACTTCAATAAATCAGTCAATTATCGACCGGTTTTTGAAAACAAAGTGGTGTATTACTCCCTACGGTTACCATACGATCTAAAGTGAAAAAGGATTCGCAAAATTGGGATATGGCGAAGAAAAATTAAAATTCCTCAACTTTTAAATAAACAATGTATATATTGTTTGAAAGATCTAAGATTTTTCTTTTGAAATTTTTTGAGATACTGATATCAGTTGATAACACAATGCAACACAAATTCGAAATATTCGGCATTCTAAGCTCGAAAACGATATTAAAAAAAGATAATTTTTTTTAATTTTTACTAAAAATCCCATTTTCGGAGATGGCATCGTAAACATTTGTACTCTCATTTTGTAAATATAAGTCCGGTAGGCCATATTTTCTTCATTAAGATGCCAGCTATTGCAAACTTTTTCTGCGCTGTTTAAACAAAAAATAAAACAAGTAAAAAGGCGTTAAGTTCGGCCGGCCAAACTTTATGTACCTTCCACCATGGATTACATTCCACAGAGGCTGTCGAATTTCTTAGCAGTGTAGTAATATTACAGGAAAATATTAACTTTTTTGATATAAGCAAACCAAAGCAAATACAAATGTTGAAAAAATAATTTTATAAATAAATATAATTTTTAATTTTTTCAAACCACGCTAATAAAGCAAGGCTACCGATACGTTTACACTATATATATCGAACTAATACTGTAATTTAGATCAAAAAATAAATATTCTTATATTTATATTTTCAAAATAGCTAGTACCATAAATATTGGTAGATAGTGGGTGCTATAGTTAGCTGTATTTCCTTTATATTTGTCTTCTCACGTACTCGTGCAAAATAACCTAACTTCATGATTCAACCAATTATCTGTTTATTTTGCTGTCTATGCAGTCAGAGGAATTTATACACCGAATTTCATGACTTTAGCTGCGGCCATTTGGTTGGTACCATTTTTATCACTCTTTCCTAGTTTACCCTTTAAGAGTACGACTTTCTAAAATCTTTTTATTTTACGTGTCTATGCACTTAGAGGGATGTAAACACCGAATTTCATCATTCTAGCTGTAGTCGTTTAGTTGGCACTATTTCTATCCCTCTGTACCCATTGTATTCTTTGAAAGTACGAATTTAGAGAGGATCTTTTATTTTTCGTGTTTACGCAGTCATAGGAATGTATACTCCGAATTTCATGACTCTAGCTGCGGCCATTTTGTTGGTACTATTTTTATCCCCTTTTTCCATTTTAACTAAAAAGTTAGAATTACGAAAAATCCGTTTATTTTACGTGTCTACGCAATCGGAGGAATGTATACACCGAATTTCATTATTCTAGGTGCAGCCGTTAGGTTGATACCATTTTTATCCCTCTATTCCCATTTTACCCCTTAAAAGTACGAATTTGGAAAAAATACTTTCATATTGTGTATCTACTCGATTAGAGGAATGTACAAACCGAATTTTGTGTTTCTAGCTGTTGTCGTTTGATAGGTACCATTTTTATCCCTTTTTTGCCCCATTTCACCCCATACGAATAAAAATCGTTTTATGGTGCACGTTTTTATTATAGGGGAATGCGTATACCCAATATCAATTAAGTACAAGCAGCCATATTGAAAAAATATGCTTTAAAACTCTAAAATATTAGGAGTTTTTATGGGTATTTTTAGTCCTTGTAAGGGACATTTTTTCCCTCAGGGCCCATTTCGTCCACTTTCAATCCCAACAGATCTGCAACCAGACACATTGACGTAAAATTTCAACCTCCTAGCTCATTTCGTTCGCAAGCTAGCGTGCTTTCAACAGACGGACGGACATGGCTAAATCGTCTTAGAATTTTACCACGACCCAGAATATATATACTTCATGTCTCCGTTGAATATTTCAAGGTGTTACAAACGGAATGACAAAGTAAGTATACCCCCATCCTGGAGGTGGAGGGTATAAGAATAAGATTAAACAAATCTTTTGCATCTACAGACTTCTACATTTATCCACAGATTTTGTACATGTAAACATTTTTTGCATTAGAATATTAGCTATTAAAAATATATTTTTATGATTTTTTTTTCGTGCCAGCAAAAATAGTTTTATTTACAAAAATAGATTTTTTCACAAAAAATATTATTTCCTTTGTTGAAGTGTAATTCGCAACATTTCCTTTAACTAAACATATAAGCGGGTGCAATCGCACCAATATGAGAATACCAATATTAAAGGTTCCTGACGAAAATTTTGTTTTTAGTAAAAAGTACACAAAGGTACGTTTTATCCCTTTAACCAAGATTTTGGGCATGCGTGGAAAATTTCTATAAAAATTTTTTGTTTTAATCGACAATATCAACAAGATAAATAACATCGCTTCCCAGAATTTTCTTCTTAATTAATTTTTGTAGCGCAATTTATATATGCAAAATTTGGAAGGCATACATGTTTTCTACATGACATTATTATTATTTTATATATGGCAGGATGTAGAAATTAGTCACATAAATTTAATCATTCGATTATTTCCATCTCACCAGAAGTCAGCATGAGCTCGTATTCTGCATTTAGACCAGACAGACCACAACCATGTGGCATCGACCATAAATAACGTTTGCACAATGCAAGACATAAATTATATTTTGTTTGTTCGACTCTAAACCTTCTTTTGTTAGAATAAGAACAATAACAAAATCTGTCTTCTATCGCATTGTGTGTAACTAAGAAAAAGAAGATGATGATGAAGAAGAAGGAGAACTGGAAGTGGAAGGAAACATTGTAAACCTAGAAATATGTAGTGGAAATTGCTGATGTTTTCTGCTCTGTTGTGCTCTTAAGTTCGTTCTACATGTTTGTAAGGGGAGTGTGAAATATCATAAATCAACTGAATTCCAACTGAATGTCCGTCCGACTTTATATCCGCTGTGCTACCTGCTGCACCAACTAAATATAAATAAATAAAGAAAATTTTTTGTTTCTTTTTTTCCACAAATATAGGGGAACGGTATGTGCAAGTTATTGGTATAGTGCCCTAAGTGTATTTTCTACAGTTGTACATACATGAAATAATATATATTGAATGTTACTATCAACAGATCTGCCCCAATGGTTGGAGGAGATTTGACCCACTATCATTATACATGGCAAAACGATGGTTTTCCTTAGATACAGAGATAGATATCCTTACAATTTGATTTATTTGATACATAAGTTCACGAAGTAGAAAATCATAAAAAGATACATTAGCACAATAAGAACCAATCAACGATATCTAATTAACCGCCGACAACATTTGCCATTCCTCCAGATGATTTTCACACAATCGTTGTTGGAATGAATATGAGTAAACTCAGATTTTCATCCTTTTCTTGATTTGAGATGCGACATTTAAAGCCTTCCAACACATTTCATGCTGTCTGAACCAGTATTTAACTGGAGGAAAGGCTTATTTACCGAGTTCAATGCTAAGGCTTATTTACGCGAGACCCATCAAGTTTAAGTTTTCCACAGAATTTCATATTGTCTGGACTAAAATGTAGCTGGAGGAGAGTTATTACAGGTTTTCGCTATTTCAGCACTTGAGGCTTATTTAGATTGCAGCCCGTTGTCGTAGCAAAATGTGATTATAATTTCGCGGGATTTCTGAGGTAAATTATTGTTTTTGTATTTTGCCTGTTTTAATGTACATAAGAAAGAATTTTAGTAATGGACAAATTAGTTAAGCCTTTAAACAACAACACAAACCACGCATACTCTAGGTAGACACCGCGACCTAAAATTAAATATTTTAATTTAAAATTTAATATTAATATTTAATGTGTATTGAGCAAACTGATTCATGGAATTAAAACTAAAAAAAATGAGGATAAATATTTGTTTACTAAAATTCCACAAGTCCACACTTTGGTTATAGGTTAAAAACATGGTAAAAAAATAATAAAATACTAATATACTTCGAAGGTACCTAGAAGTCCGATCGGGTCCGTTACACAGAAGGTAGGGTTTTCCGAATATAGTGATAGGAACAGTCGCCAAAAATAGAGTGAACAAGTAAAAACTTCGTTAAGTTCGGCCGGGTCGATCATTATATACCCTCCACCGCCGATTGAATTCCACAGAGTCTGTCGATTTTACGTAGAAGTGCAGAAACATTACAGGAAAATGTTAAATTTTTTAATATAGCCAGACCAAAACAAAATATATATATATATATATTAAAAAATAATGTATAGGCTACCAATAAGTATATATTTCAAATAAATTCAAAAAGTAAAAAATGGCAGCAATCTTCAAAAAAGCTTAAACAAATAAATAGTATTGGGGAATAGTGCATTTTCAGCTACAGCCGTTTCCATAGTTGTATTTCCATCCTATTTTAATTCAAAAAGTACATGTTCTTAAAATACATTATGATCATGATTCTAGTTATTTGCTCGCTACCAGTTTTATTACTTTACCAAATGTTGACGTAAAAGTAAACAAGTAAAAAGGCGTTAAGTTCGGCCGGGCCGAATCTTATAAACCCTCCACCACGGAGTACATTCAACAGTATTATCAGCACTACCATATTTGGAAAATTGTTGCGCTTCATTATTATAATATTAATAGTCCTCCACTATATATAAATACTAGCTGAAGCCGCGCCAGCTTCGCCAGGAAAAAACAAACGGTAAAATTATATATTTCATATTGATTTTTCTCTTGATCTGTGGTATATGTATGAATTATAATCAAGAAATGGATATGTTCCATGGAGAAGGTTAGTTTATGGCCAATAATGGAAGAAATGTCAAAAATCAAATTGATTCTTTGTTAAGAGTGATCCTCCACCTTTCCATTACCGAAAAAAACTTCATTCGTAAGAAGAAATTACATTACATTAAAAACATTCAAACACATAGAAAATCAATCAAATTATTCACTAATCAAACAACACAAAAACGAAAAAAATGATATAATTTCCGCTTTCTTGACTTAAGTTGGCTGTTGACGAATGAATATTTCTCTTTTTGTAACCATTCTTTACTATTGTGCTAAGAAAATCCAAAGAAACCGTGTAATTTTACAAAATTTATATCAAAAATGCCCCAACTTTCAAATCCCGCCCATTTGTATATTGTCTAGGCAGGTTACAACTAAATTAACTCACACAACAATATAGGAATCTCGGTGTCGAATATATTCAAAAACAGGTTTTAATTTCGTATGGGAAGGGTCACGTCCAATTTCCGCCCATCTCAGTGAAAAATATGCTCCAAACCCGATTTTAATTTCATATGTGAAGGGTCACGTCCACTTTCCGCCCATCTTTGCACAACTATTTACTCTTCACACAAAATTTCAGCACTGATCATATTCGGTAATATGTTTTATCTTCGTATTTTTGGCACAACTACGCACATTGATGCTGGATGCACTCATATAAAATTTCAGCACTCTATGTGTCATAGAACTGACAATATTCAATAATAGGATTTAACTTCGTATGGAAAGTGCCACGCCCACATTTCCATTACCGTCCATTTTTGGCACATCTACGCACATTGATACTGGATGCACTGACACAAAATTTCAGTATTGTAGCTGTCAAACAACTGAATATATTCGATAATAGATTATAACATCGTATTGGAGGTGCCACTCCCACTTTTCCAATACCGCCCCTTTTTGGCACAACTGTGCAGACTAAAAATTAGTAAACTTTCACACAAATTCAGGAATCTAGCTGCAACAGTATTCCGAATATGCTAATTTATAAAAAACGGATAAATCCCCAAATTGTGTGGGAGGTGCCACGCCCACTGAAAATATCAAAAATTTATATAGCCTATTTTCACCACCGATTCAGCATGAACATACTATGAAAAGAAGATCGGTTCAGTAGTTTAGGCTGCTATAAAGAACACACAAACAAACTTACAAACACAGATTCATTTATATATTTATAGATAAAACTTCAAGTGTAATCAAAAAGTGAATATTAGACAGCAATTTACAAAAATATGTCTTAAATAATATTAGTTAGAAACAAATTCCCTCAAGCACGATTTTCCCAATTTGCAATTTGTTGATTTCAGCTACAGCCTATATGTCTGTACCATTTTGAACGGAAAAGTTGTACAGCCGTTTTATTGTTCCCAAATTTAATCCCATTTATATCCTGATGGTACGAGTATCGAAAGAGCTCCTTACGTGTACACCGAGAAATATACACACCGAATTTCCTCATTATAGCTGCAGCCGTTTGGGTGGTACCATTTTAACCCCATTCGCCCCATTTTCCGTTTCATTTTTGTTCCCGTTTTCACAGTTAGATGAATGTATACACTGAATTTCATGATTTCAACTTCAGCGATTTGGTTGGTACCATTTTTATCCCTATTTTCCAATTGCATCCCTTAAAAGTACGAATTTTGAAAAATTGCTCTACTTTACGTATCTACGCAATTAGAGGGATGTAGATTCCAAATTTAATGTTTCTAGCTGTGGTCGTATCATTGGTACAATTTTTATCCCTTTTTGTCCCATTTCGCCCGCTAAAACTTGTATTTACTTTTTGGTGTACAAGAGAAATGTACGCAACAAATGTCAAGTACATATAAGCAGAAATTTAAAAAAATGCTTAAATAGTCTAAATATTAGGGGCAATTTCAGTCCATGTTAGGGAAAAACTTTTCCCTCTGCGCCAATTTCACCCACTTTCAGTAAGGTGTTACACGGAATGACAAAATGAATGTACCCCCATCCTTAGGTGGAGGGTATAAAAATAAAATACGAATTTGGAAAAATCTCCTTATTTTTCGTGTCTATGCAGTCAGAGGAGGAGGAAAAAAATCTGTGTGGATCGATTTTGCCCACCGAACAACTATTAGACTTATTCTTGGAAATGTTATACGTTCTAGCTCCATCCTTTTATATGCTAACGTGCTGTCAACAGACGTGAGAACGGACGGATGGGCATGGCTAGATCGTCTAAGAATTTTATGGCGGTCAAGAATATATATACTTTATAGGGTACCTGGTCGTTATTTCAAGGTATTACAAACTTAATATCCTCCTTAATATCCTCCACCCATCCTGGAGGTGGAGGGTATAAAACCTATCTACTTCAAGAAACTCTATAGATAAATGTAGACGTTCAGACTCTTCTTGG
Source organism: Polietes domitor (assembly GCA_947397865.1). NCBI lineage: Eukaryota > Metazoa > Arthropoda > Insecta > Diptera > Muscidae > Polietes > Polietes domitor. The sequence continues at coordinate 165,116,809 of OX377618.1, forward strand.
GGAAGTATATGACGTCTTCACGCATGACTAAATCAATTTAAAGATAACTTTAAAAAAAGTGACAAGATTTTTTGAAAATCCTTTACTTCTAAATAAGGGCCATAACATTAATTTGCTTCAAATGGGTCTCGTTTTCTTATTAAAGAATAAATCTAAATATTTTGTTATTTGCGCTTTTTACGAATTACTTTTTTCAACAAATGACTTTTTTTTTTCAAAAAAAAAAAAGTAAATAAAATGTTCATTATTTCTGATATTGCTTTCACAGTTCAACTTATGCCTTTACGCATCGGACTCATTATTATCGCATTTCCTTCTCTCTGTTCACAGAGAAAAAACGTTTGAATATCGCAAATGAACTTCGTTTGGTGCTTATCGTAAACGTTTACTGGAGTAGTTATAACATTTTCCTCAATCGCAAATTTCGTTTTTATTGCCGTGAAAGAACTTTCATTTAATCGAAAATTCTTAGAAATTTATTTTAATGTAAAACGAGAAATGTTTAAGGGAAAAGTATGCAAACAATACAAAATAGTAATCGATAATATATTTTCATATTGCGTGAGGAGTTAACGAAAATTGAAGCCAATCAACAGTTATATGTTATAGATTATAGTTTGTATACAATTTGAAATATATTATCGAATGGAGCTACATGAAATATACAGACGAACATTTGTATAAGGGCTATATCAAAATTTGGATAGATATTTACTTCCACAATATATTATATGTGCCAGTTAGAATGATAGTGGCCTAAGTCACACTTTATCCGTTCTGAGATATGCAATGGTTTATGTTTGAGTCTATTGAAAAATATTTTTCCACCGAAGCACAATATTTTTTCTTAGAATATCCTACTATTATATCGTACTTTTGTAAGAAAATCGACAACGTTGGTACCTCTAAGAGAACGACTACTTTCAGTGGGTGTACTGACTTAGACCACCTTCATTCTTCTTAAAATTGAAAAAATTGAGCACAAGTTCACTTTTCGCAAAAGTAATGTTGACCAAAAATGAAAGAAAACACAATATATATTATTTCAATTGTATATTTCAATATTTACAGACTGTTCTTCTAAAAACTTTATATTAAAGTTATTTTTAACTTTTGAAATAATTTCATTTTATGTGTTATTCAATTTATCTGAATCCCCTAAAATGGACTTTATAAATAAAAAATGTTTGTTTGGATGGTACACATCAATATTAGCGGATATAAATAAAAGACAAAAATAAAAGTTCTTAAATTAGCGATTTGATCAAACTAAAGAGAAAAAGTGGCATATCTCAACTTTTTTGGATTTTTGACCTCTAGCATTCTAACTTGCACATATATGCCATGTATTCATGTAATCCGGTTGAAATTCTTGGTTTGTAATGTCCTGAGATGTAAAATCTACAGCATCATTTTGATGAGACCTGCATCAAAACATAGGCCGCAGTGGTGCAATTTTGTTGCAAATGTTTCCACAGGGTGGCACAAAATGAGCTATATGGTTTAAATGGTTTATAACTTTTTTATTTATGGGGTTTATATTTTGGGGATATTTTATATTTATTATTGGGGATTTTTTTGCAATTAGCTTTGAAAAATTATGTCCTGCTCTTTTTTTTAGCATATTTTCCATAACAGAGATTGAGACATTTTTTAATGTCCAGTCAGTGCACAGTGGGCTGCAAGTGCAGTTTTTTGCTCTAATGGTTTGTCAAGTGCTTTTAGGTCAGATTTATGAGAAGAAAGTCTAGTTTTTAACTTTGTCTTTGTTGTACCAACATATACTTTATTGCATAAGTTGGACTTGTCACCATTACACTTAATTTTATATACTACGTCCGTTCTGTCTTCTTTTTTATTTTTGATTTTGTCTTGCTGAATAAATTGTTGACCGTGTTGTGAGATTTTTGGGCTAATTCATATTTTTCTTTGTCGTATAAGTCTGAGTTTTTGAATCTTTCCGAGAATCCGGGTATGTATGTTATAGACTATAATATATATACCCGGATTAGAACAAAAAACTGCACTTGCAGCCCACTGTGCACTGACTGGACACACTCCCAACTGTGACGACGTAGACATATTAACAGAAGAGAGTAACTACCATAGGAGATATACATTAGAAATGCTCCACATTACGGACGTTCCTACTGAAAAGAGACTAAATTACAAGACAGACACAGACAAATGCGCACACATATACAGAAATATCATACACAAGAATAGGAAAGACGGACAGCAGTTGACAGAAACTTGTGAAAGTGGAAGGATCGTTTTGTTTTTTAAAATGTAACTATATTAATTGTTTAAAAATTGTTTGTATATTGATTGTTATTCTTATGTATATTTGTTTAGTGTAACGCCCCTGAGGATGATCGACGAAGTCGTTCAAAATATCGGGAACAAAATTAAAAAATAAAATAATAAACAAACAACATCTTGTTTTTATTTACTTGACACCTTAAGCCGGACAATAATATAAAACATTAAAATCAAACAGGTCAACTATACACATCATAACATTATGGACAATGTTCTAAGTTTCCAGAGCGGATAAGTAAAATCAGGAGTAACATTTGAGCTGTTGGGACAAGTTAGTGATGTGAAGAACAACTGAGAATATTGCTGCTGTAGTCCAAAGTGTTGAAGAAAACCCAGGTTTGTCCATTCCTCGTCGTTCCTTGGGATTGGGCATTCCAAAAACGTCATTACACCGTATTTTGCATAAAGACTTGGGTCTTAAGGCCTATAAGGTCTATAAAGTTCAGTTAACACAAGAACTCAAGCTGGCCGATCATCAACAACGCCATGTCATTGCTGACTAGGTCCTTGAGATGAATGAAAATGATCCGGAATTCCATCGAAAAATCATCTTGACTGACGAGGCTCATTTCCACCTCGGTGGCTACGTTAGCAAGCAAAATTGTCGCATCTGGGGCTCGGAAAACCCACGAGTTAATGTTGAGAATCCTCTCCATCCTCGTCGTGTGACTGTTTGGTGTGGTTTATGGTCCGGCGGAGTCATTGGACCTTATGTTTTCTAACATGATTTTGGATCAACAGTTACGGTGAATGGATTGCGCTATTGAGAGATGATTAATGATTTTTATGGTCGGAGTTGGATGGTATTGATCTGGACAACGTTTACTTTCAACAAGACGGCGCTACGTGCCACACAAGCAACGAAACCATTGCTATTTTATGGGAAAAGTTTCCGGACCATGTTATCTCTCGAAGGTGATCACAATTGGCCACCAAGATCTTGTGATTTAACACCTTGTGACTTCTTCTTTTGGGGCCACGTGAACAGCCCAGCGTCGATTCAAGACCTCAAAAATAAAATTCGTGAGGCTATCGAGGACATAGGGCAGCCACTTCGCGATTTGGTAATGGAAAATTTCATGAAAAGGATATGGTCCTGTAAGCGTGGTCGTGGTGGCCATATGGATGTTATTTTTCATTATTAACGGCATACCTTCCTCTTTATTATGAAATAAACATCCGATCATTTATCTCAAAAAATGGTATTTTTCTTTTAATACCAAAATAACACCTCTTGTTGGAAAACCCTGTATTGGATTTTTCTATTTTATTTTCTATTTAAATAATGAAACCGGACATAAACCCCATTGGACATTATGTCCGCGGACACAACCTCCCGTGAATGTCGTTATGTTGGTTTCGGGGGTTATGTTATGTATGTCTAAACATGTTTTTTTAAACTCTCCATTAAAACATTTTATGCTTCCTTTCCAACGTGCAGCTCTTAGATTAAACGTTTATTATACACTAATAATAGTTCTTTTGCACCAAACGTTTTTGTTTCTCTGTGTGTAGATTTTCGGAGAAGTATTATTATCAAAAGATCAGATATAACTCGTAATTTTCAAAGACGTTAATCCATAGCACCAACTTCAGGACAACGACGATTAACTTCACTACTCAACAAAATGAAAAAAATTTCATGTACTCCGGATGCGATAATTTTTTCTGTGTAGATAACCTTGACATGAGCTCGAAAAACGCAATAAAAATTTTTTTTTCGTTTGGTTTTTGTTTTATTTTTTTTTAATTTTAAAAAATTTTTTTTTGGTTAATTTGTTTCGTCCGGCATAACTCGGGAACCATTTAATTGAATTAAATTTTAAAAAATTTAAAATTACAATTCCCTTAATCTGTTCATATATTGTTTTCCTATACAAGCAACAGTTTCCAAGTTAAAAATGAATATATAAAGGAAAAAACTTATTTTTTGCCTAAAGATTTAATTTTTTTTTTTTAAATCCATAAAAAATCCAAAATGAAAAAAATGTCAAATCTTATTACTTTTACGTAAAGTCACATAACCTATGAGCAAAATGAGACAAAGATCATGAAAATCGATGCACGCGTTTCGCTTTTATTCGCAATTGAGTAAAGGTATGAATTTCAAAAATTTGCTCGACATATGCACAACTTTGTCTATGGTAAGGTTTTTTCTTTTTTTTTTTTGATTCTCAGAATTAACAAAACGGAATAAACAAAGGGTTATTTCATTTTTATGATTGCGTAAGCAAAGTAATAAACGCTAATAAATGTGCGTGAACAATTAAAAGGAAAAAAGGAAAGGGGACTTTTTTAATTATTTGGGTTTTCCGTTGGCTACCTGTATGATTTTTTTACAGAAATGCAACCCATTGTGTTGTGGGTCTGTTTCTCTTATCAGGAACCAGATATAGTCCCCCATCATAGCTTCGTTCCAAAATCCTTGGTATCGGTGCTCAATTTCTTTCATTTGCTGATGAAAACGCTCACCATGCTCGTCACTCACATCGCCCAGGTTGTCCGGAAAGAAGTCCAAGTGCGAGTGTAGAAAATGTATCTTAAGCGACATATTTGCTCTAATTTTTTTATAATTTTGGAGTAGTTGTTCGACGATCTCTCTGTAATTTGAGCTTTTGTTGTTTCCAAGAAATCCGGAAACAATTTGCCGAAATGAGTTCCAAGCTGCAGCTTCATTTGGTGATAAAATGTGCTCAAACTGTTGGTCTTGCAACAACTTTTTAATTTGCGGACCGTCGAAAACGCCTTCCTTAATCTTTGCCGATGAAAGGTGAGGAAAAATGGTTTTTAAATAGGCGAACGCTTCGCCATCTTTGTTGATAGCTTTCACGAAGTTTTTTATGAGTCCGAGCTTTATGTGAAGAGGTGGGAGAAAAACATTTTCCTTTTTTATGAGTGGTGTATATTTCACGTTGTCGCTGCCGGGGATGAAGTTAACTCTTTCTGTCCAACTCCTCCTGGTGTAATGATGTTGACGATCGCGGCTGTCCCAAAGGCAGAGAAAACAACAGTACTTTGTGAATCCACCTTGTAATCCACAAAGGATACCGATAACCTTAAGGTCGGCACAAACTTTCCAATCGTGTCTCTCATAGTTAAGGCACTTTAGTAGATTGTCCATGACTTCGTATGTTTCCTTGGTGTCAACGGCATGAGCAATTGGAATCGAAGGTTTCTCGTTGCCGTTGTGCAGTAAAATTGCTTTAAGGCTCTGCTTGTTGCTGTCGATGAAAAGACGCCACTCTCCTGGATCGTAAGAGTACCCGAGTTCACCAAATAATCCGGGAATGTCCTTACAAAAACAGATGTTGTCTTTTTTTGTGTAGTACCTTGCGTATGGTTCATGACGCTTCCTGTAGATTGTTGTCACCACACCAGGAGCCAAGAAACCGAACTGTTGCATGCGCGATGCATGCAACTCTGCATCTTCCTTGGAGAGTTTCAATTCTCTAACCCAATCGTTCAGTTCTGCTTGGGAACATAAGCGTTGACCTCCATGCAATGTATATGTTGACTCGCATTCTGATGTGGTTTCTACTGTCTCCGGATCTGATGTTGGATGTATCGCCTCATTATTAGATGCCCATCTTGAAACGGACGGTTGCGGGTCCACTGGTTCTTCGGAAAATGGCACTGGAAAATTCACTGTTGAAACAGCAGCGTAAGTCCATCGTATATTTTTTCCCACGCCTGTTTTTTTGCTAAGACAGAAGTAGCAATCTGTTACATGGCAAAGCGGAGCTCTCCAAAGCATTGGCATGATGATTCTCGGCTGTCGTCTGAAAGAATTTCAATAATAAGTTATATATGTTCTTGAATTTCGTAATCTACACTTACCTTGAGTCAGCTAGCTGTACGTAGCACCTTGGACATAGAGCACTTGGTGTCCACCGTTCATCTATGTTTGAGACCTTTAAATTGAAGCTCTCTTCAAATGAATCTCTCAATTTAGGTGAAAAACAACGCTTGTTTTTTCAGAAACGTATTCTCCGCACATGTAACAAAAATTACTTGGATTGGTATTGCATTCAAGTCCTCGCGAACGTTTGCTCATTTTAACTATCGCGTTCGTCGACACTTGTTGAATGAGTAAAATCGATCAATGAAGACCTATTTATACTGTGTATTGTTTAGTATTTTACTGACAGGTACTTATAAATGGGTGTATATTTTTTTACGGTGGCTACATACCTGTTTCACCATGTATGAGTCTTAAATTTTCCGAATAATGACCACCCTTAAATGTGGGTTGCATTTCTGTAAAAAAATCATACAGGTAGCCAACGGAAAACCCAAATAATTAAAAAAGTCCCCTTTCCTTTTTTCCTTTTAATTGTTCACGCACATTTATTAGCGTTTATTACTTTGCTTACGCAATCATAAAAATTAAATAACCCTTTGTTTATTCCGTTTTCTTAATTCTGAGAATCAAAAAAAAAAAAGAAAAAACCTTACCATAGACAAAGTTGTGCATATGTCGAGCAAATTTTTGAAATTCATACCTTTACTCAATTGCGAATAAAAGCGAAACGCGTGCATCGATTTTCATGATCTTTGTCTCATTTTGCTCATAGGTTATGTGACTTTACGTAAAAGTAATAAGATTTGACATTTTTTTTCATTTTGGATTTTTTATGGATTTTAAAAAAAAAAAATTAAATCTTTAGGCAAAAAATAAGTTTTTTCCTTTATATATTCATTTTTAACTTGGAAACTGTTGCTTGTATAGGAAAACAATATATGAACAGATTAAGGGAATTGTAATTTTAAATTTTTTAAAATTTAATTCAATTAAATCGGGCTAGTGGTTCCCGAGTTATGCCGGACGAAACAAATTAACCAAAAAAAAAATTTTTAAAATTTAAAAAAAAAAAATAAAATAAAAACCAAACGAAAAAAAAAATTATTGCGTTTTTCGAGCTCATGTCAAGGTTATCTACACAGAAAAAATTATCGCATCCCGAGTACATTTTGACTGTTGACTAGTGCTTTCTGAAAGCTTACGTCCCCTTCCCTAGTCATTCATATTTTGAGAAATATATTTATTTGTATTTTTCTTGTATTTGTGTTGTGTTGTAAGCGGAATGATACAATTCCCTCCATGCTATACAAAAACACTTCTTGTGGTGACGACTTTTGTTATTTTTCCACAAACAACACTGCCCCTGAGATTTGCTTGGGATGACATTCTGGTCGGCTGCATTTTGTCTTGTACGGCACACGCTCTGCGTGTATGTTGGGTGTAGTGCTCAAGCTTTTGTTGTTTTTTATTCTGGTTCTCTGCGGCCAGAAGCGGGCATTGTGTTTGTTCAATGCTTACATCCGCTAACTTTAGCATTCCTGCTTATTTCCTTCCGTCCGAGTGCAAGAACAATTGTATTATTGGCCAACAACTTGCACAACTTGATTTAGATCTTTTTTGCCACCTCACACCCACCATCTTACCTTGGTGGTCGCGGTCGCTCTGCCCTCGCCATCCTGCTGGGGAACACTATTTTCAGTTTGTAGTGCCGACAAGTATGAACAACTTAAATGTACAAATAAAAAAAAAACAATCGTTGAAAAAATGTTTCTTTATTTTTTGCTTCAGGACGAAACAAATGGTAGTTGTTTACAGGCAGTCACTTTCTCACTCATGCTCGCACATACACACACCACACACACACACATGTGCATTCATCTGAGGCTTCAACAGCCGAGCATACAATTTATGCACTAAAATTTAAAAGTTGCAACACAACAACAACTGCAACTACATAGGAAGGAAGGAAATATTCACATAAGTTTCAAATTCACTTTTTATTATTTTGGATAATGGCATTTAATTATGTGCATGAATAATATTTGCAAATTTTTCATAGAAAATAAACTTAACTTTGTGTGTACAGTGGATAATGCATAAAGGTAATTGTAAAGGAAGGAATTATATGGAGTAATTTATAATATCTGTCTGAACAAAACCACAATTCTAAAGAATTTAAGAAATTATTTTTTTTTTGAGAGAGAAAACACTCTTCAAGGTCGACAGAAGTTCAGCAATACAAGAAACGTTTGCTCAGGAGAAAATCAACAAAGTTAAGTGTTAAAAAAATATTTTTTTTCTTATTCATATAAATCATTTCTATTATTACGCCGTGGGACGGTCATGTAAATGCCCATATAGTACTTCAAGCAGCCAACTAACATAACAGAGCTGTGGACTCAGATTTTCATTTCATTGGCGAGTATACCACCCGCTAAGATCCCAGCTTATCAAATCTTCAGATTTTTTCTTTAGTCAGATAAGTTTGCACTTTGTCTGGGGTCATCCGACATCCCGCAGATTATGTTCCGAATTCTCTACGAAATTTCAAAGGATATTTATACACTCCACGAGAGTATTATGTCTTTGTGCATTTGTTTGTAACACCCAAAAGGAAACGATATAGACCCATTGTTAATTATACCGATCGTCTTAGAATCACTTTCTGAGTCGATTTAACAATGTCCGTCCATCCGTCCGTCCATCTATTCTTGTAATCACGATACAGGTCGCAATTGTAGACAGAACCAAATGAAACTTGGCACAACGATGTTTTTCGGGATAAGGACGAACGCTATTTAATTTGAAGAAAATCGGTTCAGATTTAGATATAGCCCCCATACGAATTTCACTCCCGATTTGACTCTTTTCACTCTAGATACCACATATTACAACAGATTTTCTTTAAAATTGGCAAAACATCTTATATTGTAACTAGAAACACCTGTGGTAAAAATGTGTTAGCTCGGTTCAGATTTATATATAGCTCCCATACAAATTTCTCTCCCGATTTGACTTTTTCCGCTCTAGAGACCACATAATGTATCAGATTGTCTTCAGATTTGGTAAAACACCTAATATATCCACTAGAAACACCCATGGTGAATATCGGTCAGATCGGTTCAGATTTATATATAGCTCCCATACAAATTTCGCTCCCGATTTGACTTTTTCCGCTCAAGAAACCACATATTGTATCAGATTGTCTTCAGATTTGGTAAAACATCTTATATTCCCACTAGAAACTCCCATGGTGAATATCGGACAGATCGGTTCAGATTTATATATAGCTCCCGTACAAATTTCGCTCCCGATTTGACTTTTTCCGCTATAGAAACCACATATTGTATAAGATTGTCTTCAGATTTGGTAAAACATCTTATCTTTCCTCTAGAAACATCCATGGTGAATATCGGTCAGATCGGTTCAGATTTATATATAGGTCCCATACAAATTTCGCTCCCGATTTGACTTTTTCCGCTGTAGAAACCACATATTGTATCAGATTGTCTTCAGATTTGGCAAAACATCTTATATTTAAAATAAGAACATCTATGGTGAAAATCGGTTCAGATTTAGATATAGCCCCCATACAAATGTCGTTCCCGATTTGACATTTTCCTCTGTAGAAACCACATATTGTACTGGATTTTCTTTCAGTTTGGCACAACATCTTATAATCTTACTAGAAACACCTATGCAGAAATTGGGTAAGATCGGTTCAGATTTTGATATAGCCCCCATATAAATGTCGCTCCCGATTTGACTTTTGCCGCTTTAAAAGCCACATATTGTGCTCGATTGTCTTTAAATTTCGCACAACATCTTATCATCTAACTAAACAAAACTATGGTGAAAGTGGGTAAGATCGGATTTAAATATAGCCCAAATTCAAATGTTGCTCCCATATTTTATATTTCACCTATTTCGTTCCAGGTTTCAATATATCCTCATACAAATGTCCTTTCCGATATAAAATTTTTTGTCAAACACATACATTTACAGGATACAAAAAACCTTCCCGTTTTCACTTTTTCACCGAATTGGATTGTATTCGGATTGAAAGTGGAGTGTATCATAGAGTCGGCCCCGCCCGACTTTAGCCTTTCCTTACTGGTTTTGTTTTGCTTGTGTTTTGCTTCTACAAACTTCTTCTTTACGAACATGAAGTATAGGAGAATTTTCGAATTATGTGTGCGCAGAAATGTCTACACAAATTAAAATAGATTTCTGGCCGATGACTCAGTGTTTTGGGATTTTTTTGTGTACCAAATTTTAGATGCAGTGCAACGTAAATTCTAAAAACAAAAAAGTAAAATCAGTGCATTTAAAGAGTAAGTACGTGAACTTTATCTTATTATTAATCTAATAACACTGTGCAACAAATTAAGACTTTTTGAATGGAACAGAATGGCGAATTAATGCTGAAAGGACATATTAAGAAACCAATTTTGCAGAATAAACTTATAGTCCAGCTGGTCTGAGTTTCTTTTTACAGTGGATCAAAATTTTATTTTCTTTTTTGGTCGAAGGGAGCATTATACTATGTGAGATAAGTGTTGTAAGTTAACCCAGCAAAAAAATGGTACTTCCGTAGGAAGAACATTTTAATGTGCATTTTTTCCGCTTATGAGGAAGTTCTTTTAAACAACTTCCAAAAAAGTCGATTATATGTTAATATACCGCAATATTTTAAGAATAGCATTTTCACAAGTGAAGGGAATGAATTTTAAGTATGGGGTCACAGAGGTAAGGTGTCCGCTTTGCACCCAGAAGATCTCGGGTTCGAATCGTGACTCGGGAAAAAACGTTTTTGTTTGTCTTTTATTACTTTTATAAATAAACAATGTTTAGTTTTGTAAAATTTTAACAATTTAAATTTTTTGCTTAACACATTGAGTGCCAAGCGGTTTTGACGCAAACCTTCCCAGGAGGTCAAACATTTTCTGGGCTATAAGTAAAAGCACTGTCGTACGGAAACGTATAAGTTTTAAAAAAATACAAATTTGTTGCTTTATTATTGCACTTCAAATGCTTAATTTTGTAGTAATTAGTAATAGTTCATAATATCAGAAAATTAATTAGTGTTAATTTATTTAATGCTTCTTTAATTTAAAATTTATTTGCGTTAAATATTTGTTCATATTAAATAAATATTTTGTTAAGTTTCCTATTGTCAGTTCTACCGAACAAACTGGTTTCCTTTAGTTATTGACCGCTGACAACAAAGGATAACTGAGATGGTTAGAGTACAGTAGTAGCAACCAGAAGGTCCGCTGTTCTACCCCCGGTAGTGGCGGTTTTATTTTAAACAGAAATGGAAAAGTGGTTCCTTTCTAACAACTGTTAAGTCTTTAAAATGACTTTTAAGTCTTTAAAATAACTTTTAAGTCTTTCAAAATAAAGGACATCCCTCCTATGACAACTCCGTGTTAAATTCATTGGTGAAGATCCCAAGATGAACATCTTTTTCACTTCTTTGTGCGCTCTCTTTTTGCTGGTTAATGTCTGAGATAATTCTTATTGTTAGTTAAAACTATATTGTGGAACCTTATGATGATTATTTTTGTGGAAGATCTTAACCCACAAAAATGTGGGCATTTAGGTAGAGCTCGTTAAGCAAAAAATACAAATTGAATATTTTTGCAAAATTTTAATTTTCGCGGGATATATACAGGGTGGCGCAAAATGAGCTATATGGTTTAAATGGTTTATAACTTTTTTATTTATGCGATTATTAAAATTTTTTAAATACTGTATATTATTGGGGAATTTTATGCAATTAGCTTTGAAAAATGATATCCTGTAAGTGATTTCCATTTTCTGCTTCGCACATACGTGCTCTTCTTAGCATATTTGCCATAACAGAGATTGAGACACCACTTTCCTTTTCAAAAAAAAATCCAATTATCCTTTCGGGGGATACACCGTACACTTAAGAGTGTGCGATTGTCGCTGATGAACTGCTCTTGGATTTTACGTAGCCCAAATTATGCAGTTTTGCTTGTTGACATACCCATTTAATAGGAAATGGGCTCCATCGCTCATCACCAAATTATGAATATTGTGAATTGTGACTGTTGGTTTGAAAAATAAAATTATTTGTGTACGTTTTCCGATCGTGTAATGATTCATAATTAATTCCCCAAGTCTTCTTCACAAAATGTGAAAAAAAAAAACAAAGAAATAATAATAATCAGAGATACAAGCCGACCCATAATTATAGGCGGCCGCGGCGCTACCCAAAATGGGTCGGCGGCGGCGGCTTTCGGCTGATTTGCCGACTCGTTCTGTCATTCGATCACCCCTATTTATTTGACAATTTTGAGAAAATGCAAAGAACAATTTGTATAGGTTTTTAATGCCTTTTCCTTTATTTTTTTGACAAGTAGTTCAATATTCTTTAATATTAGCCAATGTTCCCATAATTTAATATTATTATCCCATATAATAATTTTCTAGGAGTGGCAATCCATTCCCAAAACTTATGATATGGACGAATTTAGTAAATAATTTTGGAATTACAGCGTTTCATGTGAGATATATTTGACCAGACATCTTGAATATCATAATCCTTCCAAAGAATGGATACCTCTAGTGCCAGTAAGACGCTCCATAAGTTTCATGATGGAGTTACAGGTACTTAACCAACAACAGTTAGAAACTTTTAATTTCAGTCGAAATTACAAAAAAATAATAGAAATAATTACAAGAACTTTCTTAAGGCTGGCTTAAAATATATTTTGGGATACCGAATTAAACAAACCAATGAATAGTTCTAGTCGGGAATATATATAACTTTTTTGAAGTCGTCTTAAAGTAAGTTGTGCAATTTTATCAAATATTTTTATTTGCGACTGCAATGATACTTTATATTTGGCGTAGAGTAAGCACCACAAACTCTTTCATGAAACTTGTGGAGTGCCTTATTGCCGCTATTAGCTGTTAATAAAATTTAGGTTTAAAAAATTGTAAATGTTTGGTTGACGCACTGTGTAATTCTATCAGTGCAGGGAACTTCATTATTTTACAGTTTAAAAAGCTTTTAAAAATATTATATTCGCCTTTTTAGAGGAAGATCACACTCATTGGCGCGTTTAGGTTTTGATAACCGTCTGTGCAATTAGTAGAAGTGTTAGTTCGTATATGCGATATATTCATATATTAGGTGTTGCATTTAATCAGTGTCCACTGTACTCGAAATACAGTGAACCACATACGACAAATCCCTTCGCATGTCACCGTGCTTGGTTTTATACCCCGATTAACTGAACGAAAAGTTGTTTTGATGCTGTTGGTGTTGTCGTTATGTGCGTCTGAGGATGTTTGTATTGTAAAAATGAGTAGAAACCTGCTCAACCCACCTCGTGTGGCAAATAATTCTTGTACTGCACATATGTCTGTATATAGGCAGTCAGTTACTTTATCTTTACAAAGTAAGTATGAAAAGTACTGGGACATTTTCAACTCTAGTATAATTACTCGGATAAAAGGCAAAATATACAAAAGATCGACACGCGGACTTTCTAGTAAATGAATACGGCCTTCTCAAAATGCTCCATTTTTCTCGAATTAAAGAAAGATTCAATATTCCTGTAATATACCTATGATTTTTTAATTTTATTATAACATTAACAACATTTTGGTTTAACATTTTGGTTTGGGTATTAAAATTATTGTTACTTAGGATTGTTGGGAAATTATATTAGAATCCCTAAAAATCTTAGACTTTAATTAGTATTCAAAATCAAGTACGCTCGTAGAGAGCGTTGTTGTTGTATAATACGGCCCGAACCAACATAACATGGCTGTTTTTCTTTAAGACTGGATAACTAAGCTGCGATAACAAAAATCTAAATAAAATGTCAAAATTTCACTCAAAATATAAAATTCTTTTTTAAAATTGTCTCCAAAAGCAATATCAATGTGTGTGAAAAAAAAATTTGAAAAAATAATTTTGTGTTAAAAATTTTTGACTTAGCCAGTGTAAGTCAAAATGATGGAAGTCCAATAAAGTCGACACAAAATATTTTTTTGAAAATTTCTTTTGATTGTAGTTGGCGACAATGTGAAAAAAATAATTTTTTATTTTGAGCAAAAAATTAAATTTTTATTAACGTTTTTGTTATCGCAGCTTGTTATCCCGGCTTAAAGAAAAGCAGCCCTAACCTTCGATTCCAATTATACTATACTATCATTTCCATTGAAGATTCTTTAGAAAAAATTGCACTCCAACCAATACTATCCCACCATGATGATTCCACGGCATTATGTGCTGCGTAAAGTACAAAGTATTGCAGCAGATTTTACCGTGATATTAACCCGGTTTGTGACTGCTGAACTAAAAGCTCGACAGTAATTCTGAAATCTCTCTTGCCACCTTTTTGTGTTGCATATACTCGTATAGCACAACTTTTTTTTACTATTCCATTGCAAATATTTATTTTTATTTCTTTTTACTTTGGGTTTCAGTTGTTACATGTTGGTTTTTAGTTTCAACAACTCAGTGCAACAAACACCAAGCGGTACTACGTACTCCGAGGTCTATACGTGTGGACATTAGGGTTGCACTGATATCAAAAGTGGATGGATATATGATTTAATGCAGAGCAAATTGGCTACACCACAAAGTGTAACATGGTGGTTCATGTTTTGATATATCCTCCGTTCACATGTGCATCCCAATTTGATTTATTACACCATCCGTCGGTCTATAATACACTTGAACCGGATTATATACGACTGAAACTATAGGCAAAATGGAGTTAATTTGCGTTTTCAGTTTTACATTTGTCATCATGTTGCCCCAAGGAGCACAAAGTTTCAATTGCATAGATTGCATTTCCAATGCAAATCTACCAAATCGAGGTTTTACTTCAGATGTAATACTTGCAAGATCAACAATCTAAACGTAGCACAGTATCATTCCAGCGAGACAGCAACCGGGCCAATTTATCTAAAGTTTTATATATTTTGTAAACAATTCATCAAAAATAGAACTAATATCCTAAAACATTGGTCAATTATAAAAACATGCGATTTTTGGTGTTAACTTAGAATTAAAAGTGTTGTGAAATAAAAGTGAAAATTTCAGGTTTCCTAATAATTTTTAATTTTACATTGTTCTGCAGTATATAATACTTAGTATGCCTCACATTATTAAAATGACGCCACAAATTCGGCTTGTGGAGATATTTATGATAATTCAACGAAATTATTAGTTGTAATCCTGAGGCATTTTGGAGTTTCATAAAATCTAAAAAGAAAAGTAGTGATTTCCCTTGTTCCATGTTTGTTGGTGATGAGCAGGATGAGCTTAGCTCAAGACCAAGTAAATTTATTTGCTAATTTCTTTAGTTATAATTTTTAATCGGGTTCACAATTCATGGATTTCGCTCTTTTGGACTATATTACTGCAGTCTCAGATTTAGCATTTTTTAATATTTCTGAGAGTGATCTTAGATCTAGTTTGTCTGATATTAATGAATCTGCAGGTTAGATACTGATGGTATTTCAGCTTTATTTCTAAAAATTTTCATCTTCTGTCGGCTTCCCATTGCAGTATATCTTTAATTATTCTTTAAATATTGACTTCTTTTTAGATTGCTGGAAATTCCTGCTATTACTCCAATTCATAGAGCTGGTCCTAAGGGGGACATTTGCAATTATAGACCAATTTCTAAATTAGCCAATGTCGCCATTTTGAACACTTAGTCTATGATAAGTTATTCTCTCCAAGTTGATACAATTTACTTTCGATTTTTATAAAGCGTTTGACAAGGTTCCGCATAATATACTTCTCTTGAAGTTAGCAAAAAAGTGGGTTTCCTCCGGCCTTGGTCAAGTGGTTTAGGTCATATTTAAGTGAAAGACCTTGTTTTGTGGCTATTGATAATGCGATATCGGATATATATCTAGTCGCGTCGGGTATTCCTCAAGGGAGTATTTTGGGTCGCCTTCTTTTTAACATTTTTATTAATGATATAAGTTCTTGCTTCAAGTATTCTAATTATCTAATTTAGGCGGATGATATTAAACTGTTTTCTAAAATTTCTCTTCCTTTTGATTCTATTCAAATTCAGGAAGATATTAATCGCTTGGTGGTTTGGTCTGAATTGAATCATTTACCACTAAACTTTGCGAAATGTTTTCATCTCCCGTTTTGTAGGCGTACGAATTTGCTAAATACAAGTTATTGTATTAAATATCATGATGAGCAGAAAGTTAGTAGTATCTTAGACTTTGGAGTTGTTTTTATACCCTCCACCTCCATAATGGGGGTATATTCACTTTGTCATTCCGTTTGTAACACCTTGAAATATTCATCGGAGACCCCATAAAGTATATATATTCTGGGTCGTGGTAAAATTCTAAGACGATATAGCCATGTCCGTCTGTCCGTCTGTCTATCTGTTGAAAGCACGATAGCGGCCGAACGAAATGAGCTAGGAGGTTCAAATTTTTCCTAAATGTGTCTTATGGTTGTAGATCGGTTGGGATTGAAAGTGGACGAAATCGGCCCAGAGGGAAAAATTTTTCCCTCACAAGGACTGAAAATACCTCTAATATTTAGAGTTTTTCAGCATGTTTTTTGAACATATTAGCTTGTATTTACTTGACATTTGCAATGCGCATTCCCTTTATAGCATAAAAGGGAACCATAGAGTGATTTTTATTTGTAGGGGGCGAAATGGGACAAAAAGGGATAAAAATGGTACCTATCAAACGACAACAGATAGAAACATCAAATTTGGCGTGTACATTCCTCTAATAGAGTAGATACATGATATAAAAGTATTTTTTTAAATGGGGATAGAGGGATAAAAGTAGTACCAACCTAACGGCTGCACCTAGAATAATGAAATTCCTCTGATTGCGTAGACACGTAAAATAAAAGATCTTTCCAAAATTCTTACCTTTTGGGGTTCAAACGGAAAAAGGGGATAAAAATAGTACCTACTAAATGACAGCAACTAGAATCATGAAATTCGGAGTATACATTCCTCTGACACGAAAAATAAAACGTTTTTTCAAAAATTCGAACTTTCAAGGGATACAATGGCTACAGGGGATAAAAATAGTACCAACTAAACGAATACAGCTAGAATGATGAAATTCAGTGTGTACAACCCTCTAATTGTGTAGATAAGTAAAATAAAGAGATTTTAGATAGTTGTACTCTTGAGGGGGCAAAATTGGAAAAAGGGGTTAAAAATTGTACCAACAAAATGACCGCTGATAGAATCATGGAATTCGGTGTATACATTCTGACTATGAAAGGAAAAAGGGTTTTTTCGAAATTTGTACATTAGAGCGGAGAATGGGGCGAATGGGGATATCTTTAAAATTTATACTTTTCTTATCACTTTGTCTGTATCTGAAAATGCTTCTTTCTAATGGCGACTGACAACCGCCTAATATTTAGGCATGTTCACTTTCACAATTTCAGCATTATATTTATATATAGTAGGTGATTTTAAACAGTGCGCATAAGTATACATTATAGTTTGAAATAGTAAACAAATATAGTAATGTGCATAAAAATATCACAATTTTCGTAATATGGTACTGCGCTTCTATGTAAAGTCGACATTTTTAATCTGCTGGTAATACTGTGGAATGCACTCCGTGGTGGAGGGTATATAAGATTCGGCCCGGCCGAACTTAACGCCTTCTTACTTGTTCTTTTTTGGCTTAGTCTTATTTGGTTTTAATGTTCCATATAGATGTCTAAGGCATAATGAAATTTTTAATATACCTTTTCATAGAACTAAATATGCTTCTTTTGAGCCTATTCTGAGGTCCATGAAGGATTATAATAACTTAATAATTAAGCATGATATAGATTTGTCAGATACTTTAAATAGATTTACTTGTCTGTAATGGACATAGACATATGAATAAATAAATAAATAAATTTCGGCACAGGCCAATTTGAAAATTACCTTCATCCTTCATACATTTTGTCCCAAACCATTCCTATAAATTTTCAATAATATTTAGGTTCGGTGAATATGATAATACTTCAATGAAGCCAATCATTGATAGATTGTATAGATTGGAGCATTATCATGCTGAAAAATAAATGAATAAATGGAAGTTGCTGAATGTAGTTTACTTTTCTTTAAATGAATTACTTAATGAATTACAAATTAAATTTATTTTTGAATTAATATAAATTTGTCAATATAGTTTTAAAAGCTTTGCTAGTATGTAACATCGTGAATAGTTCTATCATGAATTGCCATATTTTTAGAAATGTAATTTTCCCATTATTTTAAAGATTGGTTAATATTGACATTTATTGCAAACCTGTCTTATTTGTTCTAAAAAGACAAACCGAACTTAAATGGAAAGTCATTGATGTACGATTGGTCTCTTTTTTGCTGGTAAACCGATCACGAAGCAAGTATCATCGTCCAATCATCTCAATAAAGGAATTGATCTCAAATTGTAGCCCACTTATTTTATTTCTCATTAATTTAATTTCTTTTACCTCGTGCTTGATATTCTCGTCAAAAGGAGCACACGTCTCGTCCCGTGCTTGATATTCTCGTCAAAAGGAGCACACGTCTCATTGATCGATGTCAAACTATATAAAAGTAACATTGCATTTCTCTCCATCGCAATTTAATAATTAAGGTAAAATATCACCAATATACATCGTTGGAAGTCTCTGTGTTGCGGATACAAATTCACCTCTTTATGTCACGAATTTATACATGGTCTTCAAACCGACAAACGATCTGGCAATAAGTACACAAAATTCCCTACTTGTCAATTACACCATTACAAAGAACATGAGGAGAGTTAATACAAGAGAAAAAAATCTTCGACGCAATACAGTAAGTCGGTAAATGAAATATTGTGTTTTCGCTATAAATAAAATATTTAAAATATTGTGAGTGTGATTTCTGTTTCTATTCAGAAAGTTAAAATAAATTAACATTCAATATTCAGCAACGGTCTTTAAAACACGAAAAATACGCAAAAAAATTACAACCTCCTTTTTCTTTCGTGGTGAATTCGTGGAGGAAATCTCTGTAAGAGCTTCCAGCCATTCGCTCATTTACAAAAATCTAACAGGAAGTGTCATAGTAGGATATATATTTATTCCCATCGTTCCAATGTGGAGCATAGGGTCATCATTGGGGGGTCATCATTGGGGAGCTATACCCAAATCATTATTCCTCTCTCCTTTCTATGATGGAGACATAGAAATTGTTCCTCCTTCCTGACATCAAGAAATAGGAATTATACCTGAACTGAGATGAAAGATAAAGGCGCACACTTCAAATTCTTTTTTCACCGTCCCAATCACCCATTTTCTTTAAATTTAAAGACCACTCTCTGAAATATGAAAATAATGTATCCGATTGATTTCACACAATATAGAAATAACGTTTATTTGTGGTAACAGGCCTCATCAGTCACACTGTATGTTATTCAGAGCATTGATTAACATAATTCCGATGAACAATTTCCAAGAAGGCAAACTGTTTAGAAGATTGTTAACGAAGTATTAAGCAAATGATGAACCCAATTCCAACTTTGGGGCATACTCTGGCATATTAACTTCTGAAAATGTGCTAAAGATTATCTTCTAGAAATTACATTCTTAATTGGGCTATTCCTAAAGAGTTGTCTGAAATTACAAAATGATGATATCTACTGAATTCAACTGATGAGAATTTCTTTATGCAATTCAACTATTCTTTCATTTATCTATTATGCATTTTTCTCAAAATACTTGCCTGGTTATATACATAATTGGTTATAAACTGAGAAATTATAATATCCGATTTAATTAAAGTTCTAAATTCTAAAGCGCCAGAAACAACACAGCTGTAGTTCAAAACATTTCGTTGGAGTCTGTCAAGTTCATCGCTGGGAAATCATTTCATACAGACCACATTTATAATATCTCTATGCCAATCATATTAACAGTATAATAGTATATAAAATATTTCCTGATAATTGATCTATTCTTAGTGATATCATAAGACCAATGTAATAAGGATCATCGTCTCTGAAATAAGTTTATTCATTAAAATAATGCTAATAGACATTCTATTTGAATCAACAATCAATTATATTTCGATGTCGATCAAAATTAACGTCCAGAACACAAAACAAGTAAAAACGGTGTGGGCCGGGCCGAACTTTATATACCCTCCACCATGGATTGCATTCCATAGAGGTTGTCGGTTTTCGTAGAAGTGCAGTAATATTGCAGGAAAATATAATTTTTTTAATATAGCCAAAACAAACCAAAACAAATACAAATATTGAAAAATTAATTTTATAAATAAATATAATATTTTAATTATTCCAAACTACGCTTATAAGGTAATGCTACCAATACGTCAATTCAAATAATAAATATTCTTATATTTATATTTTCAAAAATATTTTCACAGCCAAAAATATTAGTAGATAGTGGGTGCTACAGTTGGTTGTATTTCCATTCTATTTTAATTCCAAAAGTACAAATTTTGAAAATCCATTATCAGAAGTACATAGTGCAAAATAACCTAACTTCATGATTCAACCAATTTTTGCCGTAAAAGAAAAAGTACGAATTTGGAAAAAACTCTAGCTGCGGTCAGTTGATTGGTACTATTTTTATCCCATTTTTTCATTTTAACCCCAAAAAGTACGAATTTCGAAAAATCATTTTATTTTCCGTGTCTACACACTCAGAGGAATGTATACTCCGAATTTCATGACTCTAGCTGCGGTCATTAGATTGGTACTATTTTTATCCCCTTTTTTCATTTTAACCCCAAAAAGTACGAATTTTGAAAAATCTGTGTATTTTACTTATCTATGCAATCAGAGGAATGTATACACCGAATGGTGGTGGAGGGTATAAAGAGAGCACCTGAATGCGCGGAAAAGATGATCATCTTATGATTCGGATGTAGTGAAAATTAGGATCTTCTCCAATGAATTTAAAATGGATTTTTCATGGGAGGGGTGTCCTTTATTTTGAAAGAATTATTTTTTAGTAGTGGCAAAGTTCTACTTTTTCGCTTTTGAAAAACTACCTCTGCCGGAGGTAGAAAAGCGGACCTTCTGATTGCTACTACGACACTCCCACCATCTCAGCTATTCTCTGTTGTAGCTGGTGAATAACTAAAACAACACATTTTCTGCGGCAGAAGTGACAATAGAATACTTAACAAAATACTTATTTACTATGAACTAATATATAACGCAAATAAATATTAAATTAATTCACACTACTATGAAATACTTGAAGTATTTCAAGTATTTAATTTTTATTGTATTTTTTAAGAAAAAATGTTTATAGGAAAACAAGTAAAAACGGCGTAAAGTTTAACCGGGCCGAACTTCATTTACCCTCCTCCATGGGTTGCCTTCCACAAATAATTCCATACAATAATTTAATGGATAAATATATCTTCAACACAGCTTAAATACCCAAAGTATTGGGAAATAGTAGGTGCATTATCAGCTACATCGTGAGGGTGGTTGTATGTATATCCTATATTAATTCCAAAAGTACAAATTTTGGAAATACATTATCTCCCACGTACACAGTGCAAGATAACCTAACTTAATGTTTCTACCCCTTTTTGCCATAAGTGTAGAAAGGACGAATTTGGAAAAATCTTTTATTTTGCGAGTATATGCAGTCATACACGGAATTCCATGATATCAGCTGTTGTCATTCGGTTCGTACCACTTTTATCCACTTTTTCTCATTTTACGCTTTTAGAAGTACGACTTTCAAAAATATATTTTTTTGCATGTCTACGCAATTTGAGGGATGTACGAACCAAATTCCATCATGCAGCCGTTTAGTTGGTACCACTTTTATCCCTCTGTTCCCATTGTATCACTGGAAAGTACGAATTTGGAAAAACCTTTTTATTTTTTTGTCTACGCAGTCAGAGGAGTTTATACTCCCTCTATTCCCATTTATCATTAAAAGTAAGAATTTGGAAAAAATACTTTTTTATTATGTATCCACTCAATTAGAGGAATGTAAACACCGAATATCGTGTTGCTAGCTGTTGTCGCGTGATAGGTATCATTTATATCCCTTTTTGACCCATTTAACTCCCTACAACCCCCTATAATTTTGTATACTACTTTAAAAATATGAATTTCAGACAAACATCGGAAACGTAGAGTGATTTGAGTAAGATAATATTCCTATTTGCATTTGGATTTAGAATAGGAAATGAGAGGGATCATACATATATTATTTTCTTAATGATAATTGTTTATATGATTTACTTGAGTCACGGGATTCACGCGCGATCGCGAGTAAAATTTATTTTATTCACGTGAGCGAGCGTGAATGTGAGTCAAAAATCACTGAACTCCCAAATTATTATTCCTCTCTCTCTGCTGTGATGTGGACTTAGAAACTGTTTTTCCTCCTGGTGATATGAAAATGGAAATTATAATTATCCGGTATAGTCGATATTAGACCGATTTTCATCAGAAAAAATTCAGTTGTTGAGTGTTGACCTTGATGCTCAGGCCGTGATATGTTATCCTTCGCGAACTCAATAAATATTTCTGGACTGAAGCTAATCTAAATAAATTTCGTAATAAAGGGTGATTTTTTAAGAGCTTTATAACTTTTTTTTAAAAAAAAACGCATAAAATTTGCAAAATCTCATCGGTTCTTTATTTGAAACGTTAGATTGGTCCATGACATTTACTTTTTGAAGATAATTTCATTTAAATGTTGACCGCGGCTGCGTCTTAGGTGGTCCATTCGGAAAGTCCAATTTTGGGCAACTTTTTCGAGCATTTCGGCCGGAATAGCCCGAATTTCTTCGGAAATGTTGTCTTCCAAAGCTGGAATAGTTGCTGGCTTATTTCTGTAGACTTTAGACTTGACGTAGCCCCACAAAAAATAGTCTAAAGGCGTCAAATCGCATGATCTTGGTGGCCAACTTACCGGTCCATTTCTTGAGATGAATTGTTCTCCGAAGTTTTCCCTCAAAATGGCCATAGAATCGCGAGCTGTGTGGCATGTAGCGCCATCTTGTTGAAACCACATGTCAACCAAGTTCAGTTCTTCCATTTTGGGCAAAAAAAGTTGGATATCATCTCACGGTAGCGCTCACCATTCACAGTTACGTTACGATTCGCATCATCTTTGAAGAAGTACGGTCCAATGATGCCACCAGCCCATAAACCGCACCAAACTGTGACTTTTTCTGGATGCATTGGTAGCTCTTGCAATGCTTCTGGCTGATATTCACTCCAAAATCGACAATTCTGCCTATTTACGTACCCATTGAGCCAAAAATGAGCTTCGTCGCTGAACACAATTTCTTTCTTTCTGAACTTTCTTAACAGAGCACGCATTTTGATAATAAAATTCAATGATTTGCAAGCGTTGCTCTTTAGTAAGTCTATTCATGATGAAATGTCAAAGCATACTGAGCATCTTTCTCTTTGACACCATGTCTGAAATCCCATGTGATCTGTCAAATACTAATGCATGAAAATCCTAACCTCAAAAAAATCACTCTTTAGTAAGGTCCGTCAATGCAACTGCACACCACACTGTTATTCGAGCTAGATGGAGAATTTCTGTCTTATGCGTTATCTGTGGATTAACTGAAATAAAAATGCAGTTTGATTCACCTTCTTTCAAATTTCCAAGTGAATCGGCAAGTCTGCAGCGTTCAGTTTGCTTGTTATTTGTTTTCTCATAAGGAAATAAGTGCAAATCCTTATACAAAAGTGTCTGTAGTGAAATTCGACTGTTTGGAAGCAGGTAGAATATTTATAGTTTTCCGGTCCGATCGCTATGATAAGGTCTTATTGTGACTGTCGCACGTTCGGTAAGATTATTTACGAAAATATAAAAAAATAAAATTAATGAACACCCCTATAAATCATTTACTCGAATAATGTCTCTATGTTTCGAAATTATTTGTGAAATGAAATTTTCAATATTTTAGCCTATTGTGCATTTATTCTGTCGAACATAAGCCTGCAAGCTTGTTAACGATCGCAGGCAAAATTTTTAGAAATTTAAATGTCCCCCCAAAAACGGCGCAGTGTCTCACCCTAATGTACATCCGTACATGTTGAATTACACATAAAGTAGCAACATTAGATTTCCCTTTGTGATTGTGTTTGCACTTGAGTGTGCTCGTGTGTGTGTCATATGTGCGGCTGTGTGAGTTCATACAAACACACACAAAAATTTGTAAAAGTTGCCAACACGAGGTGGAAATGTGTAAAAATGTTTCAGGCAGCATAAGCGTAATTTCATTGGAGAATAGTGCCGGCGCGTAGCACAGAACATGAGAACGGACGTTGCAACGGCTTGCTTTGGAAGTGAACACGAACACGAGTTTATGAGTTGTGAAATGGTGCTGCAGCAAAATGTTGAAAATATTTATTATGCTTCTCATATAAAAACCAACCTTAGATAACATAAAATACAAAAACACACACACACACACACACACAGTGCATATCAACAACAATAAAGTTCATCAGGTGATATGAAATGTGGCAAAAAAAATTTATCACAAATATTATTTAAAAATTAAGCTCAAATGTAGTAGACAATGTTGAAACTAATTGAAAGCAAATTAAGGCCCGGTTAGTTGTGAGGTGTCCAAAAAAAACATATTTGATGATTCGCTTTGAATGGCCCCTCGTAGGTTTTGATAGACTACACTACGCTGTGGCACTGACAGGCTTTTAAACGTACTTTATTCCTATAAAATAATGTAAGACAATTCCGATTACGTTTTAAAATATTTAATTATTTTTAATTTTGGTCTCGATATTAAAAATAGATTACAGCAATGCTTTTTGCTCAAATACCCAAAAAAATGCTGGATAAATTTTCCAAACTAAAATTAATCTTTGGTTCCAGACCATATAAAAAAATTTAGTAGACAGTTCAACCTTATTGCACCTCGAGTTAATTAATAATAATATACATTTGTTGGTGACAAACAATTATTTTATTATGTGCTATTTTAGGAATGTGTAAAAAATCCATTAGAATATGCCTAGAATAGGACGAATAACTAAAAAGGCGTTATGTTTGACCGGGTCGTATCTGTATACCCTCCATCATGGATTCACAGTATTACAGGCAGATTAAAGGGTGGCGACTTCACGTAGAAGTGCTTACATACAGGGTATTCCAACAAGAGGTGTTATTCTGAATCGCCCGGTATTTCGATAGCTGTCTCTTTCTCTCATTTGACAAGTAGAAACTACGCCATTACTACCAAGTAAGGAAAGACTAAAGTCGGGAGGGGCCGACTCTATGATACACTCCAATTTCTATCCGAATACAATTTAGTTCGATGAAAAAGTGAAAACGGATTTTTGGATCCTGTAAATGTATGTGTTTGACAAAAAATGTTAAATTGGAAAGGACATTGAAATCTGGAACGAAATATAATATGTATAGTTTTGCCAAAACATTAAACAGTTGGGAGAAACATTTGTATTTGGGCTATATCTAAATCTGAACCGATCTTACCCTCTTTCATCATAGGTTTTTTCTTGTAGGTCTTGGATTGTAAGATGTTGTGCCAAATTTAAAGAACATCGAGTACAATATGTCGTTTCTAGAGCGGAAAATGTCAAATCAAAATCAAGCGATATTTGTCTGGGGGCTATATATAAATCTGAACCGATCTTACCCAGTTTCTGCATAGATGTTTCTAGTTGGATTATAAGATGTTGTGTGAAATTTTAAGAAAATCGGGTACAATATGTGGTTTCTAGAGCGGAAAATGTCAAATAGGGAGCGAGATTTGTATGGGGGCTATATATAAATCTGAACCGATTTGCCTCAAATTAAATAGCGTTCGTCCTTGATACACAAAACTTATTTGAGCCAATTGTTGTTAAGATAGGACTATAATTGCGACCTGTAATTTGATTACAACAATAGATTGACAGACGTACAGACAGACAGACGGACATTGCTAAGTCGACTCAGAAAGTGATTCTAAGTCGATCGGTATACTTTACAATGGGTCTATCTCGCTACCTTTTGGATGTTACAAACAAATGCACAAACACATAGAACTCTCGTGGAGTGTATAAAAATGAAACTTGTTGAAGCGTTTCATTTTTATACACGCATTGAAATTATTAAAATTCATGAATGAAAATGATCCGGAATTCCATGAAAAATCATCTTGACTGACGAGGCCCATTACCACCTCGGTGGCTACGTCATCAATCAAAATTGTCGTATCTTTGACTCGGAAAACCCAAGAGTTATTGTTTAGAGCCCTCTCCATCCTCAAATGGCATTTTTCTTTGAATAGCAAAATAACACAGCACAAAATGTGGTTTCTAGAAGGGAAAATCAACATTTGTCAAAGAGCGACATTTGTATGGGGGCTATACCTAACTCTGAACCGATTTGCTTCAAATTAAGTAGCGTTCGCCCTCGACCCACAAAACTTACTTCTGTCAATTTTTGTTTAGATGGTACATGTCGATTACAACAATAAATGGAAAGGCGGACAGACAGATAGACGGACAGACGGACATTTCTAAATCGACTCAGAAAGTCATTCTAAGCCGATCTGTATAATAAACGATGGGTCTAACTCGTTTCCTTTTGGGTGCTACAAACAAATGCTCAAGGACATAATACCCTAGTGGAGGGTATAAAAAATTAAAAATATATATATACATTTTTACATACTATTCGTCTAGAAACTTTATATTGAAATTATTATTTACTTTTCAAATAATTTCATTTTATATGACATTCAAATTATATGAATCACTTAAAGTGGACATTATAAATCAAACAAGTAAAAAGGCATTAAGTTCGGCCGGTCCGAACTTTATATACCCTCCACCATGGATTGCATTCCACAGAGGATGTCGGTTTTCGTGGAAGTGCAGTAAAATTACAGGAAAATAGAATATTTTTATTATAGCCAAACCAAATACAAATATTGAAAAAATAATTTTATAAATAAACAAGCTAACCCGGCAAACGTAATTTTGTCTTCAAAATTTATTTATTTATCGATGCAGGTAATTCACATTTATTTGAAAACTAGGTATTTCATGGGACCAATTTTATGTAGTTCATATAAATTATACAGTTACTATAATTTTTACTTTAGTCATATTTAACGAATAAGGTTAATAATATGGTAATTGATCCAATTATCCGACAGACAAATACAAATTATAGAGTAGTAAAGGATGATATTTCAAAAGTAGGGGCTATAACAACATTTTGGGCCTCGTGCAAAACATTGGCCTATATATTTCTCATTCACGATAGGTATTCCTAGTTGAAAACTATCATGATCTGCAAAATTTGATGAAGATCCGATGTAAGATGTAGTTTCTAGAGCTATAATAGATCAAAATGAGGCCCCATTTGGGTTATACCAAAGTATGGACATATGGGCATCTCCCAAACAAGTAAGGAAAGGCTAAAGACGGACGGGCTTTCTATCACATTACAATTCAAACCCAAATCGGAAGGGACATTTTTATGGGGGTATACTGAAACCTGGAACGATATGACCCACTTTCACCATGTATGTTTATTGGTGAAATATAATATGTAAAGTTTGGCCCAAATCGGTTAGACATTCGGGAGCGACATTTGTATGGGGGCTATATCTAAATCTGAACCGATCATACCCACTTTCAGCATAGGTGTTTCTAGTTCGATTATGCAATTTTGTGCTAATTTTAAAGAAAATCGGGTACAATATGTGGTTTCTAACGCGGAAAAAGGAAAAGGGGAGCGACATTTGTATGGGGGCTATATCTAAATCTGAACCGATCTTACCCAATTTCTGCATAGGTGTTTCTAGTTGGATTAAGACGTTGTACCAAATTTAAAGAAAATCGGGTTCAGTATGTGGTTTCTAGAGCGGAAAATGTGAAATCGGGAGCGACATTTGTATGGGGGCTATATCTAAATCTGAAACGATCTTACCCAATTTCTGCATAGGTGTTTCTTGTTGGATTATAAGATGTTGTGCTAAATTTAAAGAAAATCGGGTACAAGATGTGGTTTCTAGAGCGAAAAATTTCAAAACGGGAGCGACATTTGTATGGGGGCTATATCTAAATCTGAACCAATCTTACCCACTTTCATCATAGGTGTTTCTATTTCGATTATAAAATGTTGTGCCAATTTTAAAGAAAATCGGTACCGATCTAAGTCGATCGGTATACTTAAAGGTGGGTCTAGCTCGATTATTTATTGGTGTTACAAACATTTGGCGCGAAACTAACTTATAATACCCTAGTCCATAGTCTATATGAACTAGTAAATGATAAAAAGTATATGTATAATTAAGAGAATGTTAGTGTTATTCATTATAGTGGACCCGGAGAACATCGTCTCACAGGCTTTGTCCTACTTCATTTCAAATGGCAGAAAATCTGTGGTCAATTGTCCATTACAATTGATTCTTTTTTTAAATATTTACTGGATGGGTTACGGTCGTGTCGATTTTGAATTGTATTTTCCCTCATTGAAACACTCTTTGATAAACAATATTATTTTTTGTTGGCAGGTGCGAAAACGATCAAAGCGGATGGTTTTCCGACACGGGAATATGCGACATACAGTTGACCGTGTGAAAAACATTCATTCTCCAGACTGAGGCCACAAACACTCAATGTGATATATTGATCATGGCGAATGCGAGACGAATTGGAAAATGGATTCGCTTAAACTCGAATGGCATATCGGTTGGAATCATTGGAATTCTCGGAATGAGAACTTCCTCACCTTTGAACTTTTCTTTTAGTATTCTTGCGTGAATGATATTGCTCATGAGTTTTGTGACCGCGAAACGCGTTTCGTTGTTTAATTTTTGTTGTTGATATTGCTGAAATAACCTTATATTTAACCTTAAATTGTGCGGTGGCAATCCAGGCACATCCAATGAATTCAAAAACTCAGTTGGATAGTTGCGTGTTTCGTCTTCGTTTGTTACACAGTCGATAGATTTTAAGGAATGCAGTGAACCAACCTTTTGATTTTGAATTGTTCAGTTTAAGTGATCCACATCCTTGTTATTTGCCGATTGTTCGAACCAATTGGTTTAATGCGTTTGAGTCGTATTCACGTTCACGCTGCAATTCTAGTTCGAAAGGGTCGTATGGTCGACGATCTGGCAATGACATTTCTAACCTGACTAACAAACTTCTGCACATGAGGTAACACATGCCTTCTATCAGAACCAAAGCCTGGTTGTGCATCTCTTCATTCATCTCAATATGGGGATCCTCTGAATGGACACAAACTCGATGCAAAATGACTTCTGATATGTCATCCTTGTACTTGTCCCACAATTTACGTGGATTTGGTGGCAAACATGAAATGAGAATATACGCCAAATCGACGATCCGTTTTTCGGAGTCATCAAACGGTACCCTTAAAAATTTATTGCGCTGACCTTCTCGGTGATTTCATTGCGTCGAGTTTCTTGGATTGAATCTACGTTCATCAATAATATCTGCTCCAAATGAATTCATTTGAAAGTATCTGTTATATTTCTTAGTGTTCGATAGAAAATTAAGTGGTTCTGATCTTGTGCCTTGAAGCAAAGAATTCAATGGCTCTGGTGGTAAAAACGATGGTGGTATTTTAACGCCGGCGACCAATCCGAATTGGTGCGAATCATCGAAATCGGTCCATGCGTTCTTGAGTTACAAGTGTAGTAACTAACGCCACTCTCTTATATATATATATATAGATATAGATATAATATTTTTATTATAGCAAACCACGCTTAAAGGCAAGGCTACCAATCGTATATTTATATTTTCAAAAATCTTAAATACCATAAATATTGGTAGGTAGTGGGTTCTACAGTTGGTTGTATTTCCATTCTATTTTAATTCCAAAAGTACAAATTTTGAAAATCCATTTTCTCACGTACATAGTGCAAAATAACCTAACTTCATGATTCAATCAATATTTGCCATAAAAATAAAGAGTACGAATTAGGAAAAATCTTTTTATTTTGCGAGTCTATTTTTATCCCCTTTTCCCCATTTTACCCACTTAAGAATACGACTTTCTAAAATATCTTTATCTTACGCGTCTACGCAATTAGATGGATGTACACACTGAATTTCATCATTTTAGCTGTAGTCGTATAGTTGGTACTATTTTTATCCCTCTGTACCCATTGTATCCCTTGAAAGTACGAATTTTGAAAAAGTCTTTTTTTTCGTGTCTACGCAGTCAGAGGAATGTATACTCCAAATTTCATGACTATAGCTGCGGTCATTTGGTTGGTACAGTTGAACCCCACAAGGTACGCATTTCGAAAAATCTTGTTATTCTACGCCTCTACGCAATCAGAGGAATGTATACACCGAATTTCATTATTCTAGGTGCAGCGGTTTGGTTGGTACCATTTTTATCCCTCTGTTCTCATTTTACCCGAACGAATTTTGAAAAAAATACTTTTATAACATGTATCTACTCAATAGAGGAATTTTGTTTCTAACTGTTTTCGTTTGATTAGTAACATTTTTATCCTTTTTTGACCATTTCACCACCTACGAATAAAAATCACTTTATGCACACGTTTTTGCCATAGGGGGAATGCGCATAGCCAATATCAAGTAAGTACAAGCGGACATATTGAAAAAAAATTTGCTTAAATACTGTAAAAAATAGGGGTTATTATGGGTATTTTTAGTCCTAGTGAGGGATATTTTTTTCCCTTTGGCCGATTTCACCCAGTTTCAATTCCAACCGATCTACGACTATAAGACGCATTTATGGAAAATTTGGATATCCTAGCTCTCTTCGTTTAGATGCTAGGGTGCTTTCAACAGACAGACGGACATGGCTAGATCGTCTTAGAATTTTATGACGATCAAGAATATATATACTTTATAGGGTCTCAGGTCGATATTTCAAGGTGTTACAAACGGAATGACAAAGTTAGTATACCCCTATCTTGGAGGTGGAGTGTATAAAAATGTTTGTTTTCCATACCATACCATGTAAAGACAAGTTTGGTGTGCATAAAATGAAAAATGTCATTGTAACGTCACATTTCTTATAAATGTCAAAAAGAAAAGTTCTAAATTAGTAAAGGGAAAATTGGCATATCTCAAATTTTTCGGATTTCGTTACCTTTTGTACAAAGAGGGTATAATTATTAAAATTTATTTAAACCAACATTCAAAATAAATTTATTTTTGTTTTTTTTTTTCTTTGTTGTAATGAATTTTCCATACATAAACATAAATAGCCATTGTTTTTTTGGATACATTTAAAACATCTTTTCTTATTTTTAAGTTTCCCTCTTTTTCCTAGAAAATCCCGCCAAATCCTTATATCGCCCTTTTTGGAGAAAGTCAATGGATAGATTTTAATATTATTCATAACTAACTAAACATATAAAGGTATTGAGTTACATTACACATTCAGGTTGGTGTTGTTTTGTAAATAGCATTTACACAATTTTCTTCCATATATTACAAATTGGAAATGTATTACAGAGTAATGATTCGGGTTTTGGCTAAACCCCAACTCGTAATGTGAAATACAACCATTCGAATAAAGAAACTGTGCATGCAAGTTTTCCAGGCCGTGTATAGCATATTTTAAATATCAAAGCTATTTCCCGACTGACCAAACACCCTCAGATACATTACAGTGCATTATGTTCGAGGAACAGGGTGTTTATCTGATAAACTTTGATCCAAACATTAATAATTTATTTGCTCTGTTACCCATTTAGATACCCACAAAAGTTTACACATGGCCCCTAATCACCACTTTGTTAAGCTCAATAAGCAGCTGTCCTTACACAGATATCAATAGCGACACTGAAATTAATAACAAAAACACAAATAAGTCAATGCATACATTTGTAACCACACAAAGGATATTAGCCGCATTTTAGCTGCCAGGACTTTTGGCCGGACCAAATGAGTTTGCCGGCTTCAGTTGTCAGTTGTCGTACAGGAGTCCTTAATAGAATCCGTAACATTGGGCCCCCAAAACCAAAATACCTATTAAGCCAATGCTAATTAACCTTAACAACATTAACTGACCAGACACATTTCTCCAGCGATGTCTAATTTAAAGCCCTCCCCACCTACATTTCAACTGAAATTACCACCGAACGAATGAACGAACCTATACACACATACACAGATCTACGTTCAAGGAAATGCTTTTCAACTTTTTTTCCTTTCACCATGTCGATCGCATTGTTGCTGTTGTTGTTGTTATTATTATTTCCGGTTTCTGTGGTTCCAACCGCACAGCAACAGGAAGTAGGAAGAAACCCGAAAACAGCTCTACAAAACTACGAACAACAGCAGCAGCAACCTCGTGGCAGAAATAGCTGCAGTGGGGGGAGGGGTAAACGCAAATGTCCCAAAACAGTGAAAATGAAAAGAAGAAAGAAGGCGAAAAAACTAATTTGATTAATGGAAAAACGTTGTGCTTAATTAGTGGAAAAGTAACACAGTCGCGGCAGAGGGCCAGGAGCCAAAAACCATTTGACTGGCAGCGGTTGTGGTCGATTGCCGGGGGGTGATGGTGGTGAGGGGCGGTTCTGGACGAGTGTTTAACATAAACACAAAGTAAACAAAAATTAATTATGTGTATCAAACACAAGGTAAACAACAATTACACAAATGTCAACATTTGAAAACACATGCCACCACACGTGAACGAACGAATGAAAGCATGGCTGGCGGGATGGACGGACGGCCAAAGGCCGCAAATGATGTGTGTGACACAAACGAATTGACAATCAAATCATTACGTATTTCAATTTAAAAGTTTAAATTTTTAATTTCGCTTGATTCACTTGCATTAGAGCATCAATGCCACACAGTAGAGCAAGAGTGCGAAAATGAAGCCACAACTCTGAGTAAAAGCTGCTAAAGAATAACAACGTTTGAAAAATATCTAATAATAATTTGTAGGTAGTCATTTCTTCGTTTGAAGTAAGTACAAAGTACATTTTCTTGGCTTTGATTAATACTTTGATCTTATAGTTTTTATACACCCCACGAGGGTATTATGTCATTGTGCATTTGTCTGTAAGACCTAAAAGGAAGCGAGATAGACCCATTGTGAATTATACCAATCGACTTAGGCCCCCCATTCACGTACAGTTTTAACTGTCAGTTATAACTGTACGTGAGTTGCCGGTCTTAAACTGTGAACTGAGATGTACACACAAGTCCAGTTCAGTACTTCAGTTTTTAACATGGATTCGAACGAGCAGGACGGTTTGGCCGCTATCGGTTTAGTTTTTGTAATTTTACAAAAAAGAAAAAATAAACAGCGTAAACAGTGGTGCAAGAAGTGGTTATTACAACGAAATTTCAACTATTACTTGGTTCTGTTTACGCGACATGATGATACGCACTCTCGCTCGACACAATTTGGACTGAGACCAGTACAGCTAACCCCCACACACGTTCACTTCAGTTAAAACTGTCAGTTAAAAATATAAAATTTTTATATTTCTCAGTTAAACTGAACAGTTGAGTACAACTGTCAGTTATATACCACACACATACAGTTTCAACTGACAGTTTTAGCTGAACAGTTCAAACTGACAGTTAAAACTGTACGTGAATGGGGGGTCTTAGAATCACTTTTTGAATCGAATCAGCAATGTCCGTCTCTTCTTGTAATCAAAGTACAGGTCGCAATTGTAGCCAGAACCTAATGAAACTTTGCACAACGAAGTTTTTTGGGATGAGAACGAACGCTATTTAATTTGAAGGAAATCGGTTCCGATTTAGATGTAGGCCCCATACGAATTTCATTCTCAATTTGACTTTTTTCACTCCAGATATTTCAACAGATTTTCTTCAAAACTAACGAAACATCTTGTATTCCAATTAGAAACACCTGTGGTTAAAATGAGTTAGATCGGTTCATATTTATATATAGCTGCCATACAAAATGCGCTCCCAATGTGACTTTTTCCGCTCTAGAAACCACATATTTTAACAGATTGTCTATAAAACATCTTATATTTGAACTAGGGACACCTATGGTGAAAATATGTCAGATCGGTTTAGATTTATATATAGGTCTCATTCAAATTTCGTCCCCGATTTGACTTTTTCTGCTCTAGAAACTACATATTTTAACAGATCTTCTTCAAATTTGGCAAAATATCTTATATTCCACTGTAAAGAACCATGGTGAACATGGGTCAGATCGGTTCAGATTTATATATAGCTCCCACATAAATTTCACGCCCAATTTGATTTTTCCACTCTATAAACCACATATTTTAACAGATCTTCTTCCAATCTGTCAAAATATTTATATTTCACTAGAAATACCCGTGGTGAAAATGGGTCAGATCGGTTCAGATCTATGTATCTCCCACACAAATTTCGCTCACGGCTTGACTAGAAACCACGTATTTTCACCGAATTTCTTCAAATTGAGAATAACACGTTATACTTGAACTGGAAGCACAAATTGTTTGGATATATCACCGATACAAATATTCTTGTTGAATTGTATTCGGATAGAAAGTGGAGTGTATCATATAGTCGGCCACGTCCGACCTTAACCTTCCTTACTTGTTTTATCCTACATTGGCTAGCAACAACCACTACATCGTATATATCACGGTTTTCCATGTAATACGAAATTTATGTATGGTAATAAAATATATATAGTAATTGACATGTTCGTCAAAATGAGAACCGGGATCATGGAATTAGACGTAATTAAACAAATGTTTTTGCCTGACATTATACCAAAAAATTTTCAAATTTAGATATTTAAATGTATTTACAGTTCCCCTTAATCCAAACATACCTACTCCAAATAAACTATTTTCCTGTCAATTAGTAATATTTTCCACTTTCATCTTTTTAACTACAACACCAACAAATAATTTGAAGAACATCAATGAGAGCATATACACATTTTGAGTTTTTGTGTTGCTTTATTGTCAGATCCGTAAATAAAAAACAATAATTCTCATCATTATTGACAGATCAAACAGACTTAAAAGATTTGCAAAAAAACACAACGATTTATTACTTAAAGAGTATTATTAATTCATTGAGAACAAAAAAATCTTATAAACTATTAATGATTTTTATGTAGATGTGTGAAATAGTGACTGAAATACAAAGTATAGACACAAACAGAGTATAGAGACAAATTAAAACAAGTAAGAAATGGCTAAAGTCGAGCGGGGCACTACTCTTTCACAACCATTAAAATTATATTCGGCAAAAATTGAATGGGAAAGGCTTTTGTATCATAAACTAACTTTTACAATTTCTAGAGTGGAAAAAGTCAAATCGTGAACGACATTAGTACATAATCTATATATAAATCTCAACCGATCTCAACTACGTTTACCAAAAATGTTTTTAGTGTTAAAATGATATTTTGTGTCTATGTATGGGAGCTATATATAAATCTGAACCGTTCACACCAGATGTTTCAAGATGAAATTTATGGTTATGTGTTAAATTTTAAGAAAATAGTTTCGCGTATATGTTTCAAAGAGCGGAAAAAGTCAAATCGTGAACGACATTTCCATGGGAGCTATAAATAAATCTGAACCGAACTCACACACGTTTACCATATATGTCTTTAGCGTAAATATAAGATGTCGTACCGAATTTGAAGAAAATCGGTTAACGTATGTGGCTTTTAGAGCGGTTAACCTCAAATGGGGAGCAACATTTTTATAGCAGCTAGATATAAATCTGAACCGATCTGACCCACTCTCACCTAAATATTTGTAGTAGAAATATAAACTAGTGTGCCAAATTAAAAAAAAAAAAAAAAACAAGTAAAACGGCGTTAAGTTCGGCCGGGCCGAACTTTATATACCCTCCACCATGGATTGCATTCCACAGAGGTTGCCGGTTTTCGTAGAAGTACAGCAATATTACAGGAAAATATAAATTTTTTAATATAGGCAAACCAAAACAAATACAAATAATGAAAAAATAATTTTATAAATAAATATGATATTTTAATTATTTCAAACCATTATTTATTTCAAACAAAAAATAAATATTTATATTAGCAAATAGCTTAAATACCATAAATATTGGTAGATAGTGGGTGCTACAGTTGGTTGTATTCCCTTTCTATTTTAATTCCAGAAGCAATAATTTTGAAAATCCATTATCAGACGTACATAGTGCAAAATAACCTAACTTCATGATTAAACCAATTTTTGCCGTAATAGAAAAGGTACCAATTTGGAAAAAAAAAACTTTTTATTTGGCGTGTCTATTCAGGCAGAGGATTGTATACACCGAATTCCATGATTCAAGCTGCGCCCATTTGGTTGGTACCATTTTTACCCCCTTGTCGTTTAGTTGGTTCTATTTTTATCCCTCTGTACCATTGTATCCCTTGAAAGTAAGAATTTCGAAAAATCCGTTTATTTGCCGTGTCTACACAGTCAGAGGAATGTCTACTCCGAATTGCATGACTCTAGCTGCGGTCATTTGGTTGGTAGTATTTGTATCCCCTTTTTCCATTTTAACCCCAAAAAGTACGAATTTCGAAAAAATCTGTTTATTTTAAGTGTCTACGCATTCAGAGGAATATATACACCGAATTTCATTATTCCAGGTGTAGCCGATTAGTTGGTACCATTTTTATCCCTCCGTACCCATTGTATCCCTTGAAAGAACGAATTTGGAAAAAAAATATTTTTCATGTCTACGTAGTCAAAGGAATGTATACTCCGAATTTCATGACTCTAGCTGCGGTCATTTGGTTGGTTCTATTTTTATCCCCTTTTTTCTATTTTGACCCCAAAAAGTGAGAATTTCGAAAACTCCGTTTATTTTCCCTTTTGGTTGTTACAAGGAAATGCACAAAGACATAATACCCAGTAGTGCAGGGTATTACAAGTAAGGAAAGGCTAAAGTCGGGCTGGGCCGGATAGGCTTTTAAATCTATAAATGTCAAATTTATCGAATATGGTAAAATTGTAGTTGCGTCTTGGGAACAAATACAAATATTATTTTCCTTGAGTGCTATATACACACGTCGAAAGGAGCATATGAGCGATGGCTATATGGGAAAATCTACAAAATAGTCCGATTTCAATTTTGAAAAATTAAAAATTTCAAATTAGAGGCACACGTTTTATTTTAGCGTCAACTTGTTAAAAATACATTAAATATAAATAATGTGCTCGCGTGCATCATTTTTTTCAAGTGCTGAAGAAGTTATAATCGGATTGTCCCTTTTGGTTCTATTGCAAGTTAAGCCTGAAAACCCTATGAAAATCAACAAAATTTAACCTAAAATGGCTCTCGGTACCAAAATAATAATTCGATCTATTTAGCACTTACACACATTATTAGTAGTACCCATATTCACCGATCACACAGGGTTGCCACCAGTTATTTTTCAAACCGCGGATGTGCTCTTCAAAAAATATGAAATTTCATGATCTGCATGCATCGACCTGATGATGTTCGTACTGTCATAATCTCCTTGTTGCTGAAGGCACACCAAATCGTCCGGTGGCCTTTTGTTAGTATCTCTGTCGTTTATAATCCAATATTAAAAAATTTGCAATTACGTTCACGCTGAAAGCGCAAAAAAGAAAATTGTATCAATTTTCGTTTTATGCAAAAACAGAGTTACAGATTTTGAAGAGCTACCATTTATTCCTCAGTGATGGCACACGCCCTTTTCAACATATAGAAGATTCCGCAACATCATTACTATCATCCACAAAAAGATCAGAATGATTTTCTCTTATGCTGAAAAAGTTATAGCCAAAAGAGTTGAACAACTCCCGAAAGTTACAAGCAAAATTAGGGTAAATTAGGGTAGACCTTAGCTCAGTAGACTACATTAACAGCATAATTTTAAAACTTTAGGATGTTGGCGAGGTTAAACTCGTCGTTTTGAAAATTATGACACTCTCAGAAATATTATATATTGCTCTTAAAGCGGTTAGAAGCCTGAGTGACATGGAATCGTACTATACCGTAGATTTGTCCATATATTTGTGTAATGCTTCACTTTTACTGCAAGTGTTCCTAACTAAAATATCACGTGCAGTGCAAATGCGTAGTATATGAGATCTATATGAGTCGGGTATTCATCAAAACAAGGACCCATGTGTATGCGGGCAATATGTAAACATCGGTTTATATGGTCCACTTTAACAGTAGGCGTTGCTACGAGAAATAATCCGTTATCTGTATAATTTGATCAAAATCCGTTGTAATGTGAGCGTTTTAAATTGGAGGGACAATTATATGGAGATTATTCGAAAACATGAGTCTATACGGTCCAATATTACGATAAGTATTCCAAGATTAAATATAACATCTGTAAAAATTGATCAAGATACGATGAGAAATTCAGATTTTACAGCTTTAATAAAATAAATCTGAAGGACATTTTTAGAGGGGCCTATAACAACACTTGGGGTTGTACCAAAACAAGGAGCCATATTGTATACTTTCACGGTTATTATTCCTAGTTGAAATATAACATAATCTACAAAATTTGATCGAGGTCTGATGTAAGAAGTAATAATTTTTGCGTGCATGAGGATTATACCAAAATATGGACATATTTGACTTTCATTGTAGTTATTCTTAGTTGAAATATAACTTCCAATGTAAAATGTTATTTGAGAAGCGGTAATAGTAAAAATTAGGGGCCTACTTGTAAGTGGGAGACACCAAACAATGGACCCATATAGTTCACATTCACACTAGGTTGAACTATTACATGATCTGAAAATTTGTATCAATTATCAATGCGATAATAGTGTAAACTGGAAGGCCATTTGTATGGCGGCTGTATAGTTGACTTTCATAGTAGGTGTTTCTAGTTGAAATATAACATGATGTATGTAATTTGATCAAGATATGATGTAAAATGTGCATCGGAGGTACATTTGTATGGCGGCTATATCGCAACACGTTAGTTGTTTCTAACTCAAATATAACATGATCCTAAAATTGTTGTCTAGATCCAATTGAATTGCGGTGATAGTGTAAATTGTGGGGATAATTGTAAGGAGACTATATCTAAAACTGGACCGATTTCCTTCAAATTCAATAGCGATCGTCTTTAGCCCAAAAAATTACTTCTCCCTAATTGCATAGCAATCGGACAATAATGGCGACCTGTATTTTGTGAAGAAGCTTTAGATGGTAAGCAGACGGACAGACAGACAGACAGATCGGTATACTTAAAGGTAGGTCTTGCTCTATAATTTCTGGGTGTTAAAAACATTTGTAGGGAACATTTGTAGGTGAGAAATATGTGTCTTCTATAGCGATAAGGAGTCCTAAATCCTAAAGGGGAAAGCGGAATTTAATGCTTGGTGATTTTTTAGCTATTATCTTTTTGGCAACACTGTTTTAAACAGCTGACGCACGTTTCGTGTTTTGTTTCACTGTCAAACATCTTCAGCTTGGTCTATAATTTAACCATGAATCGTCTTACAAACGAACAACGCTTGCAAATTATTGAATTTTATTATGTTAAAAAAGTTCAAGAAAGCCGAAGATCCACTTTTTACCGAAAAATTGTGTTCAGCGACGAAGCTCATTTTTTGGCTCAATGGGTACGTAAATAGTCAGAATTGTCGATTTTGGAGTGAATATCAGCCAGAAGCATTGCAAGAGCTACCAATGCATCCAGAAAAAGTCACAGTTTGGTGCGGTTTATGGGCTGGTGGCACCATTGGACCGTACTTCTTCAAAGATGATACGAATCGTAACGTAACTGTGAATGGTGAGCGCTACCGTGAGATGATATCCAACTTTTTTGCCCAAAATGCAAGAGCTTGACTTGCATGACATATGGTTTCAACAAGACGGTGCCACATGCCACGCAGCACGCGCATCAATGGACTTATTGAGAGGCGAGTTCGGTGAACATTTTATTTCACATTCGGGACCGGTCAGTTGGCCGCCTATATCGTGCGATTTAACGCCTTTAGACTATTTTTTGTGGGGCTATGTCAAAGCTCATGTCTATACAGACAAGCCCGTTTCAATTGACGCATTGGAAGACATCATTGAAGCATTTATTCGTGCGTTACCGGCCGAAATGTTGAAAAGAGTACGCCAAAATTGAACTAAGCGGTTGGACCATTTGAGGCGCAGTCAAGGTCAACATTTGCATGAAATAATCTTCAAACATTAAATTATATGGACCGTACTATCGATTCAAATAAAGATGTCATTCATTTTTCTGAATTTTATGAGTTTTTTTTGAAAATCTTTCCAATAGCTTTTAAAAAATCACCCTTTATGTTAAAAGATTCCGAGAGGAATAAGCTGCAAATTATAAATTCGTTTTTGCTTTAACAACAGCATTTTTTCAATTTCATTGCTAATTTATGTGCTACTGTGACAGGTGTAGGTAGTTCTAAGTCCATCAAATATGTGAGTTTCATTCTCTTCAGAATTTATTATTAACTCCTCACCTTCCGAATATGAAAAGGCCTTATGGGAAAAGTTAATCTTTAATACTAGTTATTTCTTTCTTCCAGAAAATATAATGGACTTGGAATCGCCATTCGAAGTTTTGTGCTATTTATTTCCGCATTCTTTGGAAGAAGAAAATGTTATGCTGAAACTTCGATCATGTTGTATGTGTGCTATATATAAATCTGAACCGACAGACGGACAATTGATTTAGAAAGTGATTCTAAGCCGATCTGTATAATAAACGATGTGTCTATCTCGCTTCCTTTTGGGCGTTACAAACAAATGTACAAAGACATAATACCCCAGTGCACACTGGTCCCAAATCCACTTTTTATGGCATAAAGTCGAAAAATAAACATACAGTCTTGTAATTGTGCACATCTGCTAGACATATCATACGCAAAAAATAAAAAATAAAATTGGGCCGATCGGGCCACGCCCACTACCACCTCCCATATAAACTCAATATATAGCCAACATAATTATCACCCTGTATTTGTACAGGGTGACCAAAAACAAAATTTTATTAAAGCTTAAAAGAATGAAGAGTTGTTTATTGTGACGAAATGTGTTTTTCTAAACATTATTACAAAATCAAAATATAGCATACAAATAGTACACTTTAAACTGCAATTTAAATAATTATTTCAAGAAATAATGTAAATTGTATACATGTGTACAAAAAGGTGAATGATGTTGTATACCATTTTAAAGGTACTTTCAATACCTTTTAAATAAAATATTGATGAGTTTCGTACATAAAACTAATTCAGAGATATAGTCATATATATGTCTATGGCTAATTAAAAACTGTGCTAAAATAAAATGACAATTTTGGGAGTTTGCCGAAAAATGATGACGAGATATTAATTCCACCATAAACTACAACCTCAGACGAACACTTTCACATGTACACTCTGAGTCAAGTTGAGTCATACATATAACTTTTGGTCCACGACATTTATAGATTATGTTCTCTACAAATCACAAAATTACAATACCTATGAATACTTACAAGACCACAATAATCATAAAATGTTAAATATAATTTTTCAACTACTAACTCTTGCCGTCAATTGTCATAATATAGTCACTTTATTATTTTCTTTTTAAGTCCTGATTTTAATTAATTTGTAAAACTGCTTTATATCAAAATTAATCCCACTTTTTTTGAACCGCAAAGTTTAAGTACCATTCAGGCTTGTGGTGTTGCCACCTAATTTTCTCCAGTATATTTTCTTGATTGCTTGGAGTGTTGCCATAAAGAAAATATATACACATTTACCACTTTCCAATTTTATTTTTTGGAATTTCTGCCAAAAAATGGATTTGGGACCATAGTGCAGTGGAGGGAATACAAATAAATATTTAATTGAAATTCAAAGTATGAATTTTTATTATATTTATAAATAAACTTCCTGTCTTTTTACTGCATAATGCAAATGCAATATGTGAGGTTTGTACCTAATCCAAATTCGAAGAGTGTATTTAAACTTTAGTCTCTGACTGTATGTATTGGATCTTCGTGACACATACAGCTGAGGGCCATAGCCCGCACTTTTTCCCACAGAATATGAAATATGGAATGTGGAGACCATAATTTATGACTTTATAATGAATTTCCATAAAAAGTAATAACGAATGTTTGTAATGTGTAATTATTACTTTAGATTTCCCCGCCTCCCCACACTTTATACTTTTCAAATGTATTCTCTATAAATCTCTTGAAACTTTTATTTAACATTTTTAGCTGCAAACCAGGCAGACATATGTGTTTTAAACTTAATTTACATAAATTATGAACTTTTACATTGTAGAACGAATGAAAAAAAACAGA
This sequence comes from Polietes domitor, assembly GCA_947397865.1. NCBI lineage: Eukaryota > Metazoa > Arthropoda > Insecta > Diptera > Muscidae > Polietes > Polietes domitor. Next base: position 165,159,228 of record OX377618.1, read on the forward strand.
AAACAAAATCAAAGTACAAAGTTCGTCTTCATTCAATACGGCTTTCAAACATTTAACTGTACAACGTTGGATTTAAGTACTTTTTTTGTGCTGTCATATTTGGCTTAGTCGTGTATAAGTTAAGACCAGCGTTTATTAACGTTCCTTATGTAAATTCCTCCATAAACACGCTATGTATATATGGGGGCTGTGAATATACATCGGTGTTCATTTAAGTAAGAGAAGAAAATATATTTTAAAAACTGCGACGAGTTTCTTTTACAGAAACCGCCAAACAGTGGTTCTAAATTGATTTAATTTGTAATTATGTCCGGAAGTTTCACATGCTTACAGCAGAGAGAGATTTTTCCCAAGTGATTTGCAAACTTTTGGGTCCCTAGTGGAAAATATATATTTTAAAGGACTGTTTCTGTTAATTGTCTGTCCGACTACAGTGCGTATGAGTGATATTATCTTTAATCAACAGCACGTATACGCTACCTACACACACTACAGCCTATGACATTTGATCAACGACTTTTGCGATTTTGACCTTGAATATAAAGTTTTTTGATTTTATATGTTCACAATTTTTGTTCTTTATGACAAGAGCTACAACTTTGCCTCAGAGAGTAAATGAATTTTCCAAACGGTTTGCAAGATATGAGCCAGAGAAAATTATCACTTTTTTGCAAAAATCTTTGGGGCCCATAAAAAGTGCATGACTTTAGGCAAAATTGAAAGACATGGGTCTTTTTTTGGTCTTTTACCACGTAGTGGTGTCCGTATATGGTTATATTTCCATGAATTAAAAAATTACACGCCGTGTTATATACCGATTGCACAATGAAATGAGGAACTAACAGACATGGCTATTTCGCTGTCATTTACATTATCTTCAGTTGTAAGAAATCAATTATACGCAAACAGGTTACCTCCACACACCACCTTAACCACTTTGAAACACAATACTTTGGTCATACTGTCCGAAAGAAAAGAAATGCTTAAGGGTTTAGAATTGCCTTCTAATTTATAAAATCTCATTAACAATGTTAATTATGATTAATTTCATATTAATAATTCTATGATAACAAAAAAGGGCTCAAAGCAGGCAAAGTATCTTCCGGCACAAACTCGCATAAATAGCTCAACCATGACACAGTTTAAGTGGTTGTATTGGGATATTGACGAGATTGGTGACACATCATTATTTCTTATTAACACAAGGGGAAATAAGATTTCCGTCGTCAGTGTTGACATAATAAAATGATGAAGGTAGGAAATTGTTTCAATTTTTTTGTTTGTAGGAAAAATTTACGATTTTTATGGAGTGTATATTCATTTTGCCTTTCCACCTATTCCGGGTCGTGTTCAATTTCTTAGACTTTCCGCTCAAATGTCAATTTTTCTATTGGGAATACAGCTGGTGCTTAGCAAATACTAGCTTTTTCTAGGTTCACAATATAAACTAAGATCTTCACAGAATGCCGATGAACATAAAATAACTATCAGTGATATAAGAATGCCACAATTACTGCCAGTTAACTAACAGAAACAGATTTAGCTTAACGAGCGGGATTCTATAGAAATTTGTCCCGGAAATCGCAGGGGTTGGAAAACTTTCTTAGCTCAACTAATCAAAACTACGCATAATATAATCAATAGTATACTGAAATAGTGAATAATTGGAATACTTTTAGCGAAATCCCCAGGAAATTTCAATCCCAAAATTTTTCAAAACAAATCCGTTCGACATCACTAGCGAACATACAGCTGCAATTAGCAATTCTAATGCAATAAAATCAATGCAAATCCATTTTATTGAAAACAATTATTCATGTGTGGCCTTTACCAAGCGTGCTGAAGAGCACGACGGGAGAAATATTTGTACAGATGCTATGATTGCCATAATTCTTCGTGACAACTAAAACATACACGACAATCCACATGTATATATGTACATTAGAGTGGCTTCTTTTGTGGGTGAGACAAAAATTCTTTCGATGTTTGTTTTATGCTAACTCCCAAAATATTTCGTTTTAATATTTGTCCGTTCGTAAGCTTTCAAAATAGAGGTTATTTATTTTAAATCAGTTTTTATACACTCCACGAGAGTATTATGTCTTTGTGCATTTGTTTGTAACATCCAAAAGGAAGAGATATAGACTCATTGATAGTTATACCGATCGACTTAGAATAACTTTTTGAATCGATTTAGCAATGTCCGTCTGTCTGTCCGTCCGTCCGTCCGTCCGTCCGTCAGTCAGTCAGTCAGTCAGTCAGTCAGTCAGTCAGTCAGTCAGTCAGTCAGTCAGTCAGTCAGTCAGTCAGTCAGTCAGTCAGTCAGTCAGTCAGTCAGTCAGTCAGTCAGTCAGTCAGTCAGTCAGTCAGTCAGTCAGTCAGTCAGTCAGTCAGTCAGTCAGTCAGTCAGTCAGTCAGTCAGTCAGTCAGTCAGTCAGTCAGTCAGTCAGTCAGTCAGTCAGTCAGTCAGTCAGTCAGTCAGTCAGTCAGTCAGTCAGTCAGTCAGTCAGTCAGTCAGTCAGTCAGTCAGTCAGTCAGTCAGTCAGTCAGTCAGTCAGTCAGTCAGTCAGTCAGTCAGTCAGTCAGTCAGTCAGTCAGTCAGTCAGTCAGTCAGTCAGTCAGTCAGTCAGTCAGTCAGTCAGTCAGTCAGTCAGTCAGTCAGTCAGTCAGTCAGTCAGTCAGTCAGTCAGTCAGTCAGTCAGTCAGTCAGTCAGTCAGTCAGTCAGTCAGTCAGTCAGTCAGTCAGTCAGTCAGTCAGTCAGTCAGTCAGTCAGTCAGTCAGTCAGTCAGTCAGTCAGTCAGTCAGTCAGTCAGTCAGTCAGTCAGTCAGTCAGTCAGTCAGTCAGTCAGTCAGTCAGTCAGTCAGTCAGTCAGTCAGTCAGTCAGTCAGTCAGTCAGTCAGTCAGTCAGTCAGTCAGTCAGTCAGTCAGTCAGTCAGTCAGTCAGTCAGTCAGTCAGTCAGTCAGTCAGTCAGTCAGTCAGTCAGTCAGTCAGTCAGTCAGTCAGTCAGTCAGTCAGTCAGTCAGTCAGTCAGTCAGTCAGTCAGTCAGTCAGTCAGTCAGTCAGTCAGTCAGTCAGTCAGTCAGTCAGTCAGTCAGTCAGTCAGTCAGTCAGTCAGTCAGTCAGTCAGTCAGTCAGTCAGTCAGTCAGTCAGTCAGTCAGTCAGTCAGTCAGTCAGTCAGTCAGTCAGTCAGTCAGTCAGTCAGTCAGTCAGTCAGTCAGTCAGTCAGTCAGTCAGTCAGTCAGTCAGTCAGTCAGTCAGTCAGTCAGTCAGTCAGTCAGTCAGTCAGTCAGTCAGTCAGTCAGTCAGTCAGTCAGTCAGTCAGTCAGTCAGTCAGTCAGTCAGTCAGTCAGTCAGTCAGTCAGTCAGTCAGTCAGTCAGTCAGTCAGTCAGTCAGTCAGTCAGTCAGTCAGTCAGTCAGTCAGTCAGTCAGTCAGTCAGTCAGTCAGTCAGTCAGTCAGTCAGTCAGTCAGTCAGTCAGTCAGTCCGTCCGTCCGTCCGTCCGTCCGTCCGTCCGTCCGTCCGTCCGTCCGTCCGTCCGTCCGTCCGTCCGTCCGTCCGTCAGTCAGTCAGTCAGTTAGTCCGTCCGTCCGTCCGTCCGTCCATCTATTCTTGTAATCACGATACAGGTCGCAATTGTAGACAGAACCAAATGAAACTTTGCACAACGAAGTTTTTCGGGATAAGAACGAACGCTATTTAATTTGAAGAAAATTGATTCAGATTTATATATAGCTGATACACATATTTCACTCCCGATTTGACTCTTTTCACTCTAGATACCACATATTTTAACAGATTTGCTTAAAATTGGCAAAACATCTTATAGTTCAACTAGAAACACCTGTGGTAAAAATGGGTCAGATCGGTTCAGATTTATATATAGCTGCCATACAAATTTCGCTCCCGATGTGACTTTTTCCGCTCTAGAAACCACATATTGTGTCAGATTGTCTTCAGATTAGCCAAAACATCTTATATTTAAACTAGGAACACATATGGTGAAAATAGGTCAGATCGGTTCAGATTTATATATAGCTCTCATTAAAATTTCGCTCCCGATTTGCTCGCTGCGATCTGCTCTAAGAACCACATATTTTAACAGATCCTCTTCAAATTAGGCAAAATATCTTATATTTGTTTTATAAACAGCCATGGGGCAAATGGGTCAGATCGGTTCAGATTCAGAAAACGAATTTTCACCGAATTTCTTTGAAGTGAGCATAACACGTTATATTTGAACTGGAAGAACTTATTTTGAAAGTTAGTCACTTTAATCCATGTTTGGATATAGCCCTGATACAAATATTCTTTTCGATTTGACAAATTGGACCAGGTCATACTAGCCTATGATTAGGAAACATACAAAAATTCTTCCCGTTTTCACTTTTTATCGAGTTGAATTGTATTCGGATAGAAAGTGGAGTGTATCGTATAGTCGGCCCCGCCCGACTTTAGCCTTTCCTTACTTGTTTTTTTTCTGGAAATGAATTCACGGTGTGGATAGTGTTGAGAAGAAACCCGCTAAAGATTAAAATCTCGCTCGAGCCTTTGATGATTGTAATGCTTTTAGCGCCTGTGAAAACAGAAAATGGCAGATTTTTATTTTCAAAAACTAGCTTTACGCTAGACTAAAATGTGTTTACGATGTTACTAATCCCATATTTCAGGACCAACAATTTCAAAAAACAAAAAACAAGAAAGAAAGGCTAAAGTCGGTTGGGACCGACTCTATGATACTATTGCAAGCAAAAGAAAATATCTATTGGCATGGTGAGTTGAACATCAACTCTCCATGAGTTACGATCATCATTTACTCCAATAGCTCACTACAAAACAAACAAAACAAAGTTTTTGATTTTCATGCTATAGCTCAGAGCAACAGCAAAGTAAAGGAAATTTGTGCGCAAAGTCGAAGTCTCCGAGCATTGTCCTTCGTTTTTCTACGGGAGCAAAGTCATAAAAAAAAACGAATTGAATTATTCTTTCGAAGAGTCACACAACTTTTTTTGTGAGTTACTCACCCTAAAAGCAAGAGTTTTAAAAATGTGCGACTCCTGCTTATGAGTCAAACAAACAAGAAAATGTTTATTGGTGAGTTGCTCTCCACGGAGTTTTGATTGGCTTGCTACTGCTCAGAGCAAGGGCAAATAAAATAATATTTTGTGAGCAAATTCAAACACTGGATCCATGGACCACTTCATCAGTAAGTGTTCCTATTTGGGAAATTTGATCCAGAATTGGTGGGACAGTTACATTTGAAAACATTGACCCATATGTTCCAATTTTCCGGAAGGTAAACCAATTTTACCAAGATCCGATGACAAATGCAGATTTTACAGCGGTAACAAGATAAATCGAACGCACAATTTTAGGAAGCCTATAACAATACTTGAGGGTTTTACGATATTATGGGTCTTTCTCGGTAGGTGTTCTCAGTTGAAGCATATAATGCTCTGCAAAATTTGATCAAGATCTGTAAGATGTAATAGTGCAGACTTAGGGCCCATTTGTATGGGGGTTATACCAAAATATGGACCTATATATTTGACTATCATCTAAAATAATTGATAAACTTTCGGTCTAAAATGTGGATTCTAAAGGGGTAATAGTAAAAAATGGGGCCCAATTTTAAGGGAGGTACATTTAAAAGTGGACCCATACAGATCACTTTCACTTAGTTAAAAGATAACATGATCTGAAAAATTTTATCAAGATGCAATATAAGGTGTGGGTTCTAGAGCGGTAATAGTGTAAGCGGGGGGCCATTTGTATAGGGGCTATATCAAAACATGGACCTATATAGTTGGCTTTCAATCTTGTTGTTTCTCGTCTAAATGTAACACGGAGTGGGAAATTTGATCAAGATCTGATGTAAAATGTGCAGCGGCTATATCAAAACATGGACCAATGTAGTCCACCTTTACGTTAGCTGTTTCTAGTACATATATTACATGATCCTGAATATTTGATCAAAAGCCAATGTCAAATGTGTATTCTAGGGAAGTAATGGTGTAAATTGGAGGGATAAATTCAATAGCGATCGTCATTGGGCTTAAAAAATTACTTCTGCCAAATTTCATGGCAATCGGACAACAATTGCGACCTGTAGAGTGCGAACAAGCTTAGATGGACAGACGGACAGACAGACATTGATAAATCGATTCAGCTGGCGATTCTAAGCCGATCGGTATACTTAAAGTTGGTTATAACTCTAATATTTCTTTGTGTTACAAAATTTTGGAGAAAAACTAACCTGTAATACCCTATTTTCAATATTATTAGGCACGGTCGCTGAGCGAACGGTTTTTGCCCAGGACGTGAGTATTATTTGATGCCTAATAAAAAGACATGTAACAGAAAGTTAAAAAAACAAGTAAGGAAAGGCTAAAATCGAGCGGGGCGACTCTATGATACACTCCACTTTCTATCCGAATGCAATTCAATTCGGTGAAAAAGTGAAAATGGGAAGGGTTTTTTGTATCCTGTAATTATATGTGTTTGACAAAAAATGTTAAATTGGAAAGGACATTTGTATGGTGGCATATTGAAACCTGGAATGATGTGACCCGCTTTCACCATGTATGTTTATTGGTGAAATATAAAATGTACAGTTTGGCCAAAATCGCTTAAACTTTTGGAAGCATCATTTGTATTTGGGCTATATTTAAATCTGAACCGATCTTACCCACTTTCACCTTAGGTTTGTTTAGTTGGAATATAAGATGTTGTGCCAATTTTAAAGAAAATCGAGTGAAATATGTGGTTTCTGGAGCAGAAAAAGTCAAATCGGGAGCGACATTTGTATGGGGGCTATATCTAAATCTGAACCGATCTCACCCAATTGCTGCATAGGTGTTTCTAGTTGGATTATAAGATGTTGTGCCAAATTTAAAGATAATAGGGTACAATAAGTCGTTTCTAGACCGGAAAATGTCAAATCGGGTGCGACATTTGTATGGGGCTATATCTAAATCTAAACCGAGTTGCCTCAAATTAAATAGCTTTCGTCCTTGATCCGCAAAACTTAGTTGTGGCAATTTTTGTTAAGGTCGGACTAGAATTGCGACCTGTAATTTGATTACAACAATAGATGGACAGACGGACATTGCTAAATCGACTCAGAAAGTGATTCTAAGCCGATCTGTATAATAAACGATGGGTCTAACTCGTTTCCTTTTGGGTGTTATAAACAAATGCTCAAAGACACAATACTTTCGTGGAGTGTATAAAAACAAAAATCAGCTTCAAGAATATTCACCACTCATTGGTGTTGCTTTTGGTTGTTTGGAGTTCAGGGAGTCAAATTTATGTCTGACCACTTTTAATTTTTCATCCTCACATTTTTCCCAGACATAACTACACCCTGTCTGCACTTCTGAAGAAGGCTTATTGGTTTATTTATGTGACCACCACCATTTATTGTGGTTAAAAAAGAGAGATGAGATAATATGATGAGGGACCACACTAATATATCGAACTTGTTTTGCGCATACATGTGTACAAACAAATAATAAAACAAGATATAAATTTTTATTGCATTTGTTAGAATTGAATTGAATGCTATGTTTTTATTTGCATAGAGTTTTCACAAACAGGAATAGTATTATTGACAAATACATTATTAAACTAATAACGCGTCATTTCTCTTAATTCTACAACGTTCCACCATGAACCCTTTTGTCTTCAGATTTTTACGCACCCACACCCATAATATATAATTGAAATAACTAATTTTTTAAAATTAACTTCCCCTTCATGTACGTCTGTATGAAGGGAAATCATTTGTGCTAACCATCACAAACTGATTTGAAAATAATTCTAAAACTTGAGAAAGGAACAATTATATTGATGACATTTCACATCCTGAGAGAGCTATTTTGCAGGTAATTTGGTATGAAGGCTGCTCCAAATTTCGCCACAGAAACAGAAAATTTTGAAGTTTAACCTACCGATATATAACATGTTTATTTAATAATAAAAAAATAAGAAAACGACTTATATATACCCTCACTCTCAGAGAACATGTCAATGGAAATTACTTAGGGCCGGATGATTTGTGTGGCTAGTACCTTCCAAAGATTTTTAGTGTATAGCTTCCACATTTATAAAATAAATTGTGTGGGAGGTGCAAAGGGCGTGGCTAAATCGTACATATTTTTTGGTTTAAAGTGATTTATAAAAACATTTTCAAATATCAAATTTTATATGAATTTGACTACCTGTGTGAATGTTAGGCAGGTTTTATTTTAAACAAAGCTTATGCCAATTTTTGTGGTAGGTACAAGAAGGGATGTGCAATATCTCCCATATTCCATGCGAACGTAACCTCTATAAAAGCATTGCCAAATATAAAATTTCATATTATACCGATCATCCGTATATAAGTTATAACAGCTTTTATTTTACGTAGTTTTGGGTGATATGTGTGGGAGGTACGGGAAGGAGCGTGGCAAAACTCGCCATATTTAGTACACTTAAACAAGTAAGGAAAGGCTAAAGTCCGGCGGGCCGAATATATGATACACTCCACTTTCTATCCGAATTTCAATTCAATTCAGTGAAAACGGGAAGAATTTTTGTATGTTTCATAATCACAGGCTAATATGACCTGGTCAAAAATTTGTCAAATCGAAATGAATATTTGTATCGGGGCTATATCCAAACATGGAATGAAGTGACTAACTTTCACAATAAGTTCTTCCAGTTTAAGTATAACGTGTTATGCTCAATTTGAAGAAATTCGGTGAAAATACGCAGTTTCTGGGGAGGAAAAAATCAATCCAGGAGCGCAATTTGTATGGGAGCTATATATAAATCTGAACCGATCTGACCCATTTGCACCATGGCTGCTTCTAGTACAGATACAAGACACAATATGTGGTTTCTGGAGCGGAAAAAGTCAAATCGGGAGCGAAATTTGAATGGGAGCTATATATAAATCTGAACCGATTTGACCTTTTTTCACCATAGGTGTTACTAATTTAAATATAAGATGTTTTGCTAGATTTGAAGAAGAACTGTTAAAATATGTGGTTTCTGGAACGGAAAAAGTCAAATCGGGAGCGAAATTTGTATGGGGGCTATATCTAAATCTGAACCGATTTTCTTCAAATTAAAGACAGACAGACAGACGGACATGGCTAAATCGATTCAAAAAGTGATCCTAAGTCGATCGGTATAATTAACAATGGGCCTATCTCGCCTCCTTTTGGGTGTTACAAACAAATGCACAAACACATAATACTCTCGTGGAGTGTATAAAAACATTACAAAATACCAAAATATAGCGAATTTCGAATATCCGTGTGGAAGTTACAGTGGTTTTAATTTAACATGGGAATATAGGTCATTTGGGTGGTAGGTACCGGAGAGCATGGCAATTTCGTCCATCTTCGATCTTGAACTAAGTTCGGGAATATATTACCATATGCAAAGTTTGAATTGATTCCTTAACTCCTTTCAAGAGTTATCGTGTACACCAGCCAGCCAGCCAGACAGACGGACGGACGGACGGGCATGGCTCAAACAGCTTAAAAGGTCGTGAAACGGATTTGGTCCAAACATACTTGGGGTCTTAAGTCATTCCTTCAATGCGTTACAATTTATTACTGTCACAAATGATATATACCCTCCTACTCCGTAGAGTGAGGGTATAAAGAGGCAGATATAAACATTATTGCTTTTAAAAGAGAACAACATATTTCAATCAATTTTTGCAAGGACAAATCGTAATTTTTCTCAGCCTGAATCTCGATTTTGTGCATATAATTGATGTAAAACTACTTTGTTTTAGTTTTCAGTTTAATCATTAGTGAGAGAGGCATTTTACGCCATCTTTCTGGAATCGGTTATCACTGCGTCGTAGGTTATATTCACATTTTTAAAATTATGCGCCCCTCTTGTGTATATGTTTTAGTCCTCATCTTTCCAGAACCACCATTTTTCCATTCTTCGACATGGATCTATGTTGAGATTCGTGCTCGCATAATTTTAAAAATGTTAATATATCTTATGACGCACGTTTCCCAATATAGATTCATGTCGAATAATGGAATGATGGTGTTTCTGCAAAGATAAGGACTAAAATATCTACACGAAAGAGGTCTGAGAATTTCTAATTATTTTCTGAGCCATATTCGGTATATCCGTTGTATGTAGGAGTAAATGACATTGCTGTCATTTAGCTTTTTACATCCATGGCACTGTCTGAAGTTCCTGAAATCAGTTTTGGTTGCATTTCATTAACTTGAAGTTTAAATGAAATCACAACCAAGCAAAACAGTCAACAATTTAATAAAATCGCAACACGTTCCGCATTTGGAACACCAGTAGCACATCGTTGCAATGCTGATGTTGCAACGAGTTCAATGCCAATGAAATGTGATGCATGTACGAGTACTTTGTACATACGTACAGTACTACGCCTATAAATTGATACTGATTTGATTTCACTATTATATCTGCTTATTGTAGGTATTTCGTTTTATTTTTACAACACACCACTCTTTGGAAAAGACTATAGTAAGTTTCACACCAATTGCTTGTAGCACCAATTGACTTAGAATCAGCTGCAGAATCGAATTCTTGATTGTCAAGAAATTTGTCAGAGGTATGTATTTGTTTGAAAAATCTACATTTTCTACAATAAAATTTGTTGTTCTTTCGTGTAGTGCTGCATTTTTATTAGTACTGAACTTTTAGCTGTCACAATTTTTTTCTTTTTTTTGCTGGCCAACACTTTGCACAAATGACAACAAATGCTAATATTGCGTTCATTTTGGGATGATCTATTTTATCAAAAACCTACAAAGAATTTATACGCTCAACACAATTTATGAAGAAATAGATAACTTCCTAATTTAATATCATGGTACTGTATGCAAATATATGCGCATATATTAAGGTGCCTCGTGACAAGTTGTATTGAAATACCCTAAAAGAGGATATTTTTTAACATCTCCCTTCCGTCCGTCAGCTTAAAGGACACTATGTTTGAATACCGTTTTAGAGTTCTGAAGAGAACATTAAATAAAAATAAATGAGTTTTAATATTCTACTTTTTTGGGTTTATTTGTGGTAATCTTAGTCGCTGCTAGGGTCCGATTTCACACATTTGCAGCAATCTACAAAAATGGAAAAAACAGGCACGATTTTTCGCATTAAGTGTGAACCGACCTAATGCATATGCCACGTATGGCTGTGTGTTGTATCTTCAGAAATATGTAGACTAACGTAGTAGAACTCATGGTTGTCATTTCGGTTTTCGATAAGATTTTTTGTTTGCATATAAATTAAACTAGCTAAAGGGTCGTACTTGCAACTCAAACTAATATGCACTGATACAGGGTGCAACGCACACACGCACACTTACTCACACTACATATTAACTACACAAATGAAATGCTATAAATCTTGGCTGGAGGAAAAAAAGCTGGATGCCAGACTACATGATAAGTACGTGATGCTTATGTTTAACTTTACAATGTGCACATGCAAATGCAACGGATGATGACGGCAACGCCGTGGAAGGAGAAGGAGCATCATCATCATCATCGTCCTGGAGAGAGGATAAAGCACGCAAATATTAACGAACTGAATATGTGATGTATGTGTGTTATATTTGTTTCTGATTATGTATTAAGATGTGTTTTTAGGGGTTATCATATCGTTAGAGTATTTATTTGTGGTAGTGGAATAATGAGCTATCACTATTCGGTTCTTCATTTGGTACTATTTATAATACTTTTCCTATTCAATCCATTCCACAATTTCATATAAATCGTTGCGTATGTGACACTAGGGTTCAAAACACTTTTATAATTCAAACAAAAGAGAAATAAAACTTGATTTGAACTGGGATATTGTCCTCGCTCAAGACCATTTGGCTTCTATATTTCATAGAATGCAAATTTATTTACAAATGGCATCTATTATTTGGCTGCAGGCTACCACTATCATGATTTCTGGCATGTGAAAGAAATAACATAAACAAAACAAGTAAGGAAAGGCTAAAGTCGGGCGGGGCCGACTATATGATTGATTGTATTCTATCCGAATACAATTCAATTCGGTAAAAAAGAGGAAACGTGAAGGATTTTTGTATGTGTATGACATAAAATGTCAAAGGAATAGGAAAGGACGTTTGTATTGGAGCTATATCTAAATCTGAACCGATCTTACCCACTTTCACCTAAGGTGATTTTGTTGGATTATAAGATGTTGTAAAATTTAGAGAAAATCGGGTACAATATGTGGTTTCTAGAGCGGCAAAAGTCAAATCGGGAGCAATATTTGTATTAGGGCTATATCTAAATCTGATCCGATCTAGTCCGCTTTCGCCACAGGTGTTTCTAGTTAGATTATAAGATGTTGTGCCTAATTTAATAGAATCGGGTACAATATTTGGTTTCCTGAGCGGAAAATGTCAAATCGGCGGCGATATTTGTATGGGGCTATATTCAAATTGAGAACTGGAAGAACCTATTGTGAAATGGGTCACTTCATTCCATGTTTGGATATAGCCCTAATACAAATATTCTTCTCGATTTGACAAATTGAACCAGGACATATTAGCCTATGATTAGGAAACATACAAACATTCTTCACGTTTCTTCAAAATTTGTTTTCACACACATTGCTTTTGGCGACAATTTTAAAAACGAGTTTTTTATTTTCAGAGAAATTTTTAAATTTTATTTAGATTTTTGTTAGCGCAGCTTAGTTATCCAGTCTTAAAGAAAAACAGCCATATTATTAAACAAGTAAGGAAAGGCTAAAGTCGGACGGGGCCGACTATATGATACACTCCACTTTCTATCCGAATACAATTCAATTCGGTAATAAAGTGAAAACGGGAAGAATTTTTGTATGCTGTAAATGTATGTGTTTGACAACAAATGTTAAATCGGAAAGGACATTTGTATGGGGCTATATTGAAACCTAGAACGAAATAGGTGAAATACAATACAATATGTGTAGTTTGGCCAAAATCGGTTAAACATTTGGCAGCAACATTTGCATTGGGGCTATATCTAAATCTGAACCGATCATACCCACTTTCAGCATAGGTGTTTCTAGTTCGATTATAAAATGTTGTGCCAATTTTAAAGAAAATCGGGTACAATATTTGGATTTTAGGGCAGAAAAAGTCAAATCAGGAGCGACATTTGTATTGAGATATATATAAATCTGAACCGATCTAGCCCACTTTAGCCACAAGTGTTTCTAGTTAGATTATAAGATGTTGTGCCCAATTTAAAAAAATCGGGTACAATATATGGTTTCTAAAGCGGCAAAATGCAAATCGGGAGCAACATTTGTATGGGGCTATATCTAAATCTGAACCGATCTAGCCCACTTTAGCCACAAGTGTTTCTAGTTAGATTATAAGATGTTGTGCCAAATTTAAAGAAAATCGGATACAATATGTGGTTTCTAGAGCGGAAAATGTTTAATCGGGACCGACATTTGTATGGGACTATATCCAAATCTGAACCGATCTTACCCACTTTCTGCGTAGGTGTTTCTAGTTGGACTATTAGATGTTGTGCCAAATTTCAAAAAAATCGGGAGCAATATGTGGTTTCTAGAGCGGAAAATGTCAAATCGGGAGCGAAATTTGTATGGGGGCTATATCTAAATCCAAACCGATTTGACCCATATTCACCATAGATGTTCCCAGTTTAAATATAAGATGTTTTGCCAAATCTGAAGACAGTCTGATACAATATGTGGTTTCTAAAGCGGAAAAAGTCAAATCGGGAGCGAAATTTGTATGGGATCTATATATAAATCTGAACCGATCTGACCTATATTAACCATGGGTGTTTCTAGTGGAAATGTAAGATGTTTTATCAAATCTGAAGACAATTTGATACAATATGTGGTTTCTAGAGCGGAAAAAGTCACATCGGGAGCGAAATTTGTATGGGGGCTATATCTAAATCTGAACCGATTTAATCCATTTTCAACACAGATGTTTCTAGTCGAATTATAAGGTATTGCAAGGTAATATGAAGCAAATCAAGTGAAATATGTGGTCTCTAGAGCGGAAAAAGTCAAATCGGGAGCGGAATTTGTATGGGAGCTATATATAAATCTGAACCGATCTAACACATTTTTACCACAGGTATTGCTATTTCAAATATAAGATGTTTTGCCAATTTTAATGAAAACCTGTTGTAATATGTGGTATCTAGAGTGGAAAGAGTCTAATCGGGAGTGAAATTCGTATGGGGGCTATATCTAAATCTGAATCGATTTTCTTCAAATTAAATAGCGTTCGTCCTTGTCCCGAAAAACTTCATTGTTCAAAGTTTCATTTAGTTATGACTACAATTGCGACCTGTATCGTGATTACAAGAATGGATGGACGGACGGACATAGCTAAATCGACTCAAAAAGTGGTTCTAAGTCGATCGGTATAATTAACAATGGGTCTATCTCGTTACCTTTTGGGTTTTACAAACAAATGTACAAAGACATAATACTCGCGTGGAGTGTATAAAAATCACCAAACGAATTTTTGTCAATGGATCTCAGCTAAGGCAGACAGGAATGTTTGGAGTCAATTACGAATGATTTCAGTGCGCTGAATCTGATTTTGGCATGTCCTATCCCATAGAATGAGTGTTCATACTCAACATTTTGTGGAATTACCCTGCAATGAATAATTTGCCCATTTGTTAATGTTTTAAGAAAAACTCTAACTATCCAATAACACGACCAACGAGTTTTTCTAAGACAATAATAAAATATTATGTTTAAAAGCCTTTCATGGGTCTAAAAAATTCAGAAAAAATGTGGACATAATTGCAATATCGAAAAGCTACACGGGAAAAAAGTAGATTTTTAGAGGTATTTTTAGGAGCGTTAAGCTCTCAGACGACCTGACCCAACAACGAAATATTTTCCAATTCATCATTCCAATCTTCATTTCGCACCACTTTTTTCTTTTCGTGACCCATCCTAATGTGTATTGTACAACAACATTTTGAAAATAATTTTCATGAGCATTTGTCATAAAACCAAAAACAAATTCTCATTATGCAAAAATACTTTTCCACCATTCACACTCGTATCGCACGCATTGCTGCATCAATATTTGCATTTATATTCTGTGACATGCGAAGGCTTACTGCGCGCAGCAGTTATAGTCAAAATGCATGGAAAATGTGTCAAACAAACAGTTAGCCAATAAAATATGGAAGAACAAATGTTTCGTTACTAACGCCTCACAACGGGTATGATGATGACTGATATTCAAATCAAAATCACGTCACATTTACATGCTTCACTAGACGGCCGGCCACCAACTCACTGTCCTGCATGCGGCATGTCTCATGTATAATGCATTGATGGAGTTATTGCGAACACTCAGATCGGTATGCGAACCTACACTTATGATCCGACAAGTCGCCTTTTATTGCGATGGCTGTCAATCACAGCGTTTGTGTCCATGGACAGACTAAGTATGTGTTGCCTGCTGCTGCTCTTACTGCTGCTATGTTCGTCCAATTGATGTTATCAACGCCGACAAATTGACTGGCATTCTTCAATTTCACAGATTCTGTTTATGGTTGTGCTGTGCATTACCATATCAATGAACAGTGGGCAATGTTTACATTAGAGAATTTAAGATTATTGAAATAAGACAGGAAGTGTAAAATATAGGACGAAAATAATAGTTATGATTCAAGATAAAGTTCCAATTTCTTCTACAATTTGGAAAAAAAATGTGTCAGAGACTTAAGAAATATATTTCTTTGTGCATTGAGGCACGAAAAAAATATAAAAAATTTAAAAACTATAAAAAATATTTAGTTTTAGTTTTTAATTCTAAAAATTTAGATTTTGAATAAAACACAAATTATTTAGGAAATTATTGTCATTTCTTTTTATTATGATAATATTGGTATGGTTCAATTATGTATGGAACAAAAAATCGGTCAAATGGTCGCCGCGACCTCGGCGGCACACCTTCATCCGATGGACCCAATTTTCGATGACGCTGAGGCATAATTGATGTTCTATGCCGTTAATGTGCCGAATTATCTCATCATTTAGCTCTTGAAGTGTTGCTGATTTACACCTTTTCTTTTAAATAACCCCAAAGAAAGAAGTCCAAGTTGAAAGCACATATCGTCCACATCCGATAGCGAAGGCCATTCACAGTAACTTCCTGACCGGCATCATTTTGGAAAATATCCGGCCCGATGAGCCTACAGCCCATAAACCGCACCAAACAGTCACTTTTTGCGGGTGCATTGGTTTTTCGACAATAACTCTTGGATTATTATTCTCCCAAATGCGGCAATTCGTCTTATTGACGAATCCACTGAGGTGAAAATGTGCCTCATCACTGAAGATGATTTTCTTCGACAAGTGCACGTTATGCATTTTGATTTGAACGTTCATTTTCATACTAAGACTGAATAACTTTAACGCGTTGCTCGATTATGTATCTCTCCATGGTTCAAATTGAGATAGTCTGAAATTGAGAAATGTCAAATGAAATGCAGAAAAAAACTTGATGTTTAGGTGTGGTTCACATTCAACATCGGCCCTAACAATTTAACCATCCTTTATATAACGAAGAAAACAATATCTATATATAACTGAACTATGGACAAATATAGTGGTTATGTGCCTATATTTAGATGGAAAAGATTAAAAAAATCATGAATTTAAACTATTTGGTTTTTTATTTTAGCCTGTTCTCATACGTTAGGGTGAATCATTTACTTATAGAGTCTGGGTATTTGGTTGAAAAGTCGTTGTGAAGCCAATTGAAGATGGTCTCAAAGGGCCGGACATGACATGACAGTGGTAGTGTGCAGCCAAGTAATAAAGCCAGCATGCCATTTGTAAATTTGTAAAAATTTGCATTCTGTAAAAATTGGATGCAATTCAAATCAATAAAATCATGGTTTTGAAAATTTTTGGTTGACCAACTTTTGTCGACTTAAATTGAATCAATTCGATTCGATTCATTAATTGTTCCCGTTTAATATTTGAAAACATAATATTTTGGAAACTGTACACACTGTGCACAATTTATGTGTGTATTTGTGAAATTGAGTCAAATGACCAGTGCCGTTGCCGGGTCTTTATCGACTCAATGCCTGTGACGTTTTTATAATGCGAGAGTATTCAAGAGTAGAATTAGCGAATGTCCACAAATTACAATAGTTTACAACCATTTTATCGAAGGGATATGTACAACATTTTTACAGAGTAGTAAAGTATATATCATTTGAGACTAAAAATGAAGGAATAACGTAAGAACTCAAGTATGTTTGGGCCTAATCCATTTCACGCCCCTTCTGGTACCTCCCAAGCAAATAATTCATAGTCATATGTTAAATTAAAACCGATATAACCTTTGAACTGATATTCAGGTTCAGTTATATTTTGATACAATCTGTATAATCACTTTGACCGTGTGTGCAAAACACGTCTAATTGTTATGCCTCTCACAAACAAAACAAAAACTAAACACAAAAAACTCTACTAAGAACTTATGTTTGAGACAATTGTCGCAACATAAAAAAGGTAATCGAATGTAGGTAGCCCGAGAAATCTCAAAATTCACCTTTTCTATTGAACAGACCTCGTATATAGATTGATATTTTAAAGAATCATAACATCGATTCGATTCAGCAAATAACATTCAAACTATTTGAAAATCTATGGATAAATGTAGAAGTTATGACCCACTTGTTGAAAAACGAAAACTTAAAAATCATGCTGTATATTTTGCTGTTTTGAAATTAAGTTCTTGCCACGATATAGCCCAATGAAATAACACCCCAAGGAAGAAATGAAATAATCCCCAATAAAACAAACCCCAAATTAAATTAAATAACGCCAAAAAATACAAAGAAATAAATCCAAAAATAGATGCAAGAAACTCCAAATTAGAAATGAAGGAAATCCCAAATAGTTGGATGTTATCTCGTAATAAAATAACCTTCAAAATAAAAATGAAATAGCGCCCAATGAAACAAGGCCCAAAGGAAATGAAAACCCCCAAATTAACTGACTCTCCGTAGCCGGCTTTAGACGAAGCCCAGAGGAGAAAATCTTTAAGCCCAACTCAAGAAACCCTTATTGATATTTTTCTTTGGAAGTGAAATAAATCCCAATATAGATAAAGTAACGCCCAAAACCAATAATAAGATGATGCTATCCCAAAAAATATTTTGAAATTATCCCCAATTTAAATTTGTCCATTTTTTTGGAGATTATTATATTAGAGCTGTTTTTCTTTAAGCCGGGATAACAATCTGCGATAACAAAAACGTTAATAAAATTTTATTTTTTTGCTCAAAATAAAAAAAATATTTTTTTCACATTGTCGCCAACTACAATATAAATATATGTGTCAAAACAAATTTTCAAAAAAATATTTTGTGTTGACTTTATTGGACTTAGCCTCGATTTTGCCTTACACTGGATAATTGTCCAGGGTAAGTCAAAAATTTTTAACACAAAATTATTTTTTCAAAATTTGTTTTCACACACATTGATATTGTCATCTGTGAGCTAAACGCTTCTGAAAATAACCCAAAAAATCATGTTTTTTCCGCTGTCATTTTTTCTGAAAAAATAGACCCTTGAAAACACTTTAAATATAAATTTTGATTCTTGGAATAATGGATTTTCACAGTGCAACTGAAAACTTTTATGTATTTGGTGGTAGAAATTTAAAAGAAATAGCTGCAGTCAATTTCGAATTGCTTCTATTCGTTACAATTTTTTTGCAAAATCAACCAGAATTACAGTGAAAAACATTAAAATTATAATTTTTGGTTCATAAACATAAGGTATAAAAACAATGAAAAATCCAAGAAAAAATAGGTTATGGAAAAACTTAATTTTTTTAATTTTTTTTTATAGTGTGATATTGCACATCATTCGTGAAAAATACAAGCCATCATTTCACCACATGCAAACTCACGCAGTCGTTTAAAAATAGATCTAAGCACACTACTTTAAAATATCAACAAAATGGAGTAGTGTAATCATTTCCCCTATAACACACCACATCTATATTTTAAAAGTAATTGAAAGTACCTTCAAAACAAGGCATAACATATTAAAATCGGTAAAGTATTTCTGGAGTTACAGGCGATTGAATGAACACACCTTTTGCGTGTGAAAAAAATCAGTTTTTCCAAAAATACGTATACAATAGTTTTATGAGAAGAATACATGCACAATTTTCAAAACAATTGCAGCTATCTAGGTCAAAACCCGTACCGCTTCACATGGAATGTCTCAAAGACTAATACCATGAGAAATCGAACAGAAGTTTTCCTTATGTTCTCTGATTTAAATGGAAGTACTTTTCTAAAAGAATCTCTCGATTTTCAGAACATATGAAATTGTAGACGCTAGCCCTTTCCGTGGATATTTCAAATATACTTGCCAATTTATATTGTTGCTATAAATACATATATAAATAAAATATCCAGAACATTTTTAAAAATATTGTGAATATGTTTACATATCTTAAGAGACGATAAGTGAAAAAGTATTTATTGTGACTAAAATTGCTTGCGTTTGTTAACTTATTTGTTTTTGTCCAATATATTTGACAATGATTTCAAAAAATTATATCTTCTGAACGATAAACTTTTGACAAAAATAATTATTTTCTCATCTTCAGAGGACCCATATTACTATATATACAGACTGATATTTAACTTACCATAAAATTTATTCGATTGATTATGGATCGAAAATAAAGAATGTTGTCATAAGATTATTTTAAAAAAGTCTCAATTTTTTTCTGGTAGGATATACAAACATATATTTTTACTATACAACATGAAAAAACGGCGTTAAGATCGCCCGAGCCGAACTTTATATACCCTCTCCACCATTGATTGCATTCCACAGAGGATGTCGATTTTCGTACCTGTGCAGTAATATTACAGGAAAATATATTTTTTTTAATATAGCCAAACCAAAACAGATACAAATATTGAAAAAATAATTTTATAAATACATATAATATTTTAATTATTTCAAACCACGCTTTAAGGCAAGGCTACCAATACGTCAATTTATAAAATAAATATTATTATATTTATATTTCCAAAAAGCTTAAATACCATAAATATTATTAGATAGTTGGTGCTACAGTTGGTTGTAGTTCATTCTATTTTAATTCCAAAAGTACACATTTTGAAAATCCATAGTGCAAAATAACCTAACTTCATTATTCTACCAATTTTTGCCGTAAAAGAAAAAATACGAATTTGCAAAAAAAAAACTTTCTTGTATAAACGTATACACCGAATTCGATGATTCCAGCTGCGGCCATTTGGTTTTTACCCCCTTAAGAGTACGACTATCTAAAATCTCTTTATTTGACGTGTATACGCAATTAGAATCCCATCATTCTAGTTGTAGTCGTTTAGTCGGTACTATATTTATACCTCTGTACCATTGTATCCCTTGAAAGTACGAATTTGGAAAAACCTCTTATTTTCCGTCTCTACGCAGTCAGAGGAATGTATACTCCAAATTTCACGACCCTAGCGGTCATTTGGTTTGTACTATTTGTATCCCATTTTTCCATTTTAACCCCAAAAAGTACGAGTTTCGAAAAATCCGTTTATTTTCCGTGTATACGCAGTCAGAGGAATGTATACTCCGAATTTCACGACTCTAGCTGCGGTCATTTGGTTGGTACTATTGGTATCTCCTTTTGCCATTTTAATCCCAAAAAGTACGAATTACAAAAAATCCGTTTATTTTATGTGTCTACACAATCAGAAGAATATTTACACCGTATTTGATAATTCTAGGTGTAGCCGTTTGGTTTTTACCATTTTTATCCCTCTATTCCCATTTTACTTTTTAAAATTACGAATTTGGCAAAAATACTTTTATATTATGTAACTACTCAACTACACTATTTCCAAGTGTAATTCCATTTGAAGTTCAAAACACATCAGGTGATATTCAGAAATTCCATTTGAAATTCCGAAGCCGTCAATTGATATTCAGAAATTACATTTGAAATTCAGAACTCATCAATTGATATCCAGAAATTCCATTTGAAATTCAGAACTTATCACTTGATATTCAGAAATTCAGAACTCTTCAAATGAATTTCAGAACATTTCAGAAGTTATCAATTCAGAAATTATGTTCTACGTATGTAAAACTTTTTAAAAGATTTTTACATACAATGTATATTATTTATTAATTACGTTTGTATATATTCTTAGCTTTATAGATCGCCGGAATTAAATCATGTAAATCTACAAAGAGTAGAATGGTAACACACAAAGATCGTAAAACTACAGGAGGAGAAAGCAAAGCACATTTGTTTGTTGTTATTTTACTGTTGCTGAGAAAACAAAATATTTTACAACATCTAACAATAAATGATATATATTTATTTCGTTTTCGTGTATATTCTTAAATATACTCATTCTTTTCCTCATTTTCATATTTTGATTTAACATGTAAACATGGCTGCAAAATTTGCATTCTCTGTCATTTCTCAACGTTGCGTCGGAATAACAGCAAAGAGCGAAGTCTAGAATATAGTAAGTCTTTGGTAACTCTCCACTTATATTGTAAAGTTGGATAACTCGGCCAAATTCAATTTTAAAACGAAAATTATGTACCGATTACAGAAAAATTATCTTTTTGTTGTTTTTTAATTTCACGTCTATTGACTCTCAAAAAGTGATTCGCTATTAATTGCCTGTTAAATATTATTAAATCTTGTGTTCTCCCCTTTCCAATCTAACAATGTAAATAGTTTGGAAATCGAGCTAATAATAAGATATACAAATATCTCTTAAACTAATTGAGCTACACACATATAAGTGCTGTTATTCGCGAGCACTGTGCAAAATATTTTTGTAATCGGTAAATAAATACACTTTTGACAATCATTACAAAATTTAACTTGGTCACCCAGTAGCCCTCATACGCACTATGGATACAAAGTTTGGCAAATCATCTGGAAAACACTTCAGATCTATGTAGGTCAAGATCTGTTTTCCGTTACACAATTAATTAAAAAATTAATTTGGAATCACTGTGTGCCGTCCAACCAACCCGTCCACTTGTATACATTTTATTCCCTGCGTAGTTATCCATGCAAATTTTCAAATATGTGCAAATTTTGAACCAATATATAAAAGACTGCAATATTTAGAATCTGTTATATAGGGTCCGCAAAATAATTTTTTTTTGAAAATGCTATAAAAAAAACTACTGAATATTTTCTCAAATTTCTTTTTTTATTTGAAAGTACAATCCTTCCGGTTAATAATGGAAATTAATTTCATTCAAATGGCAGCCTCGGGCACCCACAAATAATAGTCCAACGCTTGAATTGTTGAAAAAAAAGTTAGATGGCGGACCCTTTATATAAAGCTAAGGCTACAATTAGTGTCGGAGATTGCAGCCGTGGTATACAACATTCATCGACTTTTCACCAACAAGCTTTAGCCATGGAGGACATGCCTGTTGGACGTTAATTTTAATTTTTCTGCATAATGTTCACATATTATTTCATTGAATTATACGATTCTTACTTTACTATTTCTTGATTTCATTGCATATTGATAATGCAATTAATAAACAACATATGAAAATAATAATTTGTGTTCTTTAAAGAATTTTATCAATTTAAATATATTTATGTATGACTGAATTTTGAGAATATCGAGTTATTTCTCCATAAATGTTTTCCGAATTTATTTTGATAACTTCTGAATTTCATATGAAATGTTCTGAAATTCATTTGATGAGTTCTGAATTTCAAAGGGAATTTCTGAATATCAAGTGTTGAGATCTGAATTTCAAATGGAATATCTGAATATCAATAGATCGCTTCTGAATTGCAAATGGAATATCTGAATATCAAGTGACGAGTTTTGAATTTCAAATGGAATTTTTGAATTTCAATTGGCGAGTTATGAATTACAATTGATCTTTTCTGAATTACACTTGGAAATGGTGTAGATAAATATACACACCGAATTTCAGGTTTCTAGCTGTTGTCGTTTGATATGTACCATTTTTATCACTTTTTGCCCAATTTCACCCCCTACAAATTAAAGAATCACTTTATGGTGCACGTTTTTGATATAAGTGGAATGCGCATACCAAATATCAAACAAATATAAACAGACATATTCAAAAAACCAGTAAGGAAAGGCTAAAGTCGGGCGGGGCCGACTATATGATACACTCCACTTTCAATCCGAATACAATTCAATTCGGTTAAAAGGTGAAAACGGGAAGGTTTTTTGTATCCTGTAAATGTATGTGTTTGACAAAAAAATTTATATCGGATAGGACATTTGTATGAGGATGTATTGAAACCTGGAACGAAATAGGTGAAATATAAAATGTATAGTTTGGCCAAAATCGGTTAAACTTATGGGAGCAACATTTGAATTTGGGCTATATTTAAATCTGAACCGATCTTACCCACTTTCACCATAATTTTGTTTAGTTAGATTATAAGATGTTGTGCGAAATTTAAAGACAATCAAGCACAATATGTGGGTTTTAAAGCGGCAAAAGTCAAATCGGGAGCGACATTTATATGGGGGCTATATCTAAATCTGAAGCGATCTTACCCAATTTCTGCATAGGTGTTTCAAATTTAAAGAAAATCGAGTACAATATGTGGTTTCTACAGAGGAAAATGTCAAATCGGGAACGACATTAGTATGGGGGCTATATCTAAATCCGAACCGATTTGACCTATTTTCACCATGGGTGTTTCTAGTGGAAATATAAGATGTTTTACCAAATCTGAAGACAATCTGATACATTATGAGGTCTCTAGAGCGGAAAAAGTCAAATCGGGAGAGAAATTTGTATGGGAGCTATATATAAATCTGAACCGATCTAACACATTTTTACCACATGTGTTTCTAGTTACAATATAATATGTTTTGCCACCCACTTTCACCATAGTTTTGTTTAGTTAGATTATAAGATGTTGCGCGAAATTTAAAGACAATCGAGCACAATATGTGGCTTTTACAGCGGCAGAAGTCAAATCGGGAGTGGCATTTATACGGGGGCTATATCTAAATCTGAACCGATCTTACCCAATTTCTGCATAGGTGTTTCTAGTAAGATTATAAGATGTTGTGTCAAATTTAAAGAAAATCGAGTACAATATGTGGTTTCTAGAGCGGAAAAAGTCAAATCGGGAGCGAAATTTGTATGGAAACTATATATAAATCTGAACCGACATTCACCATGGGTGTTTCTAGTGGAAATATGAGATGTTTTACCAAATCTGAAGACAATATGATACATTATGTGGTCTCTAGAGCGGAAAAAGTCAAATCGGGAGAGAAATTTGTATGGGAGCTATATATAAATCTGAACCGATCTAACTCATTTTTACCACAGATGTTTCTAGTTACAATATAAGATGTTTTGCCAATTTTAAAGAAAATCTGTTGTAATATGTGGTATCTAGAGTGAAAAGAGTCAAATCGAGAGTGAAATTCGTATGGGGCTATATCTAAATCTGAACCGATTTTCTTCAAATTAAATAGCGTTCGTCCTTATGCCGAAAAACATCGTTGTGCCAAGTTTCATTTGGTTCTGTCTACAATTGCGACCTGTATCGTGATTACAAGAATAGATGGACGGACGGACGGACGATCGGACGGACAGACAGACGTACATTGCTAAATCGACTCAGAAAGTGATTCTAAGACGATCGGTATAATTAACAATGGGTCTATCTCGTTTCCTTTTGGGTGTTACAAACAAATGCACAAAGACATAATACTCTCGTGGAGTGTATAAACAGGCTTAAATACGCTAAAATATTTGGGATTATTATGGGTATTTTTAGTCCTTGTGAGGGAAATTTGTTTCCCTTTTGGCCGATTTCGCCCTATTTCAATCCCAACCGATCTACGACTATAAGACGCATTTATGGAAAATTTGGACGTTCTAGCTCCTTTCGTTTAGATGCTTACGTGCTTTCAACGACGAACGGACATGGCTAGATCGTCTTAGAATTTTATGACGATCAAGAATATATATACTTATATAGGGTCTCAGGTCGATATTTCAATGTGTTACAAACGGAATGACAAAGTTAGTATACCCCCATCCTGGAGGTGGAGAGTATAAAAAGATACATCTTGTCAGTATCAGGCGTAGGATGGGGGAGTCTGATGTGCTCATGATATTTCAGCTAAAATTTTATTAATATATCTATGCCAATATTAAGGGTGTTTACACATAAAAACATTTTATACAACTAGCTATACTTCACTGAATACTTTTGATATATGGAAAAGACAAAGAGAATCTGAAAAAAATCCTGAAGTCGTTCTTATTCACTCCCTGGAACACAAAATAAATTTGGTAATTGTCGTCTAATGTTCAATTTAATCAATCTAAACAATTTAGAGGATCTATATATATATCTGAACCGATCTGACTCTTTTTCACAAGAGCTGTTTCTAGTTGTAATATAAGTTGTTTTGCCAAATTTAGTCAAATCGGAGGAGACATTTGTATGGGAGCTATATATAAATCTGAACCGTTCTGGCATATTTTTACAACAGATATTTCAGTTAGAATATATGGTGTTTGCCAAATTGGAAGAACATTTGTGGACATATGTGGTTTCTAGAGCGGAAAGAGTAAAATCGTGTCCAAACATGTATATCTAAATCTGAACCGATTTTCTTCAAATTAAATAGCGTTCGTCTTCTTATCCCATAAAATTTCGTCGTGCAAAGTTTTCAGCATTTTCAGTATATAGTATTCCGTTGCCATACTCTAAAGTGATAAGTTCTGTGATATTAACATTAAGCTCCGTGATATTTACAATTTAGTTATTAATTATTTATTGAATTATTTAAATGTGTCTGAAGTCCAGTTTTAGTAATGAAGATAAATAATTTAAGTTAAGAAGTCGGAAAAAGGCCGACGAAACGTTGGGAAAAATGGAATAAATTAGTTTATTCATTGAAAAAGTGACCAAATTAGCCCGAAAAACAAACAAAGAAACTCAGTACGAAAAGTTTTTTTAGTTTTAGCTATAATTGCGATCTGTACTTTGATTATAAGAATAGATGGACAGATGGACAGAAGGACGGACATTGCTAAATCGACTCCAATAGTGATTCTAAGTCGATCGGTATAATAAACGATGAGTCTATCTCGATTCCTTTTGGGTGTTACAAACAAATGTACAAAGTTTGTATACCCTGTGGTGTAAGGTATAAAAATAATTTTATAAATAAATATAATATTTTTATTATTTCAAACCATTCTACCAATATCTTTACACTATATATATCGAAATAATACTTCCATAATAATAATATTAATTCCATTAAAAAAATAATATTCCTATATGTATATCTTCAAAAAAGCATAAATACCACAAATTTTTGTGGATAGTGGGTGCTACAGTTGGATGTATTCTCCGTTCTATTTTAATTCCAAAAGTAAATACAAGATAACCTAATTTCATGATTCAATCCTTTTATCCTTTCTTTCCATTTTAACACCGAAAAGTACGAATTCCTAAATATTTATTTTACGTGTCTACGCAATCAGAGGAATTTATACACAGAATTTCATTATTCTAGGTGCAGCCGTTTAGTTTGTACCATTTTTATCCCTCTATTCCCAGTTTACCCCTTAAAAGTGCGAATTTGGAAAAAATGATTTTATATTATGTATCTTCCCAATTAGAGGAATGTTACTCTACAAACAAAAATCACTTTATAGTGCACGCTTTTCTTATAAGAAGATATGCACATTCTCCAAATATCAAACAAATATAAGCAGACGTATTAAAAAAACGTGATGAAATACTCTAAATATTAGGGGTATTTTCAGTCCTTGTGAGGGAGACATTTTTCCCTGTGGTCAGATTTCGCCCATTTGCAATCCCAACCGATCTACGACTATAAGAAGATGGAAAATTTGCACGTTCTAGTTCCTTTCGTTTAGATGCTAGTGTACTTTCAACTGACGAACATATGATGAAAAAAATATATTTTCCCATAACCTATTTTTTCTTGAAATTTTCATTGTGTTTATACCTTGTGTTTATGAACTAATGAAAAAATAGACCTAAGCACACTACTTTAAAATTTCAACAAAATGGATTAGTGTAATTATTTCGGAAATCCAAATAAAAGAATTAAAATTGGAAAAACTTATAAAATCTAACCCTGCTGTAAGACACAACATCAATATTTTAGAAGTAATTGTAATTACCTCCAAAACAAGGTATACCATAATAAAATCGGTGAAGTATTTTAGGAGTTACACTATTGAATGCACACACCTATTTGAAAAAGTAGTATTTTTTTCACTGTTAAATTGGTAATAACTAGTGACAAACAATTTTTCAAATTTGATTTGTCCACTGCCCGTGAGTGTTGCTTACAAAATGTGTTTTGCTACGACTTAGTTTGCTGGAGTGCAAAGATGCATTCATCTACAAGGCCCTTAATCATAGGAATCGTCCTTACATTATTCAACAAACTTTAAGAGTGAACTTGTAAGCTTGTGGGTTGTTTATTATATTTGTTGTTCAAACGCGGAAATGTTCATCATAAAGTTCAACACGTTTCAAAATAAGATTTTGCGTATCTGGTAAACATTGCATCTAAGTAACTAATGCTTAAATACAATTTTTTTCTCCGTGTACAATATACAAAGCAGATATGTACAAATGCGCGGCCGGGTGTTTCATTTTGATGTGGAATTTTTGCCATAATACTACACATTAGCAGCCACCCCGAGACGGCAACTTCCGAAGAAATTATTTTGTAAAATGAAACCTAAAGTTTTGTAATACACTTTCTTTTGAAGACTCAGTGGCAATTACATACCCACTTTTCCTTTTTCGGTTTACAGTGTCTCAGAGTTTAGGCGAGTTGCTCGAAAATCAATTGGAAATTTCTCAATTAGAAATTTTCTCAGAATGAAATTTAAATTCTCAAATTCAATTGAAATTTGCTCAATTAGAAATGTAAATTCTCAATTTTAATGAATGAAAAATTGAACTTGCAACTGGAATTTTCTTCGTTGAAAAAAGGTGTAGCATAGGGTGGGCCATGTAAACTTTTAAATTAGAATCAGCTATAAACAAGTTAGTTAAGTTCTGCCGGGCCGAATCTTTTATTCACTCTACCACGGAGTGTATTGCACAGTATTATCGGTAAATTAGAGGCTGTCTACATTACACAGAAGTGCTCTACCATATTAGGAAATTGTGATTCTTTATTAATATAATATTAATATTATATTATTATAACTATTATTATTATTATATTATTATTATACATTATTATAATATTAATAGTCCTCTACTATATAAATATTAGTATAATTATTAGTCAGAAATCTTCAAAAATATGCCCTAAATATTATTAGATAGAAACAATTTCCCTCAAGCCGGATTTTCCCCAATTGCAATTTCTTGATTCCAACAACAGCCTAAATGTTTGTACCATTTTAATAGGAAAAGTTGTTGTGGAATGTTCAAACATAATTCCATGATTTTAGCTACATCCGTTTTATTGGTACTAGCTTCACTCCTTTATCCATTTTGCCCCAAAAGTACGATCTTAGAAAAATTCGTACTGCTTATTTTCCGCGTTCGAGTGCAAATACTGATATTCATGATTCTAGCTACAATCGTTTGATTGTAGCCAAATTTAATTCCATTTAGATCCTGATGATCCGAATATCGGAAGATTTCTTTATTATACGCGTCACCGCGAGTGTACCCACCGAATTTCATTATAATAGCTGCAGCCGTTTGGTTGGTACCATTTTTATCCCCATTTGCCTCATTTTCTGCCTAAAAGTACATATTTCGAAAAGATACTTTATGTTTCGCGTCTATACAGTCATGCATACACCGAATTTCATGATTTCAACTTCAGCGGTTTGGTTGGTACCATTTTTATCCCTCTTTTCCAATTGTATCCCTTAAAAGTACGAATTTTGAAAAATATCCCTATTTTACGTATCTACGCAATTAGGGGGATGTACATTCCAAAGTTCATGTTTCTAGCTGTTATAGTATCATTGGTACCATTTTATCCCTTTTTGTCCTAAAACGTGTATTTACTTTTTGGTGCTTTTACGTTACAAGAGGAACGTACGCAATACATTTCAAGTCCATATAAAGCAGAAATTAAAAAAAAATGCCTTAATATTCTAAATATGAGGGAGTACTTTAAGTCCTTGTTAGGGGAATTTTTTTCCTCTGGCCGATTTCCCAAC
Organism: Polietes domitor; assembly: GCA_947397865.1. Classification (NCBI taxonomy): domain Eukaryota; kingdom Metazoa; phylum Arthropoda; class Insecta; order Diptera; family Muscidae; genus Polietes; species Polietes domitor. The sequence continues at coordinate 165,188,518 of OX377618.1, forward strand.
TGATCTGCAACCATAAGACACATTTACGGAAAATATGAACCTCCTAGCTTATTTCGTTCGGTCGCTATAGTACTTTCAACAAACAGACAGACAGACGGACGGACGGACGGACTAACAGACAGACGGATATGGCTAGATCGTCTAAGAATTTAACCACGACCCAGAATATATATATACTTTATGGAGTCTCCGATCAATATTTTAAGGTGTTACAAACGGAATGACAAAGTGAATATATCCTATCCTTATTTTTTCAAATTTCTGGTTATATTGGAAAGGTTGAACTTTGTCATTGGACCGCAATATCATTCATATGACTACCAGGGCAGGCTAGGCAGTACCTCATCCGATCAACCCAATTTTTGAATACAGCCAAAAATCCCCACCAAACAGTGACCCGCTGTGGATGCATTCTCAATAGCCACGTGCGGGTTCTCTGAGCCCCATATGCGGCAATTTTGCTTATTGACATTACCACCCAGATGAAAATGAGCTTCATGAAGGCAGATCTCTTTTCGAAAAATTTCCCTGTAAATTTCTTACAGTTTGCATTAAAGACTGACCTACTAATTTGGAAGTAAGTTTTTAATATTTCCCAATTATGTTCGATCGTATAGCGAGAAGAGATCAAACATAAATCTGAAAACAAAAGTGAATGTTATTCTACGTTTCAAAAGTAAAGTAATCGGTAGTTTAAATTTAAAATTTTAAATGACACACTCCATAATAATACCAATGGTGTCTCAAAGAATTTAAAAGGGTTTGTAAAATAAGGTAATATTTGAATTTAAAATTTTGTGATCTTTGATAAATTTGTGAAAGCAGTCACTTATTACTTTTTGGAATCCGTAATTTGATTGTCGACAATTAATTGTCTAAAAAAGGGTCTTTTCGATCCTTAATGTTAATAAGGCGGCTTCTAGGTTTCACCTTGATCCCCACCCTTTGTGTCACTAATCGTTATATAGGCTGTTTGTGTTTGCAAAAATGCATACTTTTCCACTTATTCATATGACGTATACGAACTATTCAGGACATATCCTTCAAAAGATACTTCACAACAGTTATTATCATTTTGCGAAACATTCACTCTTCAGTCACTCAATTTCAATCTAGCGTCACTGTTGGACTCAGCAGTCTGTGGTAGTTGTTATTCTTGGCGGAGCTGTTGATGCAACAGATGACATGTCAGTTCTAATTGTCACTTGTCTCTATAGTAACAGCCAGGAAGCAACTGAGAGTAGACTTAATGACAACGGCAATGGCAAAGGCAACAGCAGCGGCAACAAGGATATGAAGCGTGTTTACAAAACAAACAAATGAATGTCATTACTCTACCATACAAAGCAAAGGACTTGCATAAATACAAACATACACACATACGTGCATTGCATCTGCTCAGCACAGAGCCACATCAGAATGTACTGGTGTGTGTGTATGCTTCTGGAACTGTTGCTGCAGTATACATGTGTGAACATGAGTAAACAACACACCCGCCGCCATTTGCAGACGTCAACATTGTTGCCGCTTTCGCCTGCCATAGACAAGCTATGCATCTTAAGATGCAAACAAAATCTTGTGGTTTTCTTTTGCGAAGTTTCGCATAAAAATTCATTTGACACAAGATTTTGCATAAACATGAAGAGCATGATGTTAAAATTTCACAAAGCCTTAAAGTTAAATTTTGTGAAATAATTCTATTGAAATTTCGATATGACTGCGATGTGTATTACGTCAGTAAATTGGTAAGAAATTTGGTCTATAAATTGTACTACAGTTAATTAAATTAATATAAACGAAGAAAGTTCATGTTTTTGTGCTCCTTTAACAAAGTAGCAGAAATGTGTCTTCGTATTCCGTTTTGTAGAAGCATTTCTGCGAGTGCCCCCGCCTCCCGGTTGGGGGCACTCCATTGAAAGGCAACAGGGTTCTAATTATACAAAATGAAAATAATATGCTAAAGCAGCAACTACATGAGGTGTAACATAATATTGATGTAATTCGCACAGAGTTACAAAAACTAAAAGAAGGAAACATTGAACTTAAAGAACAATTGTATCATGATAATGGTGCACAATATAAAAATATTAAGGAAACAGTATCAGACAGATGAGGAAGAACTGGAGAGGGAAACAAACTGGAACTTGCAAAGGTCCAAGAAAAATAAAAATATATCTAACTCAGAACCGATCTTACCTAAATCCAGCATAGGTGTTTCTAGTGCAATTATAAAATGTTGTGCCAATTTTAAAGAAAATCAGGTACAATATGTGGTTTCTAGAGGGGGAAAAGTCAAATCGGGAGCAACATTTGTATTGGAGCTATATCTAAATCTGAACCGATCTAACCCACTTTCAGTATATGTGTGTCTAGTTCAATTACAAAATGTTATGCAAATTTTAAAGAAAATCGGGTACAATATGTGGTTTCTAGAGTGGAAAAAGTGAAATCGGAAGCGACATTTGTATGTGGGCTATATCTAAATCTGAACCAATCTCACCCACTTTCGGCATAAGTGTTTCTACTTCGATTACAACATTTTGTGCCAATTTTAGAAAATCGGGTACTATATGTCGTTTCTAAACTACTGGGGACTATACCTAATTCTGAACCTATTTTCTTCAAATTCAATACCGATCGTCCTTGGCCCAAAAAAGTAACTTCTGCCAAATTTCATGATAATCGGTCAACAATTGCGTTCTGTAGAGTGCGAACAAGCTTAGATGGACAGCAGACGGACGGACGGATGGACGGACGAACGGACAGACAGACATCGTTAAATCATTCAGCTGGTGATTCTAAGCCGATCCGTACACTCAAAGGTGGGTCTAGCTCGATTATTTCTTGGTGTTACAAACATTTGGCGGAAAACTAGTCCACGAAGTGGTGTAGGTAGGGTTTGGGGTCCGGGAATTCGCGAATCGTTTTTCTCGGGAATACGGGAAATATTAAAAAATATTTTTTGTTTATTTTGAGCACTAATTTAGTGTTACTCTATAAATGCGAAATTGTAGATATATTTCAAATGTGACAATAATAATGACACTTGCTGACATAGTGCCAATACGTAACCCCTCCAAGCAAAATTTTCGATTGCAAAGAACCGGTTGATGAACAACTTGTACTAGCACAGAACTCTTTCTACTTCTAGTTCTTTTGATCATTGATTATTTTTGTTCGAGTTTGTCTCAAAACCAACAGACTCTTTTACGCAAAACTAGAACAGATACCTGTTCTTTGGAACCAGTTGTGGAATCTGCTGTTTCATGGATGAATTTTATATGGGATTTTTTAAAACTATATATATAACTATTTTTTAAACTATTGTTGACTCAGATTGGATTCGACGATATGAAAAATACTCGTACAGTCGATGTTATTATACATTCGTTACCTGAAACAAGTGTTTGGATTCCAGTCAATTGCTGCCACGGAGTATCTAAGTCCACGGTTAACGTGGAAATATCCCTTTTTTGAAAGGTTTTCTGCTAGTGACGAAAACATGATTTTTAGAGGTTATGTAAAATCGACTTCACTACGCGAAGGTAAGGCCGACATATTTTGTGGGTAGTCATAAAACAATGCAAGTTTTCATTTTAGGTGCGGATAGGTGAGATATTTGGGGAATGTTGTGGTTTTCTTTATATGAATTAAAAAGGTCAAATGGGCACACATCGAATTTTTATGAAGATTTTGCTAAATTTCTGTATATACACATTTATTGATGTGTTTGTATTCCACGGAATCAATATGTAAACAGTAAGGTATTCTGAAGAACAAGTTCTATAACAGGTTTCACCCTATCGGTTCTTTGGAACCATTAGTAGAACGGGTAGTCGTTACTATGGAACCTGTTCTAGAGCACATAATGTTTGGAACAGGTTCCCAAATTTTTTCTGGGCTCGTGCTATCTGCTGGAAACTTTCAAGAGAAATATAATACCCTACGGTATATTTAAATTACCCTTTGTAAGAACAAATGACTTCACTATTTTTTTATGAATTTATTTAATTAAAAATATAATTTTTAATGTTTCTAATGTATTTACAGTTTAGAATATTTTCCCCCTGTCACTGTAAAATATTTACCTCTCTAGACGAATGAATTTTCTAAATTGAAGACGCCTTAACATTCTCAGTCATACGGGTTCTTTGTTACTTTAAACATTTTTTAATTTTGAATCTAGTGTACGTGTCAGTTCACTTGTGGTTGTGATTTCAATGTCCAATATTATGACTCCTTCAATTCAGACTATTTGTCTAGACCAAGGCGTATTTATCAGGTGAAAGCAGGAGCCCAGCTGACTGAAATTTTTTCATTCAAAAGTAACCGAAACTGTCAAATCCCATATATTTTGCTTTGGCAGTATGGTTCACCGTTCTAAAAATTACTTGTTTTTGCTCTGCTGCTATCGCCTATATAAATACGCCTTGGTCTAGACTAAATATTTTTAAAATGAAAAACAATTTCCAAAATATTTTGCCAAAAACATTTGTTTTTAATTTGTAATATGTCAGTATTTTAACCCATTAACATTCATTCGTCAATTCAATTATTTTCGTAATAACAATTACAATAACTAAAAAATATTTTGTTTTAGATTATTATTATTTTGTTTTGTTCTTCTCGATCACTTGTGCCATAAAGTTTGATAATCAAGAATTGCATTCATATTGAAATTTATCAAAAAAGTACGAAAATCTTGCAATAGTGTACACGGATGTGTACGGTGGGCGTTAATGGGTTAATAAATCACACATGTTACTGAATGTTGATATTTTAAACCATATTGGACATACCTAAAACAAATTATTTTTTCCCGGGAATTCCCGCGATTCCCGGGAATGAAAATTTTCATTCCCGTTTTCCCGGGAAATGAAAAAAGTCCGGGCAACCCCAAACCCTAGTTGTAGGGTATAAAAAAGTGGAAAAATTACAAAAGACGCAAAATATGATTTTACGCACCATTATGAATGCTCCGTGGTACATTAGAAACAGTGATTTACACAGAGATCTAAGAGTGAACATAAACGTCGACGAAATATCAATTAACGCTAGGAAACATGCCAATAAATTGCAGGAACATGTAAATCAAGATGTGAGAGATATCGTGCGCAATTATGATGCAACAAGAAGACTGCTGAGAACTATTCCGATCGACTTAGCAAACTAATTAGATACAAATATTTTATATAAGAGTGTAATTAATGTATTATATCTCAACAAATTTGCTTGCTAATGTTAAAATATTAGTGTTAAACATAAACTTATTACTAATGTAAAATTACTAAATGAGTTAACTTAGTTATAATATAAATAAATTAAGAAAATAAAATTCTGCGAATGTAAAATTTTGGCGACATCGCTTATTTTCAATTTAAAAAACACTTTCTATACTTTGCTTTATATTTAGTTTAGTATAATTTATATAATGTCCGTACATAGCTTACACAAATTGCTGATTGATGACTTCTTAGCAGCATGACTGTTTTCACACAAAAACTCAATTAGTTACCTGGGTGGCGTATAAGTATTCCGCTGGCCCAATATACTGCTCATTCGCTCCACTAGACATGGCAGTGACCAGGGTTTGGGGTTTCCCGCACTTTTTTCATTTCCCGGGAAAACAGGAATGCAATTCTTCATAAACTGAATTCCTTTTAGGTATGTACAATACGGCATAAAGTATATATATTTAGATGATGTGTGCATTATTTTAAATGCTGACAAATTACAAATTAAAACAAACAAAAATGGTGTAAAGTTCGGCCGTTTTTAATATAGCCAAATCAAAACAAATACAAATATTGAAAAAATAATTTTATAAATAAATAAAAGACAAGACTAGCAATACGTTTACACTATATATATATCGAAATAATACTTCAAGTCAATTCAAAAAATAAATATTATTATATTCATATTTTTAAAAAAGCTTAATACCATAAATATTGGTGGATAGTGGGTGCTATAGTTGGTTGGTTCAAGTCAATTCAAAAAATAAATATTATTATATTCATATTTTTAACAAAGCTTAATACCATAAATATTGGTAGATAGTGGGTGCTACAGTTGGTTGTATTTCCATTCCATTTTAATTCCAAAAGTACAAATTTTTAAAATCCATTTTTTCACGTACTTAGTGTAAAATAACCTAACTTCGAGATTCAACCAATTTTGGTCGTAAAAGTAAAAAATAACGAATTTGGAAAAATCTTTTTATTTTGCGTGTCTACGCAGTCAGAGGAATATATTGGTAATATATAATATATATATATTGGTTGGTAATATTTTTATCCCCTTTTTAAATTTTAACCTCAAGAAGTACGAATTTCGAAAAATTCGTGTATTTGACGTGTCTTCACGGTCAGTGGAATGTATGCAGCCACTTCATATTTTACCCCTTAAAAGTACGAATTTGGAAAAAAATACTTTTATAGTTTGTATCTACTCAATTAGAGGAATGTACACATTGTGTTTCTAGCTGTTGTGGTTTGATATGTACCATTTTGATCCCTTTTCGCCCCATCTCACACCCTACGAAAAAAAATTTGTTACAGGGGAATGAGCATACACAATATCAAGTAAGTACAAGCAGGCATATTGCAAAAATATGCTTAAATACTCTAAATATTAGAGGTTATTATGGATATTTTTAGTCCTGGCGAGGGAACAGATTTTTTAAGTCAAATGCACTGATGACTAACGCCTAACGTGATGAAAATAATTTTTACAAAATGAACGGGTAATATTCGAAACAGTGGAAATAAATTGTTTGCACATTTATCAGTGTGTGGAAGGGATAGTATTGTCAGTACGATATTTTGTTTCACCATAAATTTCGTACAAACATACCGACAAAATTTTTTTAATCATAAATCTTTAGTTTATAAATGTGCAACAATGTCAAACGAGAAAAAATTAATAAATGTAGTGTAACATTTTAAATTAGAATCGGCTATAAGAAGGACTGATTATTTTATCAAATTTGTGGTTTTATTGGAACGGTTGAATTTTGCCATTTTATAATTGAAGACAATATCATTTATATGATTAAAACGACTGGCTCGGCAGTACCTCATCCGATCAACTCAATTTTTCAGTACAGCCCAAAATCCACACCATACAGTGACTCATTGTGGATGCATTGATTTCTCGGTTGTCACGTGTGGGTTCTCTGAACCCCATATGCGACAATTTTGCTTATTGATGTAGCCACCGAGATGAAAATGAGCTTCGTCTGAAAACATGAAAATTTTCTACGTAAATTGCTTACAGTTTTAAGTAAGTTTTTATTATTTCCCAATTATTTTCGAGCGTATAGCGTGCCATTTTGCAAATGGCAAACATATACCTGAAAATAAAAAGGAATGCTACTCTACCTTTCAAAGTCAAAGTAATCGGTAGTTCAAATTTTAAATGGACCACCTTATATTTGACTATGATAGATTGAAATTACTTTCATAATTAGTTGGCAATATAGCGTATAAAAACTTGTTTTATTTGTAATAAAAAATATCTATAAACATTGATTATTATTTTCAGTAACTCAAATATTGGAATTTGAAATATATCTACAGTTTTCCATTTATAAAGTACAACTGAATTCGCACTTAAAATAATCAATAAAGTATTTTTTTAATATTTCCCGTATTCCTGGGACCCTCAAAATCAAATACTAATTAAAACATGTAGGACAATGTTAAAGTCGGGAGGAGCCAACTATACGACTACCCTACACCAGTCTCTGTGCCTATTCAGATTTTATGTTGCCCATATAAAAACTTCAACATATATAGTGAAATACGACACATGCAAGGAAACAAAAAAAACACTTGAATATATTTATAAGTTTACATCAAAACATGTTCAACTTTCGTCACCTGGCAATCTTGAAAAATATCTTATCTTATCTGTAGAAGAATTATTCATAATTACTCTTAAAATTAAGTAGAAAATCAGTTTTTTCACTCTTCTTCAAAGTTGTTTTTGTTCATAGCCATTAACGAATATAAGCCCACGATATACATAATAATATAGAATAAATAATATAGCTTTGAGAAAATAGTTCTCAATCTTAAGTCGTGTATTTCTCGAACACCTCTCTAGTTGAAATAACAAGAAACAAGAAAAAAAGTGTTACTTTCGGCCGGGCCGAATCTTATATACACTCCACCACGGAGTGCAATCCACAGATTAGTGTTGTATTTTTATGTCCATTATGATATTTGTATATTATGTCAAACTATAAGTCACTGCTTTAAATAAATTGTGATACTTGATTATTCATTCGTTCCCTCAGGCTCCATTTCCTCCAGCTGATATTTCTTGATTCCGGCTGAAACTTCTTGATTCCTGCTACCACTTTGATGAGTCCACAGTTGAATGTACTCATCTAATTTCATGATTTTAACAACAGCCGTTTTCTTGGTACCATTTTGACCCTAAAAGTACGAATTTGTAAAAGCCTTCCTTTTTCGCGTCTACGCATTCAGACGAGTGCAAGCTCTGGATTTCATGATTCTAGCTGCAGCCGTTTGGTTGGTACCCATTTTATTCCATTTTGATCCCAAAGGTACGAATATCTTTTGCAGTCGTCATGTTTATCCCCTTTTGCTTCATTTTTTTTTTTGCCTGAAAAATTCCTTCATGATTCGGACTATACAGTAAGACGAATGCACACACCGAATTTCATGAGTCTAGCCATTGTTGCATCATTAGTACCATTTTTTTCTTTTCGTCCCATTTTAATTTACTTTTTGGAATGTACGAAAAGTATTTCAAGTGCATATTTCAACATTTTTTTCCTCTAGACCGATTTTGGGCCACTTTCAATCCAAACTGATCTCCGGCCATAAGACACATTTACGGAAAATTGAACTGAGGCTCATTTCGTTATGCAGCTATCGTAGTTTCAACATACAGGCGGACATGGTTAGATCTTCTTAGAATTTGACAACAACGAAGAATATATAGATTAGAGTGGCTTCAAAATAAAAGTAGTGGATGTTCCCGACTAAAATGAAAGATTAGTTTGTTTTATGTGTTCTCCCAAAATATTTCGCTTTTATCATTGTCCGTTCGTGAGCTGGACGCGTTCAAAATAACCTCTGTAAATCAGGTTTTTCTTGAATAAAATTGTGAGAATTGTATTTAGAAAAAACCTGGTAGAAATTAAAATCTGGTCGGAGGATAAAATAGCGACAGATTCGCTTCCCATGCGGTCAGTGTATAAGATATTAATATGGCTTTTACACCAAATTGAGCATTGTATAAAAATAGATCTTTATCATTAACTCAAAAGTCATGCATTTTTATTTAAGTCACTCTTGTAGTAAATGCAATAAAAATCTTGCGAATATCCTCTCAAAATATTCAACTGCATCGTTACTCATAATTATGAGTAACGATGTGTAGCAAATATCCACATAAAATGTTTTTATTCCACCAGATCGTTACTCATAATACTCTAGTTTATAAATATGTCTTTATGTAGCATGCAACAATGTTTAACGATTAAAATTACTTTCAGTGCTTCGCAATATTGACGCCTAACCGTCAATACACATTTTCTCAGAGAGCGGAGGCATATAAGTCGGTTTAACCGACTGAAACATACTTTCTTGTTTTGATTAAAATGTTACAATTTGGAAATACGAAATCAAATCGTTTTTGCAAAATTCGTTTTTGTGAAATGCCAGTATATGCCATTTTAGATCAAAATTAAATAAAAAATTCTTAATTTGGTACTAACTAAAGGGTGATTTTTTTAGCTATTATCTTTTTGGTAACACTGGTTTAAACAGCTGACGCACCTTTCGTGTTTTGTTTCACTGTCAAACATCTTCAGTTTGATCTATAATTTTACCATGAATCGTCTTACAAACGAACAACGCTTGCAAATTATTGCATTTTATTATCAAAATGCGTGCTCTGTTAAGAGAGTTCATCGCGCGTTTCCATGTTATGGTCAGTTTAATCGACCCACTAAAGCGGCTATTCGGGCTATTGTGACTAAATTTCGCACAAAATTTACATTGTTGGGCATTAAACCACCAACACTCTTACGTAGAGTGCGAACTGAAGAAAATGTCGCAGCTGTATCGGCCAGTGTTAATGATGACCATCAATTATCGATTCGTCGCCGTTCGCAGCAATTGGGCCTCTGTTACTCAAAAACGTGGAAATGCCCAAATTGGACTAAGCGGATGGACCATTTGAGGCGCAGTCAAGGTCAACATTTGCATGAAATTATCTTCAAACATTAAATTATATGAACCGTACTATCGATTCAAATAAAGATTTCATCAATTTTTCTGAATTTTAATGTGTTTTTTTTTGAAAAACTTTCCTATAGCTTTTAAAAAATCACCCTTTAGAAATATATTGTTTTTTGAAAAAAAAAAACAAGAAAACATATATTCGACGTCTGATTTTAAATCTTCCACTAAATATAGGAATGTATAGTCCCATTTTAAATCTTATGATGTCTTCTTTACAACATGTTTATGCTTTTGTAAATATTTCCACTAGTTCAGAAATTATGCTTTGTGCATCTTTACTGTTCACTCTAAAAATGCGAATTCGGAAAAATCATATTATTTTGTGATTGTGGCAATAGAGTAGCCATTATGCTAATACCATCTAGACTGCTTCTAGATTGTTTGAACATTATTTGCTCCGATCGCATAAACCATTTCGATACCTCTCGTATTAATTATAGCTTGGGAATTTGCTTAAAATTTTAAAATTTATTTCCTCAACAACAAATAATATTCTTTCTTTCTTTTTTCTTTTTCTTTTAAGTCTTCTATTATAAACCTCTTTATTTTTGTCGCTTTTCAAAATTCCCCCTGGTGCGTCCTTACTTGTTAATGCCAAGTCCATTTGTTCACACCGCCCACACACAATGACTAATCAATCACCGGTTTCCAGTGACTAGTTATCAATTATCCTGTCACAGAATTTCCTTTTGTGATGTAACCTTGTCCATAACAAATTGCAACAACGACGTTCCACTTTATGGACATTATACCTTGTGGAAAAATTGATTTTCAATCGGATGTTTTTTTATAACCGTATTAAAGTGTTGTAGATGAATTTCATTTACGGAACTTGCACACAGTCCCACACACAGCGTTAATAAATGTATATGGTATGAGTGTGGGTGCGTGTGAATGCGAATGTCTAGTGACGTATGTGAATGTTAACAGGTCAGCTGCAAGAGTGGGCTTGCGTTACTAGCGAGTGTTTAACTTTAATGATTTTACTCACTTAACACTCAACTCAAAAAAGCATTTATTTTATTTACTTCAAATTGAAATCAACACACGAATGCCCTACTGCTTTCTCGTTTAAACACCTAATCCCACGCAATCATTCGTAGTGTATTCAAGGTCTTCTATAGCATATTTGTCATATGTATGTATACATATGTACTACTGAATTTGTGAGAGACGTAATTTTCATGAAGTGGTCTATCTGAAGGATATATATATATATATGTGTTTATTGTTGGAATGAAAAAATGTATACGATGCAAAAGTGTTAATTTTAAACGGGGCTTGGAATCGATGTGTTACAGAAAATGTCATTCGAGATGTTCAATATTCAAGGTTATTGTACTGAATTTTTTTAAATCGTCACTTTCATTTTTATGAAAAATTGCGCCAAAATATGAACTTGCTTGCGTATTTCGAAGACATAGCATATACGATGTATGTATTACAAATGCGCCATCAAAACTTGTTTTATTTCAATAAAAATAAGTCATGTATGACTACCTTATTTTTTTTTTTTTTCATAATTCCTTAGTTACTTATTTTACCATTTAAAAAAACTTCTTTTGTGTCCTACAAATTAAGACTTCTTGAATGGAACAGAATAGCGACCCTATAATTTTGAAAGGGCATGTTGAGTAGCCCATTTTTGCAGAATAAACTTTTAGTCCAGCTGGTCTGAGTTTCTTTTTACAGTGGGTCAAAGTTTTCATTTTTTGCTCGAACGAAGCATTATATTAAGTGAGAAAAGTTTTGTAAGTCAAAGTATGTCTTCGTATGGGAGGTGACACGCCCACTCTGCCTCAACCGTGCAGACCATTAGCGAAATTTCACGAAAGTTCAAGATTTTTGCTGTAACAGTACTACGAGTATGATAATTTATAGAAAACGAATAAATCAAACAAACAAACACAGATTCATTATACACCCCACGAGAGTATTATGTATTTGTAGATTTGTTTGTAACACCCAAAAGGAAGGTAGATAGACCCATTGTTAAGTATACCGATCGACTTAGAATCACTTTTTGAATCGACTCGACGATACAGGTCGCAATTGTAGCCAGAACCAAATGAAACTTTGCACAATGAAGTTTTTCAGGACGAGAACGAACGCTATTTAATTTGAAGAAATCTAAGAGCGAAATATTTTGCAAATTATTATTAAAGAAACCAGATTTTATTCGCGGTTAGGGAAAATATAATTGATGAAGAGAGGATTAAAAACTGAAAAACAGCATCTAGATATAATTATCATTGCGCTAGTGTCAATAACGTCTATATTGCCAGATCCACACTTGTATATGATCATGTATATTAGGCTGGGTCGCCGTCCATACAAATGGAAAAAAAGTTCCAGTCACCCACGAAAATAAAGTTTAGATTGTTTAATGATGATTTGCAAAATATTTCGTTCTTAGATCAAGCATGAGCTAAACGCTCCTGAAAATAACCCTAGAAATCATGTTTTTCCGGTGTATTTTTATACCCTACACCACTTCGTGGACTAGGGTATTATAAGTTAGTTTCGCGCCAAATGTTTGTAACAGCAAAAAATAATCGAGCTCCAGCTGAATCGATTTACCGATGTCTGTCTGTCCGTCCGTCCGTCTGCTGTCAATCTAAGCTTGTTCGCACTCTACAGGTCGCAATTGCTGTCCGACTATCATGAAATTTGGCAGAAGTTATTTTTTTGGCCAAGGACGATTGGTATTGAACATATAGTCCCCATACAAATGTCTCTCCCGATTTGACTTTTTCCGCTCTAGAATCCACATACTGTATCTGATTTTCTTTAAAATTTAGATATAGCCCCCACACAAATGTTGCTCCCGAATGTTTAAGCGATTTTGGCCAAACTTTACATATTATATTTCACCAATAAACATACATGGGGGTCACATCATTACAGGTTTCAATATACCCCCATACAAATGTCCTTCCCGATTTAACATTCTTTTGTAAAACAGATACATTTAAATAATTCAAAAATCCTTCCCGATTTCACTTTTTTACCGTATTGAATTGTAATGAAATAGAAAGTGGGGTGTATCATATAGTCGGCTCCGTTCGTCTTTGGTCTTTCCATACTTGTTTGGGAGATGCCCATATGCTACATCTTTCATCGGATCTTCATAAAATTTTGCACATCATTCTATGTTTCAACTAGGAATACCTACCGTGAATGAGAAATATATGGGCGCATGTTTTGGCACAGGCCTCAATTGTTGATTTAGGCCCCCTTCAAATGTCCGTCCGATTTATCCTATTACCGCTGTATAATTTGTATTTGTCTTTGGATCTTGATCAATTTTTCCAGATCATGTTATACTTATTTACTTTACTCAGAATATCTGCTGGAAAATTGGATCAATTACTTTATTATTTACCATATTCATTAAATTTGGTTAAAGATGAATTTATAGTATAATTTATATGAACTACATAAAATTGCTCCCATGAAATACCTGGGTTTTGTAATCAAAGCGAGGTATATACGCAGGGTGTGATGTAGGGTATAATATAGTCGGCCCCGCCCGACTTTAGCCTTTCTTTACTTGTTTTTGTGTTAATTTTTTCCCCATTTTTCTGAAATATTAGAAAGAACTTTAAATAACAATTTTGATTATTTTCTATGATTAACTTATTTGTCGAATTATTGAACGTTTATAGCAATTTTTTGTGGATTTTCACAGTGACTACTGAAAAGTTTTTCGTATTTGGTGTTAGTATTTTATAAAAAATAAATAGCTGCAGTCAATACGTTTCGAATTATGCCTAAATAATGAACATCGGAATTAAGTTGACGCCGCTGAGCTCATTTTTGTAAAAAGAGTTTAATGTTTTTGCTCTGAAAATCCATCTCTTGTATTAAATTATTTAACAAAAAAGGAGTCAGTGACGTCATTTTTCGTCCGATATTCATCATTTAGGCCTCATTCGAAATGTATTAATTCCTTCTATTTATTATACCCTCCACCTCCAGGATGGGGGTATACTAACTTTGTCATTCCGTTTGTAACACCTTGAAATATCGACCTGAGACCCTATAAAGTATATATATTCTTGATCGTCATAAAATTCTAAGACGATCTAGCCATGTCCATCCGTCCGCCTGTTGAAAGCTGTTCCATAAATGCGTCTTATAGTAGTAGATCGGTTGGGATTGAAACGGGCGAAATTGGACCAAAGGGAAAAATTTTTCCCTCACAAGGACTGAAAATACCAATAATAATCCCTAATATTCTAGCGTATTTACGCATGTTTTTTGAATATGTCTGTTTATATTTGCTTGATATTTGGTATGCGCATTCTCCTTATAGCAAAAACGTGCACCATAAAGTGATTCTTATTTGTAGGGGGTGAAATGGGGCAAAAAGGGATAAAAATGGTACATATTAAACGACAACAGCTAGAAACACGAAATTCGGTGTGTACATTCCCCTAAATAAGTAGATACATAATATAAAAGTAATTTTTCCAAATTCGTACTTTCAAGGGGTAAGATGGGAATAGAGGGATAAAAATGGTACCAACCAATCGGCTGCACCTAGAATAATGAAATTCGGTGTATACATTCCTCTGATTGCATAGATAAGTAAAATACACGGATTTATCAAAATTCGTACTTTTTGGGGTTAAATGAAAAAAGGGATAAAAATAGTACCAATCTAATGACCGCAGCTAGAGTCAAGAAATTCGGAGTATACATTCCTCTGAGTGTGTAGACACGGAAAATAAACTGATTTTTCGAAATTCGTACTTTTTGGGGTTAAAATGAAAAAAAGGGATAAAAATAGTACCAATCAAATAACCGCAGCTAGAGTCATGAAATTCGGAGTATACATTCCTCTGACTGCGTAGACACGGAAAATAGACGAATTTTTCGAAATTAGTACTTTCAAGGGATACAATGGTACAGAGGGATAATATAGGGATAATAATAGTACCAACTAAACGACTACAGCTAGAATGATAAAATTCTAATTGCGTAGAAACGTCAAGGAGGTAAAAATGGTACCATTCCTCTGACTGCATAGACACGCAAAAGTTTTTTCCCAAATTCGTACTTTTTCTTTTACGGCAAAAATTGGTTGAATCATGAAGTTAGGTTATTTTGCCTATGTACGTCTGGTAATGGATTTTCAAAATTTGTACTTTTGGAATTCAAATATAATGGAAATACAACCAACTGTAGCACCCACTATTTACCAATATTTATGGCTTTGAAAATATTTTTGAAAATATAAATATAAGAATATTTATTTTTTGAATTGACGTATAGGTAGCATTACCTTATAAGCGTGGTTTGAAATAATTAAAATATTATATTTATTTATAAAATTAATTTTTCAATATTTGTATTTGTTTTGGTTTGGCTATATTAAAAAAATTATATTTTCCTGTAATATTACTGCACTTCTACGAAAACCGACAACCTCTGGGGAATGCAATCCATGGTGGATGGTATATAAAGTTCGGCCCGGCCGAACTTAACGCCGTTTTTACTTGTTTTTCATATCAAGTCTTACAAAAAGTTTCCAAGAAATATGAGTTTTTAGCTGTCATCTTGAAAACCACAAAAAATCAATATAAACGTGCAATAACACTACCAAAGGCAAGAATAAACATTTTTATTTAAAGTGCTTCCAAAGGTCTACTAATTCATAAACAAATTCTGGGCAAAAATGCAACATAAAAAAATTCAACGGGTAAAACACGATTTTTAGTGTTTAGCTCACAGATGGCTTGACCCAGCGACGAAATATTTTGTACATCATCATTAAACAATCCAATCATCATTTCTGGGGGTGACCGCTGTAATTTATTTTCGTGACCCATCCTAATGTATCTATATGTATGTTAGTGTGACCCAAAGTTATATGAAAGAACATAAAGTACTCAAATTGTTTAAAAATAAGTCAAGACTTACCAAAGACAGTCATCACGGACCTGAAGTCGTGATATTTAAAAAGTTAATAGCCAAGAGTTAAATCACCATAATTTTAATGTATTGAACATAGAATCAAAATGGTCTTCACCCAGTTGAATGACCAATTTCAAATATGCTAGATTATGATAGCGAGTACCCTGCGGTCCGCGAGAAAAATGAGAAGTACATCACCTTCCAATGATAGCTGTCTGCTCAAATTTACGTATAAAACTGGCTAAATATTCGCATACTTTACGCTTGTTTGGACCACACTAAGGTACAACCATATGTTTGGTGTCTGTCTTAAATTACGGTACGGAAATCTTGCCTTTCTCCATACGTTTTTGTCTATGCCTTTGATAAATACGCACACACATAGTCTCATGTTCACATGTGTGTGCATGGGTTTTATTTATGCATAATCATTAACTAATATAATATTTTTTATCTGATAGACATCTAAAGTGCTTCTGATTTACTCGTCCATACAAAACATTTCATTCATACGACGACGGTGGTTGGTGTACCACGTACGTGGGTGGATGGGATGGGGGTTTCTTTTCTTTTGGTTCCGTGAATGGATACGCATATTTCTTCTTTCTTGTATACGGTCGGTTATTTATTTTGATTTGTTGGTTAATTTTCTTTGGGTTACATTGTATATATATGTATATGCATGTATCCTCATATAAAGGGAATTATTCATTGTGTTCGCCTAGATTATCTATGGCAACCGTCATTGTGTGCGGAGGTCTTAAGTTATTTCAATTTGATATGGTTGCGTACTTCAGTTTTATGATTATAACATTAATGGTTTTTAGATGGAAGTAAAAGGAAACTTTATTAACAGACAATAGAGTTTATAGTATATGAGCTGATAATAGCCGACATTGTCCTCGAACTAAGTAACCCAAACCACCCACCCGGATTGAATTATTATTATTATTATTACTATTGTTGGGTATACCTAGTGTATGTAAGCAGTTCTATTGTGAATCCCGAAATAGTTAATGGAAGAATTCAACAAACAAATACGGGAATATTGTATTGGAGGATATGGAATGGTCTAAATTAAATAACGAAAAAGTAAGAAAGGGTGTATCTTACAGAAAACTTTACCATGGAGTACATTCCACAGTATCATCGGTAGACTTTATATAGAAGTAAAGTGGCATATTAAAAAAATTATGATATTGCGATATTTGTTATAATTTTATACTTCCATCTTATAATTAAAAAACAATTTTAGAGACCTCGCTCACTTATAGGACGAAGCTACAAAAAAGTTGGGTGACGTGATAGTCATCCGCAAAATAAATGGTGACGCATAAGAATCATTTCATGTCAAAACGGACAGCAAACTTTTCACATGGTACCGATATGGGTTGGTTCTCTGTTCTGTGGCGAGTCTTTTTTTTTTCATAAATTCAAAGTTAAGTCGAGGAAATGAAGAAAAATAATGCAATCAATAGTTAAATCATAATGTTACTTATGCAACACCCTGTCAATCAAAAACAAGTATGGAAAGGCTAAAGTCGGGCGGGACCGACTCTATGATACACTCCACTTTCTATCCGAATACAATTCAATTCAGTGAAAACGGGAAGGTTTTTTGTATCCTGTAAATGTATGTGTTTGACAAAAATGTTAAATCGGAAAGGACATTTGTATGAGGATATATTGAAACAGGGAACGAAATAGGTGAAATATAAAATGTATAATTTGGCCAAAATCGGTTAAACATTTGAGAGCAGCATTTGTATTTGGGCTATATTTAAATCTGAACCGATCTTACCCACTTTCATCATAAGAGTTTTTGGTTGGATTATAAGATGTTGTGCCAATTTTAAAGAAAATTGGGTGGTTTCTAGAGCGGAAGAAGTCAAATCGGGAGCGACATTTGTATGGGGACCATATCTAAATCTGAACCGATCTTACCCAATTTAACACCTATGGTGTTTCTAGTTGTAATATAGGATGTTGTGCCAAATTTAAAGAAAATCAAGTACAATATGTGGTTTCTAGAGCGGAAAATGTCAAATCGGGAGCGACATTTGTATGGGGGATATATCTAAATCTGAACCGATTTGACCTATTTTCATCACAGATGTTCCTAGTTTAAATATAAGATGTTTTGCCAAATCTGAAGACAATCTGATACAATATGTGGTTTCTAGAGCGGAAAGAGTCAAATCTGGAGCGAAATTTGTATGGGAGCTATATATAAATCTGAACCGATCTAACACATTTTTACCACAGTTTCTAGTTGAAATATATACAAATAAATACAAAGTCATAATACTCTCGTGGAGTGTATAAATATATTAAGTGTGAATGAATATAACGCACCAATCTTTAATGCCCTAAATATTATGTTTATACCCTCCACCTCCAGGATGGGGGTATACTAACATTGTCATTCCGTTTGTAACACCTTCAAATATCGACCTGATACCCTATAAAGTATTGAACATGTTTGCTTGTACTTACTACTTTATATTGGCATTCCGCATTCCCCCTATAACAATGAGGCACAGAGGATAAATATGGTACATATCAAACGGCAACAGCTAGAAACACGAAATTCCGTTTGTACATTCCTCTAATTGAGTAGATACATGATATAAAAGTATTTTTCCAGATTCGTACTAAATAAATGGCTACAAATAGAATGATGAAATTCCTCTGACTGTGTAGACACGCAGATTGCTGACTTATAATGGGTGGTTAAATTTTAAGGGCCGATGTTGATTTTGAATAATAAACAAATTATTTAGGAAATTATTGTCATTTCTCTTATAATAATATTGGTATGGTTCAATTATGTATTTAACAAAATATCGGTCAAATGGCCGCCGCCACCTCGGCGGCACACCTCCATCCGATGGTCCCAATTTTTGATGACGCTGAGGCATATTTGAGGTTCTATGCCGTTAATGTGCCGAATTAACTCATCCTTTAGCTCTTGAATTTTTGCTGGCTTATCGACGTACACCTTTTTTTGCAAATAACCCCAAAGAAAGATTTCCAACGGTGTCAAATCACATGATCTTGGCGACCAATTGACATCGCCACCATGGATATAACACGGTCATTGAATTTGTCGCGCAAAAGAGTCATTGTTTCGTTAGCTGTGTGGCAAGTGTCACCGTTCTGTTGAAATCACATATCGTCCACATCCATATCTTTCAATTCGGGTCACAAAAAGTTCGTTGTTATCACACGATAGCGAACACCAGCATCATTTCGGAAAACCGGCATCATTTTAGAAAAAATCCGGCCCGATGAGCCAACAGCCGAAACAGTCACTTTTTGTGGGTGCAATGGTTTTTCGACAATCACTCTTGGATTATCATTCGCCCAAATGCGGCAATTCAGCTTATTGACGAATCCACTGAGATGAAAATGTGCCTCATCACTGAAGATGATTTTCTTCGAAGTGCACGATATGTATTTTTATTTGAAATTCCATTTTCATAATAAGCCTGAATAACTTTAACGCTTTGCTCCATTGTATGTCTTTCCATGGTTCAAATTGAGTTAGTCTGAAATTGAGAAATGTCAAATGAAATGCAGAAAAAACTTGCTTAACTTACTTAAAAATATATAAAAATGGTGCCCGTCGGACCACGTCCATTATCACCTCCCATGTAAACTTAATATATATCCAACATAATTATCATACTGTATTTGTACAAGGTGACCAAAAACAAAATTTTATGAATGCTTAAAAGAGAATGAAGCGAGATTTGTTTTTCTGAACATTATTACAAAACCAAAGTGTAGCACACAAATATTCTACTTAACACTGCAGCTTATATAATTATTTCAGGAATTAATATGAAATGTCTACATGTGTACAGAAAAGTGGGTTGGCTATAAGGACCAGCATGCTGACGCATTCCGAACACCCGGAGACCCATCTCGATCCATTGTGTATACCCTTTGTACCTAGAAATAAACAAGGATAAGGATTGTAATAGAAATAAATAAATAAATAATTTATGTCATACCTTTATGGTCCTTAGTCTTCCTTTGCGGCCATCGGTTTGTGTATTTCTTATCTTTAAAATAAGATCTTGATGGATCTCGTAAACAAATTTGTTTCAGATATATGATCAAATATGTGTACTATGGCTAATCGAAAATTGTGCTAAAATAAAGTGGCAATTGTAGGAGTTTGCCGAAAAATGCTGACGAGATATTAATTCCACCGTACACTTTGAGTGAAGTTGAGTTCTACATATAAATTTGGGTCCACAACATTTATAGGCTATGCTCACTACTAATTACAAAATTACAAAACTTAAGAAAACAAGACGAGCCCACAATAATCACAAAATGTTAAATATATCTTTTCAACTACTTACACTGGACTTCAACTTCAATAATGTAGTCACTTTGTTATTTTCTTTTTACGCCCAAATTTAATGTACTTTGTTTAACTGCTATTGGACCCGAATTAATCTCACTTGATGGAACGGCAAACTTTAAGTACTTTTGAGGTTTGCAGTGTTGCCACCTAGTTTTCTCCAATACATTTTGTTGATTGCTTGGAGTATTGCCAATTTAATTTTTTTAATGTCTGCCAAAAATTATGGATGCATTGGTGTGCATCGAACTAAATCAATTCAGAAAGTTATGCTAAGCCTATCTACACCACGAAGAGGTTTAAAGTGTAATGAACAATCGGTCAGAGAAAATTATACAGAGTAAAGATTTCCTGCGTTGCCGTTAAATTCATGTTCTATTTATATTATCTGATTTAACAAATTTTCAAGAAGTGGTTCAAAATCAAATTTCATTGGCCAAAATTCAATAACTCTTATTCTAGTCAACATTTTGGATATATGTTAGAAATTGGTCCAAATTTGACTATTTTCGATTTAAGAGAAATTTAAAGGTTATTGTTTTTAAGTTTTTTATACATTGTTAACGTATTTTTTTATTATTATAATTCTATAGATACAAATATCCTTACAGACTAAAAAACTAATGTACATATATACACTTATGAACTACTTAATTATTAGGTATTTAAATACAAGATAATTTTTCTTTTAATAAAGTTTTTATTTTCCGATAATTCAATGATGTGGTAGTATTTATTAAATTGAACACACAAGCGGCGGAAAGGATCATTATTAGCGTAATTTGTGCGGAAGTAATCAATGAATCAACTGAAAATTTCCAGTAGGTCTTTGAGGTATATTTATAAATATTCTATTCATGATAAAATTTGAATCAATGTTGCCCTGTAAAACATTAATCAGGAAAGTAATGTTCAGCATAGTACGACGACTTCTAAGTCTTCATTCATATGACGGCAGTGTACGGGGGTTCCACCCACGTCCACGTAGACAAAATACGAGGAATTGTTTTTGCACAGATTCAATAATGTTACTATGAATAGTATAGATGGGTCCCATATAACAGAACCATATTCAAGTATACAGCGAACCAAAGAGGTATATAATTGCTTAGTGACTGAAAGATCAGAAAACTCCTCACTCCAACGCTTCATAAAACCAAGAGCACTATAAGCTTTATTTACTATCATTGAAATGTGGAGTCGAAAGTTCAGACGTTGATCTAATAAGATTCCGAGGTCCAGAAAAGTATCTACAGTATCCAGTTCGTGATCACCAAAGAAATAATTGTTTCTAGGATGCAGAGATACAAGCCGACCGATTTTAAGCCGAAAAGCCGCCGCCGCCGCATGTTTCCGCACGAGCCGCGCCGCCGCCGATTTCATCGGGTCAAATCGACTTAACCACGCCGCCGATTTCATCGACTCATATCGACTTCAACCACGCCGCCGAGATTTGAGGGAGTTCTAACTCAGTCAAATCTTACTAGCAAAACAGACAAGCCACTTAAAATTACAAAAGAAAATATAAATGTCGACTTAGACAACCTACTGCTGTGAAATATATTGATCTTTCTTTGAATTTAGTATCCCACTATATGATGACGGCTATAGAAAATTGAATGATTGTATTTTGATTTGAAAGTCGCATTTATATAAGTCAATTCCAGTACGTGTGGCTCCTCTATTGTGCTTCTTTAGTGTGTCAAAGTGGGTAGAGTATTATTATTCTTTGGAAGGATTATGATATTCAAGACTCACATGAAAAACTGTAATTACAAAAATATTTATTAAATTCATCCATATTATAATTTTGGGAATGGATTTCCACTCCCAAAAAATTATTGTATGGGATAACAATTAGGGTGTCCAACCGCGATTACTCGAATAATTTTTGTCAAATATTTGTTCGAATAATAAAAAAATCATGATTTTTTAATAACGAATAATTCGAATAAATTGTCCCAAATAATCGATTAATCGATATTAAAAGTTTTGCCTTAAGAACTAATGAAATCGTCATATGCTTTGTATGATAAATCGATTTTGAATAGCCAGTTTGCTCCATTTGGGTTAAAAACTATGAAACACCAAATATAAAACCACAATTTCGTTTTTTGATTTGTATGCTCCACAGATATTAAAATAACGATTTATCCGACTTCATTTTAAAATAGCAAAAACTGGCCAATAGGAATTATTTAAAATTTAAAGAATAGTAATTTCATAGAATAGTAAATTCATAGAAAATTTGAGTTTAACACCGCGATAATAAAGTCAGTTCTGTTATAAATCATATGATACATATTCGAAAAATATCAACGGATAACTTCTGATATTGTGCTAATTAAAGGGGAGGTTTTTTATTTTGATAAGATATTAAGATTTTTGTCAACTTCTAATGAATTTCGAATTTGATATTACAATTTTTAAATAAAATCAGATACGTAATATTTGTTCAATATATATTGGAACTACCCGTAAACTGACGTGTCTTGTCTATATAACTCTTATTAATTATATTTTATTTAAGTGGACAATTGTTCGATTAATCTGTTAAACGAATAACTCTCGACTTCATTATTCGATTAATTGAAAATTTTTTAACATAAAAGTCCGAATGATTGGATACCCTAATAACAATATTAAATTATTGGAACATTGGCTAATATTAACGAATATTGAACTACTTGGCAAAGAATAAAAGAAAATTGTTCCTTCCGTTTTCCCAAAATTGTCAAATATATAAGGGTAATCGAATGACAGAACGAGCCGGCAAATCAGCCGAAAGCCGCCGCCGCCGACCATTTTGAACAGCGCCGCCGCCGCCGATAATTATGGTTCGGCTTGTAACTCTGCTAGGATGTTTAACTCTCTATATGTTTACGTTTCAAAATATTTAGTTCCATTAAATTTACTTTACACCATTCATGAAAGCAATCAAGATCAGATTGTAGATAATATTGCTCCAACGGGTCTTTAAACGA
Source organism: Polietes domitor (assembly GCA_947397865.1). Lineage (NCBI taxonomy): Eukaryota > Metazoa > Arthropoda > Insecta > Diptera > Muscidae > Polietes > Polietes domitor. The sequence continues at coordinate 165,212,085 of OX377618.1, forward strand.
CCTTTTCAGTTGGTTTTTCATAGATATTACGTAATTATTGTATGCTCTTCTGTTCTCAGTATTGTAATTAGATCTTGCGATGGAATATTTAGAAAAGTCAGTAGAAGAACCAGTTTTTTTATATCTTTTAAATAATTTGTTTTTCTTATTCTTGAATCTTGCCAATTGATTAGTGTTCCAAGGTGGACCAATATTATCACGTTTTAATATCTTAGGAACTGATTTAGAAATACAATTATGCAATGCACTGTAGAAATTTTCTATCACAACGTCTAAAACCATGGACGAGAGAATATCATTCCAATTAGTAGTGGATAAAAGTGTGTTGAGCTTAGAGTAATTTATTTTAGAAAAACAGTATTCTTTTTTACTTCTAATACATTTTGAAGTGTTTGTAAAGGAGTTTGAAGGAATCATAATTTTTAAATCAATTGTAGGATGATAGCGATCTTCAGCGAAACTTCCGACGGCTGGTTACCAGAAATTAGATCTAAAAGTTTACCAAATAAGTTATAAACATTATTAACTTGAGATAGTCCATAATCTAACAATAATTCAATGCATTCATTAACACAGGTGTTTGCAACAACAGGCAATTCGAGTCAAATAACTGATTCCATGTGATTACAGGTAGTTTGAAATCACCAAGAACAATTAGGATATCACGTGAAGTAGAAGATTGGAAAGCCAATTTAATTGCTGAAACATGTTTGGTGTAAAATGAAACATCAGAACCGGGAGGAATGTAAGAACATGAAACGAATAAAGTCAAAGTTTTAAATCGAACTTTTACTGCTACAAACCCACCGCCTGTTTTTTTACTTTTATCCACACGATCACATCTGAATATCTGATATTTTCCACATAGAATTTCGGAATTTAAAATTTTGTCTGTAAGCCAGGTTTCAGTAAAGGTAATAATATGATAATTTATATTGAAACTATCAATGTATAAATTAGACAATTTAGAATTTAAGCCTCTAACGTTTTGATAAACTAAATGTACATAATTATCGGAAGGTAGATCTATTAGTTTTTTGATACTTCACTAGACCTCAACGGTAAATATGCTATATCAGATCGACCATTATCTTTGTACACGTATTCCTGAATTATGGCTTTTGGCGGCCAGAAATCAGGATTAAAAACAGCATCGAATACGTCTTCTGGAACGATGTTTTTAAAAGAGGTCTTTGTTTATAATGCACAGAAAAAATTAGTTTTACAGATTTTCAACTTTTTTAGATTTTGGGAAATGAAAAAAACGTATTTTCTTTCTCCGTTTTTGTTGAACTGTTTCGGACACATTTTAAAAGATTTTTGCACTCAAATTTGTTTTATTAGAAATTATAGGGTCTTAGCTTTATTATGGCGCCAAAGTTGTGATTGTGCCCCATTACTTAACTTTTCAAAGGTTAATTAGAAAATATGAGTAATGATATTTTCTAATTAACCTTTGAAAAGTAAATACGCAACTAAAAGATGAGCACATTTCCTTTATCCTCACGATAAATTTTATGCCATTCGGAGTTTATTTGCCGGAGCTATGGCCAAAAAGTATAGAGTCTGTAAATGCATTTACGTTGCGATACTACATAATCTGAGGCATTTTTCCCAAAATTCATAATTCTATAATTTCCAATTCTGTCCTGTTTATTTGTTTGTGGTATGAGCAAAAAATATATTATAGAATAAATGAATACCAATAAAAATGCCTGCGTGTATTTAAAATTATAAATCACAAAAACATTAAATAATTTAAGTTTGCAGCGAGTTTGTGGACAACGAAATGAACGGACGCAAATAGTGGCCGCCATTAATTTTTTATTGATAATTTTATGATAGCATTCGACAAATTCGCCCATAAAATATTACCGAATTTATAATCATTGCAATATTTTCTCTCGTATACCTTTCAACGCATCAAAAAAGGAAAATAAATCTCATAAATTCAACCAATAACCGAGACAAAAGAATAACGTTTTCATACTTCACTTACATTTAAAATAAAATCACCTCATAAAATAATAACGAATTTTGTTTAAGTTTCGGTTTTGGTTTCTGTTGCTTCTTCCAAAACAAAACATGTTACAAATACTGCGAACACCAAAAAGCGTGGAAAAACATGTGAAGGCAATAAATATTCTGAGAAATAAAACATCATAAATAAAGTAATAACAGCATTTTTATTACAATCAGAATGTCGACATCATAATAATCAGTGGAATAGGATTTATACCTTAAATGTGTCAGGAGGTTCCACAATGCTAGCATACTACGCATCATGAACAGGTAGAGAAACATCAAATCACTCCTAAAAGCAAAATTTTTGAAAATTTCTTTATCTTGCAAAATTTTATGATTCTAGCTGCAGATGGATGCCCGGTACCAATACCACCACCTTGTCCAGATTGTCCATTATTACCAATATTATCCCCTTTTCCACATTTCCCCCTTAAGAAAGCGTTCGTCAAAGTCTAAAAAAGAAATTACGTTTTTGCCATTTCCAACATCTGAAAAAGGAAAAACTCTGTAAAGTAATCTGTAAAGTAATCTGTAAAAATAAAAATAAAAATAAAAATAAAAATAAAAATAAAAATAAAAATAAAAATAAAAATAAAAATAAAAATAAAAATAAAAATAAAAATAAAAATAAAAATAAAAATAAAAATAAAAATAAAAATAAAAATAAAAATAAAAATAAAAATAAAAATAAAAATAAAAATAAAAATAAAAATAAAAATAAAAATAAAAATAAAAATAAAAATAAAAATAAAAATAAAAATAAAAATAAAAATAAAAATAAAAATAAAAATAAAAATAAAAATAAAAATAAAAATAAAAATAAAAATAAAAATAAAAATAAAAATAAAAATAAAAATAAAAATAAAAATAAAAATAAAAATAAAAATAAAAATAAAAATAAAAATAAAAATAAAAATAAAAATAAAAATAAAAATAAAAATAAAAATAAAAATAAAAATAAAAATAAAAATAAAAATAAAAATAAAAATAAAAATAAAAATAAAAATAAAAATAAAAATAAAAATAAAAATAAAAATAAAAATAAAAATAAAAATAAAAATAAAAATAAAAATAAAAATAAAAATAAAAATAAAAATAAAAATAAAAATAAAAATAAAAATAAAAATAAAAATAAAAATAAAAATAAAAATAAAAATAAAAATAAAAATAAAAATAAAAATAAAAATAAAAATAAAAATAAAAATAAAAATAAAAATAAAAATAAAAATAAAAATAAAAATAAAAATAAAAATAAAAATAAAAATAAAAATAAAAATAAAAATAAAAATAAAAATAAAAATAAAAATAAAAATAAAAATAAAAATAAAAATAAAAATAAAAATAAAAATAAAAATAAAAATAAAAATAAAAATAAAAATAAAAATAAAAATAAAAATAAAAATAAAAATAAAAATAAAAATAAAAATAAAAATAAAAATAAAAATAAAAATAAAAATAAAAATAAAAATAAAAATAAAAATAAAAATAAAAATAAAAATAAAAATAAAAATAAAAATAAAAATAAAAATAAAAATAAAAATAAAAATAAAAATAAAAATAAAAATAAAAATAAAAATAAAAATAAAAATAAAAATAAAAATAAAAATAAAAATAAAAATAAAAATAAAAATAAAAATAAAAATAAAAATAAAAATAAAAATAAAAATAAAAATAAAAATAAAAATAAAAATAAAAATAAAAATTAAAAATAAAAATAAAAATAAAAATAAAAATAAAAATAAAAATAAAAATAAAAATAAAAATAAAAATAAAAATAAAAATAAAAATAAAAATAAAAATAAAAATAAAAATAAAAATAAAAATAAAAATAAAAATAAAAATAAAAATAAAAATAAAAATAAAAATAAAAATAAAAATAAAAATAAAAATAAAAATAAAAATAAAAATAAAAATAAAAATAAAAATAAAAATAAAAATAAAAATAAAAATAAAAATAAAAATAAAAATAAAAATAAAAATAAAAATAAAAATAAAAATAAAAATAAAAATAAAAATAAAAATAAAATACGCAATCAGAGGAATGTATACACCGAATTTCATTATACTAAGTGAAGCCGTTTGGTTGGTACCATTTTTATCCCTCTATTCCCATTTTATCCCTTAAAAGTACGAATTTGGAAAAAATAATTTCATATAATATATCTGCTCAATTAGAGGTATGTACTCAGTGAATTTCGTGCTTCTAGCTGTTGTCGTTTGATATGTACCATTGTTATCCCTTTTTGCCCCATTTCACCCCTTACGAATAAAAATCGTTTTATGGTGCTCGTTTTTGTTATCGGGGTAATTCGCATACCCAATATCAAGTAAGTATAAGCAGACATATTGAAAAAATATGCTTAAATGCTCTAAAATATTAGGGGTTATTATTGGTTTTTTTTCGGTCCTTGTGAGGGAAAAACTTTTCCCTTTGGGCCAATTGGGCCAGTTTCAATCCCAACCGATCTACGACTATAAGACGTAGCTAGCTTCTTTCGTTTAGATGCTTTCGACGGGCGGACATGGCTATATCGTCTTAGAATTTTATGACGATCAAGAATATATACTTTAGCGGGTATACTTTATAGGGTCTCAGGTCGATATTTCGAGGTTTTACCTGGAGGTGAAGGGTATACAAATGCGAAAAGTGGCCAAATTTGGGCTAGTTTCTATAATTTATCCGATTGGCCGACTTTCAACATATTCCTTGAGTTTAATTTCAATTTTTTACAGAACTCATAAATGTTTATTTGAACAACAATTATTGATTTTTCGCCGATGGAATTTGATTCAGAACCACGATGTAACTGAGCAGTATGCGCCTTGAGATTATTTTTGAGATTTTGAAACGATTTGATTTTGAGAAATATATTCCTACGAATTGATTTGCTGTGTGTAAATAATTTGGGGAAAATTTAAGTTTTAAAACATTTTGAAACAGACACATGTACTTAAACAGAGACAATGCTGATCCGCCGTAAAGCAGCCAACACAAGTGCCGGATTTTGTTTTATATCACTGCCTTCTTGTGTTCACGAAATCTTTTCCACGTGCTCCTGCGGTGGTAACCTGCAGGATTCCGTAGGTGGTCCCGTTTTAAGGTTAAATTTGTACTCTCCAAAAAAAAGATTATAGTTTATGACGATGACGGCATTCCTCTTCATTTTACTTGCTGCTGTTGTTGTTCACCTACAGAGTGATGTACAGACACGTACACTCACACAAACACATACAATCACACAACCAACCCACCGGCCCGTCCCACGGAAAGCGACATTCCGCCCGTACAATTATATATGCTCGATTCGTATGGCCAAAAGGGTGTGGGCGACTGAAGGAGCCAACGGACCGTGGAACCAACAACGAACACAAGAACAAATGAACGTCATAAATGATTATATTGCTATTTTATTTTATTGCTTTCCATTCTTTCTATTGAACATTCCATTCCATACCTCACCATACCAGACTATACCATACGTACATAAATAAATAACCGTCAGAGTAACCAAGCGTGATACACCTTGAGTATGGTGATGTGGCGGATGGTGAACATCGTCATTATAATCATCATCATCATTGTCATCATCATGTTCTTCATCTCAAGCATTGTGAAGGAGCATGATTCTTTTTCGGTAACTGTTTATACAGTTGCTATTATTTTTTCTGCTAAGGATATTTTTATGTCTCTATTTTTTATGATTTCCGTTTCCTGCAAGTGGTTGATTTTTGCCTCCGGTTTATGCTGGGTCACCGGTAAAAGCCGCACACTGGGGCAGAGTGGGCATGTGTAGGCGATATAACAATATTATGTTTAAAACAAGGAAAAATCTTATATACCCTCCACGACGGAGTGCCTTCCACAGTATTACCTACATATCAGTGGATGTCGGCTTTACATAGAAGTGCGATACCATATTAGGAAAATTGTGATATGTTTTATACACATTACTATATTTGAAATAATAAGGCATACTTATGCGCACAGTTTTAAATAAATTTTAGTCCATTGCTATATATAAATATAATACTGCAATTGTAAAGTGAACATGAGGCAGAAATCTTCAAAAATGTGTCCCAAATATTAGGTGTATTGTCAGGCGTCATTAGGGAGTAACATTTCCTCCCATTTGCAATTTCTTGATTCAGTTACAGACAAAGTAACTGAAAAGTACAAATTTCAAAGATTCGTTATATTTCGCGATCATATTGGATTGTACACATCTAATTTCATCATTCTAGGTACATCCGTATGCTTGGTACCAGTTTTATTTTTTTTTTCTTACCACAGTTTGCTTGGTACCAATTTCATTCCGTTTTGATCCTAAAGGTACGAATATCGAAATATATCTTTATTATTCGCATCTACACAGTCAGAGCAATGTACACATCAAATTTCTCTATACTAACTGCAGCCGTTGGGTTGGTACCATTTTTACCCCCTTTTGCTCCATTTTCTACCTAAAAGTACAAATTTCGAAAAGTTATTTTATGTTTCGCGTCTATAGAGTCAGATGAATGTATAATCCGAATTTCAACTACAGCGGTTCGGTTGGTACCACTTTTATCCCTCTTTTCCAATTTTATCCCTTAAATGTACGAATTTCGAAAAATTCCCCTATTTGACGTGTCTACGTAATTATAGGGATTAACACACCGAGTTCCATGTTTCTAGCTGTTGACGTATCATTGGTACCATTTCTATCCCTTTTTGTTTGTTAGGTAAAAATGGTTCCCTCTTTTTCCCACTGTATTTCCTTAATGTTTCCACTTTCAATCCCAAACGATCTGCATCTGGTAGGATTCTGTTCATTGTTTAAGGTTTCTTTATTTCAGGGCTACCGAGAAAGTCATAGTTGATCGGCTGCAACTCCAGCCTTCCATAATATTTTTGTTCCGACTCATGAGTTGACTCCGGATATTCCCCAAACAACATTTTTAAATATATTTTTTCAATAATTTGAATAATTTAATTACACTTTTTATCTTACTTGTAGTAATTGTCTTGAACTTCTATAAATAAAAAAATCAACATATTATTAGCATCAAAATTAGTTCAACGTAATTATGTATAGTTATTAAATAAAATGGGAGGTTTACTAAGATTGTTATTCCGCTTCTAAAGAAATATAAAAATGATGCAGCTAGAATAATGCCAATCTGGCAGCGTGGACTCAAAAACTAAAACGATCTTTCGATATACGTATTTTTTGGTGCAAAATTTTCAGTTCGTTTGGAGGAAGAGAAAAATGAGCTTATTTTCAGATGTCTGATAATTAAATTGTGATTTGTCCTGTCGACCACCTTGGTGGACAACAGAAATTTGTGATTTTTCTAAAAAATAGCAATAATGCGAAATATTGAAATTTTATGAACAATGTCTTTGTATAATATTCCACAAGAAGAAGCAGTCACAATTGGTTGTCTGGGCCAAGATCCGAATTCATCGCATGTGATTTCAATACAATCTCTATTTAAACTTCAATAGAAAAAATAACAAAATTCAACTGAATATTCCTATCAACTTCTTTACGAAAGCTTATTAAGTATTAATATGAACAACGACATATCAAAACAAGCAAGGAAAGGCTAAAGTCGGGCGGGGCCGACTATATAATACCCTACACCACTCCCTGCGTATGTACCTCGCTTTGATTACTAAACCCAGGTATTTCATGGGAGCAATTTTATGTAGTTCATACAAATTATATTCATATAATTTATATGCTATAAATTCATCTTCAGTCAAATTTAACGAGTATGGTAAATAATATGGTAATTGATCTAATTGTCCTACAGACAAATACAAATTATACAGTAGTATACCAAAGTCATTTCAAAGTATGGACATATGGACATCACCCAAACAATTCTCATTGCAATTCAATTCGGTAAAAAAGTGAAATCGGGAAGGATTTTTGCATCCTGTAAATGTATGTGTTTGACAAAAATGTTAAATCGGAAAGGACATTTGTATTGGGGTATATTGAAACCTGGAACGATGTGACCCGCTTTCACCATGTCTGTTTATTGGTGAAATATAATATGTAAAATTTGGCCAAAATCGGTTAAACATTCGGGAACAACATTCTTCTATCTTACCCACTTTCACCATAGATGTTTCTAGTTCGATTATAAGATGTTGTGCCAATTTTAAAGAAAAACGGGTACAATGTGTGGATTTTAGAGCGGAAAAAGTTCTACAAAATTTAAAGAAAATCGGGTACAATATGTCGTTTCTAGAGCGGAAAATGTCAAATCGGGAGCGACATTTGTATGGGGGCTATATCTAAATCTGAACCGATCTTATCCAATTTTGGCATACGTGTTTCTAGTTGCATTATAGGATGTTCTGCCAAATTTAAAGAAAATCGGGTACAATATGTCGTTTCTAGAGCGGAAAATGTCAAATCGGGAGCGACATTTGTATGGGGGCTACATCTAAATATGAACCGATCTTACCCAATTTTTGCACAGGTGCTTCTAGTTGGATTATAAGATGCTGCGCCAATTTTAAAGAAAATCGGGTACAATATGTGGTTTCTAAAGCGGAAAAAGTGAAATAGGGAGCGACATTTGTATGGGGGCTTTATCTAAATCTGAACCGATCTTACCCAATTAGCGTATCGAAAGGAATCGCGTTATGCTGTCCAAAATCCACAAAATACAGCTTTTTCCAAAAAATCCGCCAACTCCCGCTTTTTGGAATTCATATATCCAGCTTTTTACCAAAATAGAGATGGTCCCGTTTGTCATAAGGTAATCTAAATAAGTGAAAACAAGTAAGGAAAGGCTAAAGTCGGGCGGGGCCGACTATATGATACCCTACACCACTCCCTGCGTATGTACCTTGCTTTGATTACTAAACCCAGGTATTTCATGGGAGCAATTTTATGTAGTTCATATAAATTCGTATTTAGTCATATTTAACGAATATCGTTAATAATATGGTAATGATTCAATTATTCAACAGACAAATACAAATTATAAAGTAGTAATAGGATGAATCGGACAAACATATCAAAAGGGAGCCTATAACAACATTGGGCCGGCCTGGTCCAAAACATGGGCCTATATATATTTCTCATTCACGGTAGGCATTCCTAGTTGAAAAATATCATGATCTGCAAAATTGAAGATCCGATGTAAGATGTAGTTTCTAGAGCTGTAATAGATCAGAATGCGCCCCATTTGGGTTATACCAAAGTATGGACATATGGGCATCTCCCAAACAAGTAAGGAAAGGCTAAAGACGGACGGACTTTCTATCTCATTACAATTCAATTCGGTAAAAAAGCGAAATCGGGAAGGATTTTTGTATCCTGTAAATGTATGTGTTTGACAAAAAATGTTAAATCGGAGAGGACATTTGTATGCGGGTATATTGAAACCTGGAACGATGTGAATGTTTATTGACGAAATATAATATATAAAGTTTGGCCAAAATCGGTTTAACATTCGGGAGCAACATTTGTATAAGGCTATATCTAAATCTGAACCGATCCTACCCACTTTCACCATAGGTGTTTTAAGTTAGATTATAAGATGTTGTGCCAATTTTAAAGAAAAACGGGTACAATATGTGGATTTTAGAGCGGAAAAAGTCAAATAGGAAGCGACATTTGTATGGGGGCTATATCTAAATCTGAACCGATCTAACCCACTTTCACCATAGGTGTTTCTAGTTCGATTATAAACCGTTTTGCCAATTTTAAAGAAAATCGGGTACAGTATTTGGTTTCTAAAGCGGAAAAAGTGAAACCGGGAGCGACATTTGTATGGGGGCTATATCTAAATCTGAAACGATCTTACACAATTTCTGCATAGGTGTTTCTAGTTGGATTATAAGATGTTGTACCAAATTTAAAGAAAAACGGGTACAATATGTGGATTTTAGAGCGGAAAAAGTCAAATCGGGAGCGACATTTGTATGGGGGCTATATCTAAATCTGAACCGATCTAGCCCACTTTCACCATAGGTGTTTTCTAGTTCGACTATAATACGTTTTGTCAATTTTAAAGAAAATCGGGTACAGTATGTGGTTTCCAAAGCGGAAAAAGTGAAATCGGGAGCGACATTTGTATGGAGGCTATATCTAAATCTGAACCGATCTTACCCAATTTCTGCACAGGTGTTTCTAGTTCGATTATAAGATGTTGTACCAAATTTAAAGAACATCGGGTACAATATGTGGATTTTAGAGCGGAAAAAGTCGAATCGGGAGCGACATTTGTATGGGGGCTATATCTAAATCTGAGCCGATCTAACCCACTTTCACCATAGGTGTTTCTAGTTCGATTATAAAACGTTGAGCCAATTTTAAAGAAAATCGGGTACGGTATGTGGTTTCTAAAGCGGAAAAAGTGAAATCGGGAGCGACATTTGTATGGGGGCTATATCTAAATCTGAGCCGATCTAACCCACTTTCACCATAGGTGTTTCTAGTTCGATTATAAAACGTTGAGCCAATTTTAAAGAAAATCGGGTACGGTATGTGGTTTCTAAAGCGGAAAAAGTGAAATCGGGAGCGACATTTGTATGGGGGCTATACCTAAATCTGAACCGATCTTACCCAATTTCTGCATAGGTGTTTCCAGTTCGATTATAAAATGTTGTGTCAATTTTAAAGAAAATCGGGCACAATATGTGGTTTCTAAAGCGGAAAAAGTGAAATCGGGAGCGACATTTGTATGGGGGCTATATCTAAATCTGAACCGATCTTACCCACTTTCAGCATAGGTGTCTCTAGTTCGATTATAAAACGTTGTGCCAATTTTAAAGAAAATCGGGTACAGTATGTGGTTTCTAAAGCGGAAAAAGTGAAATCGGGAGCGACATTTGTATGGAGGCTATATCTAAATCTGAACCGATCTTACCCAATTTCTGCATAGGTATTTCTAGTTGGATTATAAGATGTTGTAACAAATTTAAAGAAAATCGGGTACAATATGTGGAGTTTAGAGCGGAAAAAGTCAAATCGGGAGCGACATTTGTATGGGGGCTATATCTAAATCTGAACTGATCTTACCCAATTTCTGCACAGGTGTTTCTATTCTATTTGTATGGGGGCTATATCTAAATCTGAACCGATCTTACCCAATTTCTGCACAGGTGTTTCTAGTTGGATTATAAGATGTTGTACCAAATTTAAAGAAAATCGGGTACTACATATGCTTTATAGGGCGGAAAAAGTCAAATCGGGAGCCACATTTGTATGGGGGCTATATCTAAATCTGAACCGATTTCCTCCAAATTCAATACCGATGGTTCTTGGCCAGAAAAAATCGACTCAGCTGGTGATTCTAAGCCGATCGGTATACTTAAAGGTGGGTCTATCTCGATTATTTCTTGGTGTTACAAACATTTGGCGCGAAACTAACTTATAATACCCTAGACCACGAAGTGGTGTAGGGTATAAAAAGGGTTCAGTTCGGCCGGGCCGAACTTTACCTCCACCATGGATTGCATAGCACAGAGGCTATCGATTTTCTTCTTTTATTTCTTTTTATACCTACACCACTTTGGGTATTATAAGTTAGTTTCGCGCCAAATGTTTGTAACACCAAGAAATAATCGAGCTAGACCCACCTTTAAGTATACGGATCGGCTTAGAATCACCAGCTGAATCGATTTAACGGTGTCTGTCTTTCCGATTATCATGCAATTTGCCAGAAAATACTTTTTTTGACCAAGGACGATCGGTATTGAATTTGGAGGAAATCGGTTCAGATTTAGATATAGCCCCCATACAAATGTCGCTCCCGATTTCACTTTTTCCGCTTTAGAAACCGCATATTGTTCCCGATTTCCTTTAAAATTGGCACAACATTTTATAATCGAACTAGAAACACCTATGCTGAAAGTGGGTAAGATCTATTATGGCTCTAGAAACTACATCGGATCTTCATCAAATTTTGCAGAACATCATATGTTTCAACTAGGAATACCTACCGTGAATGAGAAATATATAGGCGCATGTTTTGCCACAGGCCTCAAGTGTTGTTATAGGCCCGCTTCAAATGTCCGTCCGATTCATCCTATTATCCCTGTAAAATCCTTGTTTATCATTGGATCTTGATCAATTTTTCCAGATCAAGTTATATTTACTTTACTCGGAATGTCTGCTGGAAAATTAGATCAATTACTTTATAATTTTTCAAACTCATTAAATTTAACTAAAGATGAATTTATAGTTACAGTATAATTTATATGAACTACATAAAATTGCTCCCATGAGATACCGGGGTTTAGTAATCAAAGCGAGGTATATACACAGGGAGTGGTGTAAGGTATTACATAGTCGACCCCGCCCGAATTTAGCCTTTCCTTACTTGTTTTTAATGTAGCCAAACCAAAACAAATTCAAATGTTGAAAAAAAATTGAAAAAATAATAAATAATAATATGTCGAAATAATGCTTCTAGTCAATCCATCATTTTCTTATATTTATATTTTCAAAAAAGCTTAAATATCAAAAATATTGGTAGACAGTGGGTATTACAGTTGGTTGTATTTCTATTCTATTTAACTAACTTTACGATTCAACCAATTTTTGCCGTAAAAGAAAAAAGTACGAATTAGGAATTTTTTTTTGTATTTTGCATTTCTATGCAGTCAGAGGAATGTATACACCGAATTCTATGATTCTAGCTGCGGCCATTTGGTTGGTACCATTTTCATATATTTTATCCTATTTTACCCCCTTAAGAGTATGACTTTCTAAAATCTTTTTATTTTATGTGTCTGCGCAATTAGAAGAATGTACACACCGAATTTCATCATTCTAGTTGTTTAGTTGGTACTATTTTTATCCCTCTGTGCCCATTGTAAAAACCTTTTATTTTTCGTGTCTACGTAGTCAGAGGAATCTATACTCCGAATTTTTTTAATCTAGCTGAGGTCATTTGGTTGGTACTACTTTTATCCCCATTTTCCATTTAACACCAAATATATGTTTATTTTACATGTCTAAGCAGTGTATACAAGGAATATATACACCAAATTTCATTATTCTAGATGCAGCCGTTTGCTTGGTACCATTTTTATCCCTCTATTCCCATTTTACCCATTATAATTACGAATTTGTAACACATACTTTTAAAGAGTGATTTTTTTGAGGTTAGGATTTTCATGCATTAGTATTTGACAGATCACGTGGGATTTCAGACATGGTGTCAAAGAGAAAGATGCTCAGTATGCTTTGACATTTCATCATGAATCGTCTTACAAACGAACAACGCTTGCAAATTATTGAATTTTATTATCAAAATGCGTGCTCTGTTAAGAAAGTTCATTGCGCGCTTCCATTTTATGGTCAGTTTAATCGACCCACTGAAGCGGCTATTCGGGCTATTGTGACTAAATTTCGCACCAAATTTACATTGTTGGACATTAAACCACCAACACGCTTACGTAGAGTGCGAACTGAAGAAAATATCGCAGCTGTATCGGCCAGTGTTAATGATGACCACCAATTTTCGATTCGTCGCCGTTCGCACCAATTGGGTCTCTGTTACTCAAAAACGTGGAAATGCCAAAATTGGACTAAGCGGATGGACCACCTAAGACGCAGCCGCGGTCAACATTTAAATGAAATTATCATCAAAAAGTAAATGTCATGGACCAATCTAACGTTTCAAATAAAGAACCGATGAGATTTTGCAAATTTTATGCGTTTTTTTTAAAAAAAAGTTATCAAGCTCTTAAAAAATCACCCTTTATATAATGTATCTACTCAATTAGAGGAATGTATACACCGAATTTTGTGTTTCTAGCTGTTGTCGTTTGAAAGATACCATTTATATCCCTTTTTGCCCCATATCACCCCACTTTATGGTGCACGTTTTTGTTATAGGGGAATGCGCATTCCCAATACAGTAAGTACATGCAGAAATATTGAAAAAAATGTTTAAATACTCTAAAGTATTAGGGGTTATTATTGGTATTTTTAGTCCTTGTATTGGACCAACCGATCTACAGCTATAAGACACATTTATGGATAACTTGCTTTTTCGTTCAGATGCTACCGTGCTTTCAGCAGACAGACAGACGGGTGGACGCACGGACGGACGGACATGGCTAGATCGTCTTAGAAGCCAGCACTTTAAATATATATTTTTACCCTTTTCTTCATATTGATAATAGGTCGAATTATTTTGCAAAATAAATTATATTTCCATTTTTTTTCTTTTCGTTTTATTTTTAAATCCTATTTTCATTTTTCATTCTTAGACATAGACGATAGACATTTAATAATTTCTCGTTGGTTTAACAAGGAATTCCTCTATATCTTTACCTTAATTCCAAAGGGCGTGACTATTTTTTTTCGATATCGCGTATTTTACATATTTCGGTGTATTCCAGCTAGGGTTTGCATTTTCCCGTACTTTTTATTTCCCGGGAAACGGGAATTATTTTTTCAATTTCCCGGGATTCCGGGACAGCACGGGAAATCGTCAACATACTGTTTACCATGAGTTAAGCTTATTTTTCCCACACATTTTATTAAAGTAAAATAAATATATATTTCACAACGAAACTATTACAGAATTTATATAATAAAGCGCAATGTGAGATCAATTCAAACATCTTTTCAAGTTTCGAAATTAATTAAAGATCAGATTTTTTTTATATTTCATTGGAAAATGTGGACGAGCATTAAATGAAATGTTTGTTCTTTGTCCTGTCGCTTCGAAAAGTTTAAATTCTTTAATTTTGGCGTTCTGATACACGCCCAAAATCTATTTTCCCGGATTATAATTTTCTTCATATGGAGCTTAACAGGAAAAATCCGAAAAAGTGGATATTGAGTCTACATCCGAACGCAGCTTAAAAATTGTATCATCCAACTGCAATATTTGGCATACCTGATTTTAAACCTATGTGATCTAAATTTTTATACAACATTTTTAATTTTATTGTGAAAATGATGGAAAAAATATACGAAGAAATATGTAAAATTTTCTACTGAATTCCTGCGGAATTCCCGTTCGAATTTCCCGGGATACGGGAAATGAAAAATGTGCGAATTCCCGGGAATTTTCCCGCGGGAAATCCCGGGATGCAAACCCTAATTCCAGCGGAATATGTAAAAGACATGATTTTGTCACGCCCTATGGAATTAATTGACCTTTTAGATTTTTCGACAATATAAATAACAATTTTCAGCCTGTTGGCTGTTAAAAACACTTCCAAAATTTAGTCTCAAATAAGGATAATTTCATATTCAGCATATTTACTAATTTATTATTTACATATTAAGAAATCAAACTGGAGGAAAAGATTGATTTTTTTATATTTAAATAATAAATTAATAGGTATAAATATTTAATTTGGAAGGTACCAAGTCCATCTTTCAAATCTCGTCCAATGTTGGCACGCGCATACGATAGTCTCTGCATCATAATCCATCAAAATTAAACGTAATATTGTAATTTTTATTAATCGTGAGTGTTTCGTCCGCTTGGAGGGTGGCATGGCTTTTCGACTTTATAAGCCGAATAAATATCCTTTTGTGCTATAATCCACCCCACTGTGCACTGCCTCTGTTCTTCTATGCTTATTCATTTGCTCTTCTATTGTATTGTTTGAGTGTGTTTGTGAGTGCGCGTGTGTCTTTGGCTAACTGAACGTTTGAGCTTTTTCGTAGCCAATTATAAGGTTTATAACCACATTTAATGAGGTAACAAAAATTACGTTAAAAAGTAATAACCGCCCTATGGACGTGTGCACAAAGTACAAATACATGCACATAAATCTGTCTGCGGCTGTGTATGTATACGTGTATAATAAACACTGTGTATGTATGTATGTTCGTATGCCATTATTTTTTCATTATTATAATTTTTCGCTGGCATGACAATATTCTAGCATTTGTCTCGCTTATAGGTGGTCGTGCTGGTGTGTCTGTGTGTGCATTTTTAAAACCATTTTTGGAAATTTTAATCCTTATCATTTACTTTTGTTTGCGTCAGTTGTCATTCAGCGCAACTCAGGGCACCTGTTAGATTTGTAATGGTTTTTGTTTTTGCAGTTTGTTGTTGTTTGTTTGTTTTGGGGGGAAGCTCTGCTTCTTTACTTAAATTGTGCCACGCAAACACATTAATTATGTTAAATCGCAGTCAACGTCGACAGTGCGTGAAAAAATGTTGACATCAAATATTAAAAGTTGTGAAATTTAAATTAATTGTAGAATTTTGGAATATTAATTAAATTGTCACAAAATGACCGCATTAAATGTTATTTAATCTAAACTAGGTGTACAAGGTAGAGGAGGAGAATATAATGTAAGTTTAATATGCTATGAACTCTCTAGACGCTCGGCACTGGGACCGATCAAGGGAAGTCTTATGTAAAGTTTATTATCTATATATATAAAAGAGTTGCGTGATTGAGTGACTGAGTAACTGACTGATCACTCCCCAGACCAAACGGCTAACTTTCGAAATTCGTACTTTTAAAGGGTAAAATGGGGTAAAAATGGATAAAAATGGTACTACCGCAATGACCAAACGGCTGGGCCTAGAATCTTGAAATTTGGTATGAACATTCCTCTTGCGGCATGCAGGGATCCCAAAAAGTGTCATTTTAAAAATTCGTACTTTTGGGGGGTTAAATGGGGCAAAAAGGGACAAAAATGGTACAAACAACACGGCTGAAGCTAGAATCATGAAATTTGGTGTGTACATTTATCTTACAGCGTAGATATCATATACGAAGGGAGTTTTTCGTAATTCGTACTTTTAAGGGGTAAAATGGGCTAAAAAGGGGTACAAATGGTACCACCGCAATGACCAAACGGCTGGGCCTAGAATCTTGGAATTTGGTATGGATATTTCTCTTGCGGCATGAAGACATCCCGAAAAGTGTTTTTTAAAAAATGTGTACCTTAGTAGGTTTAAATGAGGCAAAAAGGGACCAAAATGGTACAAACAACACGGCTGAAGCTAGAATCATGAAATTTGGTGTGTACATTTATCTTACAGCGTAGAGATATGAAGGGAGTTTTTCGTAATTCGTACTTTTAAAGGGTAAAATGGGGTTGAAAGGGATACAAATGGTACCACAGCAATGTCCAAACGGTTAGGCCTAGAATCTTGAAATTTGGTATGGGTATTCCACTTGCGGCACGAAGGCACCCTAAAAACAACAAACAATTAAAACAGATGGAGTTGGAATCAGAATATTCAGTGTGTACGTCCCTCAAAATGCTTAAAAACTCAATATGAACGAACTTTATGAAATTTGTACTTTTAAAGGATAAACGGGAAAGGTGACAGATGACGCTACAATTATGAAATTCGGTATGTATATTCGTTTTACAGCACAGATCACTGATAAGAAAACATTTTTCGAAATTTGCTCTTTTAAGGGATTAAATGGGATAAAAATTGTACCACAGCCCACGTCAAACGGTAGCACGACTGCGACCAAGAAAATATTTTTGCAAAATTCGTACTTTTTGAGGACGAAAATGGGTATAAAAGGATAAAAATGGTACCAATAAAACAGACGGAGCTGGAATCGTGAAAGCGTGTATATATGTACCTCAAAGTGCTTACAAACGCAAAATGAAGGAATTTTTCGAAATTTCTACTTTTAAGGGCTTAAAATGGATAACGATTGTACCAACGCGCTTTCCAAAATTCGTACATTTTGGGGGTGAAATTGGGTAAAAAGTGATAACCAATCATGAAATTCGATTTGTACGCCCCCCATGCATAGAAACTCAAAATAAAGGGAATTTTTAAGAATAATGACGAAAAGAGGGATACAAATGGTACCAACTACAAAGAATCGGTGTGAAATTCTGACCTCTAATGGATTTTTCAAATTTTATACTTTTAAGTTTAAATTAAAATGGCGATTAAAATGGTACCCACCAATGTATAGAATAATGTATATACATAGTTATTCTAACGTGCAATACAAATGTACTGTATAAAAGGTGGAAGCGTGTCAAAAGTGATAAAAATCGAAATTGGGATATAGATGGTACCAACCACGCGCAAAATAAATATTGTTCTTAGAAATTGGAGACAAAAAGAGATACTAATAGTACCTACCAAAATATTGCACTAGAATCGTGAAGTTCTGTGCGAACATTATAGCCCCGTCGAAAAAACAAATAAAAATATATATAAAGAAAGTTTATTTCTATTTATAAGTTCAGATTTCAAGTCATGCACCGGTATAGAAGTTATGTATATGTAAAGGATTTAATTTTACAAAGGGCGTGACAAACGCATACATTTGTTGTAGGTTTAAAGTGATTACAATTTTTTTAGATCTAAAATTGCAGCTGATTTCAACCGGCGTGTGCATAGCATTTATGAAAATATTGGCAAAGATGAAATTTCACATCATTCCGATCATCCGTATAGAAGTTATAAAAGGTTTAATTTTACGTAATGGCGATTTTACGAGTGGGAGGTACAGAAGGGGCGTGGCAAAATCCTCCATATAACGTACGCTCAAAGCGATTATAAAACCTTCATCAAATATCAAAATACAACTGGTTCCGAATACTAGGAAAATGGACTATATCTGTGGGGGTACCATAGTCAATTCAACCATCTCCAATTTTAAACTAAGTCTGGGTATAGTAATACTATGTTCAGAGTTTAAATAAATTCCTTACTCCCTTTGAGAGTTATCCTGTACACCAGCCAGTCAGATAGACAGACGCACGAGAAGGGGATTTTAGACATAAGTCACTCCTTTAATGCGTTACACTTTGTTCTATCCCAACTGACATATACGCTCCTACTCTGTTGAGACGGACTAATATTTTTCAATGCTCGTGCCTACTTAAATTAAACTATTGACTACGTATAAATTGATTATGATGATTTGTATAAAGGGGACTAACATTAATTCGGTGTATAAATTCCATCGGCAATGTAGGATCTGTAGGATCTGCGCAAAATAAAGTTTTTTTTTATGTTTTGAGCGTTTACAAGCGATTTACCCTGAAGAGTATATATTTACACCGCATACGAAGTACTAGTAGTGCTAGCTAGTACTCTATAAACGTTAAACTATCCACGAATAATTTCCATTCAAGTATGTTGTCAATATATAAGAGAAAAGCTTAACGTGGTGCAGAGAATATGCATAAGCGGAACAATTAGTACAACTTCTACAGATGCAATACAGGTTCTGCTTTATGTTTTGCCGATCGATATAGACGGCAAGAATGCGACAGCAAGTCGTATTTGGACCAACGTGAACATATGAGAGTTCCCCGTCAATGGCCATCGTTGTCACATAAATTGAACTAGTATGGTGTGTTGATTTTAGACAATTTTCAAAAATGTGTAGTTCAAAAAATTGGTGGAATGTTTTCCCATTCTCAGATAAATATTTAAAAAATTGATTTTTTTGTTTTTAAATCACTGGTGATAGTTGTAGCATTTGCAGCCCTCATAAGTACGTTAAATTTTGAGGTATTAATCGCCTCGATCGTGCTTATGCTTCAAAAATAATAAGGGTGATAAGGTACTTCAATAATAAAGGTACCTGCGACGATAATTGTAATAATTTTAATAAAAATAAATAAATAAAAATCCAAAAATGTTCACATCATTTCATGATTTTACCTTCAGCCGTTTGCTTGAAACCACTTTTATTCTCTTTTTCATTCTGATCCTAAAAATACAGATTTGGGAAAAGTCCTCTTATTTTCTGCGCCTACGCAATCAAACCAATTTCATGATTCTAGCTACAGCCGCTTAGTAGTTGGTGCCAAATTTAATCCCATTTAGATCCTGAAGGTACGAACATCGAAAGATCTCTTTATTTTTCGCGTCTACGCAGTTAATGTACACAACAAATTTCGTTATTTTATGCCGAATTTAAAGATTTCAACTTCATCGCTTTGGTTGGTAACATTTTTTTCCCTCTTTTCCAATTGTATCCCTTAAAAGTGCAAATTTTGAAAAATCCCTCTAGTTTATGTATGTTGTCTTCCAATACGGACTTGATTACTTTTTTGCCTTTTGAAACCACATGTCGTCCAAGTTTTCCGATTCGGGCCAAAAATAATCGGTAATAATGGCGCGGTAACGATTGTCATTCACAGTAACGTGACGATCGTTATTGACGACGAAAAAATATGGCCCAATGAAACCGAACCAAACAGTTATTTTTTGTAGATGAATCACAAGTGGATTTTCACCAAACCAATAACGCATATTTTGCTTATTGACGAACGCATTGAGCCAAAAATGAGCTTCGTCACTGAAGATGATTTTGCGATGAAATTCATCATCTTGGCGCATCTTCTCCAGAGCCCAAGCGGAGAACATATGTCGCGTCAAATGGTCCATCCGCTTCATTTCTTGAGTCAGCTTGATCTTGTATGGGTGTAAACTAAGATCCTTACGCAAAATTTGCCAGAAAGTGGTCTTTGCGATGCCCATTTCTTGAGAATCGACTGATTTGGATCGTTTGATACGGACACCTGAACGGCAGCTATATTTTCGTCACTTCAACCAACCAACACTGGCACGCAGCATCACACAATGAATATGTGACACGGTGAAAATGTTTAGTTCATTAAAAAAAGGAAAGTAACATTTAGATGATCAGTGAAATAGTATGTTCAGAAATTAAATTCAAAGTTGTCAAGTACCTATTGAAAAACACGTTATTTTCGCTTACGTGGCATCGAGATTTCCGACATTCTGTGTTTGTTCATTAAGATTTAACTTATGTAGGCAAAATACATATGGGCGAGATTTTAAAGATTGGCATGACACCTCCCCCAAAAGATAGAAATCAATATAACTTTAGTTACATGGTATACATAATCTTGACATTTGACGTTAGTTCATTGAATATTAATGTACGATTTTGTACAACAAATGACCGGTACTGTAACTAGGGCGACTCATTTTCCACGTAAAATAAATATATTTGTCCTCAAGACGAAAAATAACTTTATGAAAAAATTAATATAAAAAATAAAAAAAAAATATTTGCTTATTTAAATATAATTGTACTATTAAACATGTGAATATATGTAATATTAGATCGAAAATAAATAAAAAAGTAAGTACCCTTTGCAAGTTTCATTGGTTTCAATTGAACATAGGAATGTGGGTAATTTGTGTGGGAGGTACCATAAGGGGCGCGGCAATTTTGTCCATCTTCGAACTTAAACTACGATTGGGAAAAATATTACAATATGAAAAGTTTGAATTGATTCCTTAACTTCTTGCGAGAGTTAACGTGTACATCAGCCAGACATACTGCCATGGCTCAAACAAATTAAGAAGTCATGAAGCGGATTTGATTCAAAAATACTTAGGGTCTTAAGTCACTCCTTCAATGCGTTATACTTTTTTTGTGTCCCAAATGATATATACCCTCCTACTCTGTAGAGTGGGGCTATAAAAAACACAGACATCGGACTGGAATAATAATTATTTAAAATATACCCCATACATTCAAAAGAAAAAAACTTTATTTCGATAATTAGTTTTGAATATTTTCAGTGAACTGTATACATTCTTTCCAATAACCACATAAATACACCCAAAAACATTATTGCAATCGATCAAATAATTATCTTTTGATTTGTGTATCTGGTGTCTGTGTTGGCGGGAGTGCCTGCATACATAATGCCAACCATGATTCTTTTTATATCTCTCCTCTGTGTGAGTGACGCATGTATGTATGTGTGTATTTTACTTTATGAATATGTGTGTTTTCCACAGACTTTAATTAATAATTCATAAACCATCGTCAAAGTGTATCTGAAATTACCTTTACAAAATCGTATCGATATTTTATCCGCAGAACACATGGGCTTGTTTACAATGTTCAGTGTATACGAGTACATGCACCTCTAGCGACGAGGGCAGAATTAAAAGTTTCATATATTGATATGCTTCAAAAACTGTGAAAACGGGAAGGATTTTTGCATGTTTCCTTATCATAGGCTGATATGACCTGACCAAATTTGTCATCAAGAAGAATATTTATATCGGGGCTATATCCAAACATGGAATGAAGTGACACAACAGCTTCTTCTAGTTCAAGTATAACGCGCTGTGCTCAATTTGAAGACATTCGGTGAAAATACGTGGTTTCTGAGACAGAAGTCGCGGAAGCAAAACTTGTATGGGAGCTATACAGTGGTGGTCACGAATTTAGCACAGTCACCACATGTAACTTTATAAAGCAAATATTTCAACTTCAACTTTATGTTTTTTGACCGGTATTTTTTCTAAAATATTACGTACGATAAGATGACCATTTAACGTTGTTTTTGTTCGGTTCTAATGCTGCATTTTAGTTTTATGCAATCTAAAGTACAAATAATACGAAAAGTGATTGGACAGTAATTTAGCACAAATTTAAAAAACTTTAATCAAATCGGAAAAAAACTGAACTAACCAATACATTTTATTATAAATTTAATATTTGGTTGGATAATCGCTATTTTGAGTAATAGCTGTACATCTTCTGGACATACTCTCCACTAGAGGCATAAAAGACTCCATTGGAGTAGCATATCAGGAATTTTGTGTTTAATTCAAGAAATCGGGCAAATTTTTGGGTTTTATTGCTATAATATGTTGTTAAAGTCCATTCCATAGATTCTCAATAGGATTGAGATCCGGTGACTGTGCTGCACCATTTTTAAAAATCTATTTTGTTCAGCCTCAAACAGCTCTGCACTGGCGTTAAGTGTGTTTTGGTCGGTTGTCGTGTATAAAACGCCACTTAATTGGCTTGTCTTTATCTGAATATGTTATCATAGTATCACCAAATAGATTTTTATAAATATTCTGATCCATTAGTGCATCGGTTTTGTGTATCGGACTAGATTAGATTTTCGCCAACAAGCTTTAACGTCTCAGATTTGTACTTTGGGTTGTGCTGCATGTTTGGAGGGCACACTTCGTATTGTTTCCTATTAGATCCGCACCGACAAATGTTCGATTCGCCAATCCAGGCGATATTTTCCCAAAAATCTTGGATTTTTCTAAATGATCCTGAGCAGATTAAATTTGACACTGTAGCCATGTTTTGATACGTCTGGCTTATGTTGAACAATGCAGCCAAGTAAATTTTTTCCATTGATTCTTCTTCTTATGGTTCATGAGGAAATGCTAATGTCAATTTTTGCCGAAAAATCTCTCTGAATCACAGTTGAGCTTTTAAATGGATCTGCTACGCAGGTTCTATAAATTAAAAAAATCCGATTTATGGCTTGTTTTTCTCGGCGGAGGACATTTTGCAATATTTTTGAAGCTCCCATAAGTGTCAATATGGCTTAGTATATTGCACACAATCTGTCTGGATCAATTTATAATGTTTGCAATATGCCCAGCGGTACTTCCACTGTCGTTCAATTGCATAATAACCTGACGCTGCGCCTCAATGCACTATTTTCCTTTAGCAATATCTAATTATAATTTTTGTTAAATAATAACTTCCATTTGAATAAAAATTATCCAAACATACCAATTAATTATTTTAAACGCAAAAATAAATAGAAAATAACAACTTTTATAAAATGTGTTAAATTTGTGTCCAGCCCAGATTACGAATTACTTGCAAAAACATGAGAGTACGAAGAAAATGCACAAAAGAATTCGAAAAAAAATTATTGGGCTTACTGATCACACCATAAGCAACACTAAAAAACAAATATTTTGCGCAGAGTTCATTATCCGAACAAATTATTTGCTATTATAAACAACACATGTGAAGTGTGCTAAACTCGTGACCACCACTGTATATAAATATGAACCGATCTGACCCATTTTCACCATGGTTGTTTCTAGTTGCAATATAAGATATTTTGCAAGCTTTGAAGAAAATGTGTTAAAATATGTGGTTTATAATATGAAATTAACGGCGAATAACTTTTTGTGGTGCCAACTAAAAATTTCGTAAAAAATAACGTTTTTAGAAAAATATATTTATAATTAATTAATTAATAGATTAAATAAAATCCACACAAATTTAGATATCATATCGAATTTTTGGATTTTTCACATACAAAAGCTGTGAAAATATGTTTCAAACAAATATGTTTGGCAAAACACAGGGGTTAAAAAAATGTTTGCAAATAATTTTTCTTACATTGAAAAATTTACAATTTAGCTATCCTCTGCTACCGATAAGGTCCGTTGACCTCAGGAAGGCCAATAAACGCATTCCAATTATGTCTTACTCACGAAAAATAAAAGAAATATGCACCTGATGGAAGAAAAGAAAAAATTTCCCTCCAATTTTTTACGTTATGGGGAAAAACGACAAAAATGTGTTTTTGAAGTTTTTATACCCTACACCACTTCGTGGGCTAGGGTATTATAAGTTAGTTTCGCCCCAAATGTTTGTAACACCAAGAAATAATCGAGCTAGACCCACCTTTAAGTATACCGATCGGCTTAGAATCACCAGCTGAGTCGATTTAACGATGTCTGTCTGTCCGTCCGTCCGTCCGTCCGTCCGTCTGCTGTCCATCTAAGCTTGTTCGCACTCTACAGGTCGCAATTGTTGTCCGATTGTCATGAAACTTGGCAGAAGTTATTTTTTCTGGCCAATGACCATCGGTATTGAATTTGGAGGAAATCGGTTCAGATTTAGATATAGCCCCCATACAAATGTGGCTCCCGATTTGACTTTTTCCGCTTTAGAAACCACGTATTGTACCCGATTTTCTTTAAAATTGGCACAGCATCTTATAATCCAACTAGAAACACGTATGCAAAAATTGGGTAAGATCGGTTCAGATTTAGATATAGCCCCCATACAAATGTCGCTCCCGATTTGACATTTTCCTCTCTAGAAACGACATATTGTACCCGATTTTCTTTAAATTTGGCAGAACATCTTATAATCCAACTAGAAACAAGTATGCAAAAATTGGCTAAGATCGGTTCAGATTTAGATATAGCCCCATACAAATGTCGCTCCCGATTTGACATTTTCCGCTCTAGAAACGACATATTGTACCCGATTTTCTTTAAATTTTGCAGAACATCTTATAATCCAACTAGAAATACGTATGCAAAAATTGGGTAAGATCGGTTCAGATTTAGATATAGCCCCCATACAAATGTCGCTCCCGATTTGACATTTTCCGCTCTAGAAACGACATATTGTACCCGATTTTCTTTAAATTTGGCAGAACATCTTATAATCCAACTAGAAACACGTATGCAAAAATTGGGTAAGATCGGTTCAGATTTAGATATAACCCCCATACTAATTTTCCGCTCTAGAAACGACATATTGTACCCGATTTTCTTTAAATTTGGCAGAACATCTTATAATCCAACTAGAAACACGTATGCAAAAATTGGGTAAGATCGGTTCAGATTTAGATATAACCCCCATACTAATTTTCCGCTCTAGAAACGACATATTGTACCCGATTTTCTTTAAATTTGGCACAACATCTTATAATCCAACTAGAAATACGTGTGCAAAAATTGGGTAAGATCGGTTAAGATTTAGATATAGCCCCCATACAAATGTCGCTCCCTATTTCACTTTTTCCGCTTTAGAAACCACATATTGTACCCGATTTTCTTTAAAATTGGCACAGCATCTTATAATCCAACTAGAAACACCTGTGCAAAAATTGGGTAAGATCGGTTCAGATTTAGATATAGCCCCCATACAAATGTCGCTCCGATTTGACATTTTCCGCTCTAGAAACGACATATTGTACCCGCTTTTCTTTAAATTTGGCAGAACATCTTATAATCGAACTAGAAACACGTATTCAAAAATTGGGTAAGATCGGTTCAGAGTTAGATATAGCCCCCATACTAATGTCGCTCCCGATTTGACATTTTCCGCTCTAGAAACGACATATTGTACCCGATTTTCTTTAAAATTGGCACAACATCTTATAATCGAACTAGAAACATCTGTGGTGAAAGTGGGTAAGATAGGTTCAGATTTAGATATAGCCCTCATACAAATGTTGCTCCCGAATGTTTAACCGATTTTGGCCAAATTTTACATATTATATTTCACCAATAAACAGACATGGTGAAAGCGGGTCACATCGTTCCAGGTATCAACCCCCATACAAATGTCCTTTCCGATTTAACATTTTTTGCCAAACACATACATTTACAGGATGCAAAAATCCTTCCCGATTTCACTTTTTTACCGAATTGAATTGCAATGAGAATTGTTTGGGTGATGTCCATATGTCCATACTTTGAAATGACTTTGGTATACTACTGTATAATTTGTATTTGTCTGTCGGACAATTAGATCAATTACCATATTATTTATCATACTCGTTAAATTTGACTGAAGATGAATTTATAGCATATAAATTATATGAATATAATTTATATAATTTGTATGAACTACATAAAATTGCTCCCATGAAATACCAGGGTTTAGTAATCAAAGCGAGGTACATACGCAGGGAGTGGTGTAGGGTATTATATAGTCGGCCCCGCCCGACTTTAGCCTTTCCTTACTTGTTTATACCCTACACCACTTCGTGGTCTAGGGTATTATAAGTTTGTTTTCCGCCAAATGTGTGTAACACCAAGAAATAATTGAGCTAGACCCACCTTTAAGAATACGGATCGGCTTAGAATCGCCAGCTGAGTCGATTTAACGATGTCTGTCTGTCCGTCTGTCCGTCCGTCCGTCTGCTGTCCATCTAAGCTTGTTCGCACCCTACAGGTCGCAATTGTTGTCCGATTGCCATAAAACTTGGCAGAAGTTATTTTTTCTGGCCAAGGACCATTGGTATTGAATTTGGAGGAAATCGGTTCAGATTTAGATATAGCCCCCATACAAATGTCGCTCCCTATTTCACTTTTTCCGCTTTAGAAACCACATATTGTATCCGATTTTCTTTTAAATTGGCACAACATCTTATAATCCAACTAGAAACACATATGCAAAAATTGGGTAAGATCGGTTCAGATTTAGATATAGCCTCCATACAAATGTCGCTCCCGATTTGACATTTTCTGCTCTAGAAACGACATATTGTAGCCGATTTTCTTTAAATTTGGCAGAACATCTTATAATGCAACTAGAAACGCGTATGCAAAAATTGGGTAAGATAGGTTCAGATTTAGATATAGCCCCCATACAAATGTCGCTACCGATTTGACATTTTCTGCTCTAGAAACGACATATTGTACCCGATTTTCTTTAAATTTTGCAGAACATCTTATAATCCAACTAGAAATACGTGTGCAAAAATTGGGTAAGATCGGTTCAGATTTAGATATAGCCCACATACAAATGTTGCTCCGGAATGTTTAACCGATTTTGGCCAAATTTTAGATATTAAATTTCACCAATAAACAGACATGGTGAAAGCGGGTCACATCGTGCCTGGTTTCAATATACCCCCATACAAATGTCCTTTCCGATTTAACATTTTTTGTCAAACACATACATTTACAGGATGCAAAAATCCTTCCCGATTTCAATTTTTTACCGAATTGAATTGCAATGAGAATTGTTTGAGTGATGCCCATATGTCCATACTTTGAAATGACTTTGGCATACTACTGTATAATTTGTATTTGTCTGTCGGACAATTAGATCAATTACCATATTATTTATCATACTCGTTAAATTTAACTGAAGATGAATTTATAGCATATAAATTATATGAATATAATTTATATAATTTGTATGAACTACATAAAATTGCTTCCATGAAATACCTGGGTTTAGTAATCAAAGCGAGGTAAATACGCAGGGAGTGGTGTAGGGTATTATATAGTCGGCCCCGCCCGACTTTAGCCTTTCTTTAATTGTTTTACAATAGTTTAACTTCTAAGAGCTTTAGTTAATTGTAATATTGAGTTAATAGTGAGATCGCTGCGTTAAAAAATGCGAAACAAACAAAAATCGTTGATGGAAAATATTGTTTTCAGAAATAAATTTTGAGACGGAATTGAATAGACTTATACTTTCTGAATAGCTGAGGAGTAGTACGAATTTTTATTTTTCCCAAAATCAAAAAATATTATTTTTAAATGATATTTATATATTTAAAATTAAAAGGTGAATATTTGAAAAAATATCCATTTTTGATGGCTAAGAAAAACCCACCAACCCCAACCCAAACTAAAACATTATTAAAAAAAATAATATATTAGGAAAAAAAATCATTTTCTCCAATTTATTCCAATAATTGTATACTCTACACTTGGTATTATGTCTTTGTGCATATATATAAGGCCCAAAAGGAAAGGTAAAGGTTTTCCGCACTAGAAACCACATATTCTACTCGATTTGCTTCAAATTTGAACAATAATGTTTCTTCTACTCTGGCATGAATATAATGTCTACCACTTTCAATAGACCGTGTAGTGAGGGTACTCAAATTAGATCCTCGTCAAATCGTCTATATAAGAGTGACTTCAGACTGGAAATCTCATCAATGCACTAAATGTTATAAGGTTAGGTCAAGGAACAAAAGGACAGCTTGCTGTCTACAAAAATTCCTATGCGACCCGTTATGCCTGGAGGGGAGAGTCTACTGCATGCTTTCTTAATAGCGAAAACTTCCGGCAGAAAGTCGCTGCAGCTGTCAGGGAGTTGCAAGCTCTTTCTGAGAAGACACTGGAGACAGCTTCTCAAACCATTTTGGAGCAGTCTGCGTATACCTCAGCATTATATGGCACAATTAGGTATCCCCTTTCCCACTCTTTTCTAGAAGGGAATTTTACTTCGAATGGCTTTGCGAATATCATCTTAGGAGTGCTTTATCCACTGCTTCTATGTAAAAGTAAAATTTGCAATATTTTTAGGCATCATAAGTACCTTTAATCGAACATACTACAAACGGGTGTTATTGGACTTTTAATTCCAAAATGAGAGTTCAAATTTAAAGGAATTTTATTTAAAAAAATTGCACAACTTTTTTGTGTTGGTTTTATGTATCAGCATGCCTCAATGAACACCAAAGAAATTAGGTATCGGGAACAAAAAAAAAATATTTTTCTGTTGCATAGTGAAGTTGAAAGGCAGACGTAGACAGACAATCCTGAAATTCAATGCATAGTGGAGCGTATATAAGAATCGGACAGGTCATAATTAACGACCTTCATATTTGTTTTAGCTAACGAAATACGAAATAATTATATTTCGCTTCAAATTCCCTACCTGACAGAATCGCCTGCAAATCTTATTAAGTTTATTTAGCATAAAGCCTAAAGTAAAAGATCGCTTAAAATAATTCAATATACCCACCCTCGTATGTAAACATATCAGTATCATTATCTGACATGTCTGCGTAAACAACCCACTTCCAATCGTAAACATTTTTCCCACGCGAGAAAAACTTCGTTTACAAGTTACAAACGCACTCACTCACCGTGTGTGCGTTCACTGTGTTTTCAAGCATTTTTTAATTATAATTTTATTAAATCAATCGCATAACACATTGAAAAGACGAGAACGAAAAAAAGAAACAAATGCTCGCGTAAATGTAAACATGAATGAAATAAAATCCAATTACCGTTTTACTGTAGTTTCTGGTAACACGGGATGCAACAGTGGCCAAATGAATGGAATGCGAGCAGAGAGACCAAAGGTCTCTTAAAAAGTTTGACAAACAGTGGGTTGGATGGCATTTTTATACACTCCACGAGAGTATTATGTCTTTGTGCATTTGTTTGTAACACCCAAAAGGAAGAGAGATAGACCCATTGTTAATTATACCGATCGACTTAGAATCACTTTCTGAGTCGATTTAGCAATGTTCGTCCGTCCGTCCGTCCGTCCGTCCATCTATTCTTGTAATAACGATACAGGTCGCAATTGTAGACAGAACCAAATGAAACTTTGCATAACGAAGTTTTTCGGGATAAGAACGAACGCTATTTAATTTGAAGAAAATCGGTTCAGATTTAGATATAGCCCCCATACGAATTTCACTCCCGATTTGACACTTTTCACTCTAGATACCACATATTACAACAGATTTTCTTCAAAATTGGCAAAGCATCTTATATTCCAACTAGAAACACCTGTGGTAAAAATGGGTCAGATCGGTTCAGATTTATATATAGCTTCCATACAAATTTCGCTCCCGATTTGATTTTTCCGCTCTAGAAACCACATATTGCATCAGATTGTCTTCAGATTTGGGAAAACATCTTATATTTCAACTAGAACCACCTGTGGTAAAAATGGGTCAGATCGGTTAAGATTTATATATAGCTCCCATACAAATTTCGCTCTCGATTTCACTTTTTTCCGCTCTAGAAACCACATATTGCATCAGATTGTCTTCAGATTTGGCAAAACATCTTATATTTCAACTAGAAACCCCTGTGGTAAAAATGGGTCAGATCGGTTCAGATTTATATATAGCTCCCATACAAATTTCGTTCTCGATTTCACTTTTTCCGCTCTAGAAAACACATATTTGAACAGATCCTCTTCAAATTAGGCGAAATATATTATATTTGTCCTAGAAATACCCATAGTGAAAATTTGTCAGATCGGTTCAGATTTACATATAGCTCACATACGAATTTCACTCCCGATTTTAATCTTTTCACTCTAGATACCATATATTACAAGAGATTTTCTTAAAAATTGGCAAAACATATTATATTTCAACTAGAAACACTTGTGGTAAAAATGTGTTAGATCGGTTTAGATTTATATATAGCTTCCATACAAATTTCGATCCCGATTTAACTTTTTCCGCCCCAGAAACCACGAATTTTCACTGAATTTCTTCAAAGTGAACATAACACCTTATATTTGAACTGGAAGAACTTATTGTGAAAGTTAGTCACATTTTTCCATGTTTGGATATAGCCCCGATACAAATATTCTTATCGATTTGACAAATCGAACCAGGTTGTATTAGCCTATGATTAGGAAACATACAAAAATTCTTCCCGTTTTCACTTTTTTACCGAGTTGGACTGTATTCGGTTGGAAAGTGGAGTGTATCATATAGTCGGCCCGCCCGACTTTATCCTTTCCTTACTTGTTTGGTTATGTCTTAGTGACTAACCTGATTTTTATGAAGTATAGACTTGAAAAGTAAAGAGTTTGTTTTCAAATAACTGTGTCGAAAAGAAAACCTTTCAATTATATGTGCATTAAAAGAGAATTGTTGGAGTTTCTTGCTGCACTGTAATGTATTTGTCAGTCATCCTGTATATTGAATATGTATAATTTCCTGCTTTGAAGAATGGACATATGCCTATCTTGACATTAGAAATATACAAAATTGGATATTAAAAAAAATCAATTCGAAATTTCTCCTATTTTGGACGAATTCTTGAGCCTTCGTTTGTCAAAGAAGCATCTTCCGCATTAACTGTCATTGTCTGTCATCCTTATATTTACCTTTCGATTGAAAATTAAATTCTTTTAATATTTTTGCAATAATGTGTAATCTGTCTACTTAATGCAAGTTACATATTTCCAGACGAACACTGAATGCCTTGTGATTGATGATACATTCCTACTCTACTGTTCACATTGGCTTATGTCCTCGTCAATTGGTCCACTGTTGGTGCCACGCTATGATACTGTTACAAACAGCAAAGATGTTGATGTCGTCATTAGGGACACATGTGGCAGTAACGTGATATACTGCTTTGCAATCACGTGCATTTGTGCATTTGTATTTGGACAGCCATAAGGACAAATTCACTATATGAAACGAAAGAGAATTGCCAAAAATATATACAAAGGCATCCTATATAAAGGTGGATCGACACGTATTGTCATTGAAGCTCTGTTAGTGAATACCGAATGTGATGAAATAGACGTTTTTATACCCTCCACTAGAGTATTATGTCTTTCTGCACTAGTTTGTAACGCCCAAAAGGAAATGTGATAGATCCATCGTTTATTATAAATATCGGCTTAGAATCATTTTCTGGGTTGATGTCTGTCCATCTATTGTTGTAATCAAACAAAAATTGTCAACATATAAAGATCTATGGATAAATATATAAGTTAAGAACTCTATGTAGATACAAAATATTTGTCTAAATATTGATTTTTTATTTTTGTTTAAATGTCACGGAAAGCTTCTTTATAAATTATATGACGGAATATTTTTTTGTTTTTGTAATACCTGGGATCGTAGTGAATATTACAAGGCCAAGTTGAAGAAAATCTTCGATCCTAAATTTAAAAATCCTAAATTGTGGGTTTTTTAAATGAGGTATCTAAAAGTATGATTTACTGATTCTTGAACTGTTCAAAAAACATTTTTGGAGGTAAATATGTGTCAACATGAAGCTCGCAGCGTTAAAAATACGAAAACGACTTCGCCATAAATTTGTTTTTTTTTTTTTTCCTGCATCTCTCAAATATTGAACTAATTGAGGTACAAGTTAAGTTGATTTTTAAGTATTCACGAACACTATCACAGTACAAACTAAGTTTGGAGTTATACTTTTGGAAATCATTTCAAAATTCGGCATGGCAAATGTCAATGTGTGCGTAGTTAAATACGCATTTAACTAGCCAAGGCATAAACCAATTGTAATAAAGGGTGATTTTTATACCCTACACCACTTCGTGGGCTAGGGTATTATAAGTTAGTTTCGCCCCAAATGTTTGTAACACCAAGAAATAATCGAGCTAGACCCACCGTTAAGTATACCGATCGGCTTAGAATCACCAGCTGAGTCGATTTAACGATGTCTGTCTGTCCGTCCGTCCGTCCGTCTGTCCGTCTGTCCGTCTGTCCGTCTGTCCGTCTGCTGTCCATCTAAGCTTGTTCGCACTCTACAGGTCGCAATTGTTGTCCGATTGTCATGAAACTTTTCAGAAATTATTTTTTCTGGCCAATGACCATCGGTATTGAATTTGGAGGAAATCGGTTCAGATTTAGATATAGCCCCCATACAAATGTCGCTCCCTATTTCACTTTTTTCGCCCTATAAAGCACATATAGCACCCGATTATCTTTAAATTTGGCACAACATCTTATAATGCAACTAGAAACACCTATGCAAAAATTGGGTAAGATAGGTTAAGATTTAGATATAGCCCCCATACAAATGTCGCTCCCGATTTGAAATTTTCCGCTCTAGAAACGACATATTGTACCCGATTTTCTTTAAATTTGGTACAACATCTTATAATCCAACTAGAAACATCTATGCCGAAATTGGATAAGATCGGTTCAGATTCAGATATAGCCCCCATACAAATGTCGCTCCCCATTTGACATTTTCCGCTCTAGAAACGACATATTGTACCCGATTTTCTTAAAATTTGGCAGAACATCTTATAGTCCAACTAGAAACACGTATGCAATAATTGGGGAAGATCGGTTCAGATTTAGATATAGCCCCCATACAAATGTCGCTCCCGATTTGACATTTTCCGCTCTAGAAACCACATCTTGTAGCCGATTTTCTTTAAATTTGGCAGAACATCTTATAATCCAACTAGAAACACGTATGCAAAAATTGGGTAAGATCGCTTCAGATTTAGATATAGCCCCCATACAAATGTCGCTCCCGATTTGAAATTTTCCGCTCTAGAAACGACATATTCTACCCGATTTTCTTTAAATTTTGCAGAACATTTTATAATGCAACTAGAAACTCGTATGCAAAAATTGGATAAGATCGGTTCAGATTTAGATATAGCCCCCATACAAATGTCGCTTCCGATTTGACATTTTCCGCTCTAGAAACCACATCTTGTAGCCGATTTTCTTTAAATTTGGCAGAACATCTTATAATCCAACTAGAAACACGTATGCAAAAATTGGGTAAGATCGCTTCAGATTTAGATATAGCCCCCATACAAATGTCGCTCCCGATTTGAAATTTTCCGCTCTAGAAACGACACATTGTACCCGATTTTCTTTAAATTTGGTACAACATCTTATAATCCAACTAGAAACATCTATGCCGAAATTGGGTAAGATCGGTTCAGATTCAGATATAGCCCCATACAAATGTCGCTCCCGATTTGAAATTTTCCGCTCTAGAAACGACACATTGTACCCGATTTTCTTTAAATTTGGTACAACATCTTATAATCCAACTAGAAACATCTATGCCGAAATTGGGTAAGATCGGTTCTGATTCAGATATAGCCCCCATACAAATGTCGCTCCCGATTTGAAATTTTCCGCTCTAGAAACGACATATTCTACCCGATTTTCTTTAAATTTTGCAGAACATTTTATAATGCAACTAGAAACTCGTATGCAAAAATTGGATAAGATCGGTTCAGATTTAGATATAGCCCCCATACAAATGTCGCTTCCGATTTGACATTTTCCGCTCTAGAAACCACATCTTGTAGCCGATTTTCTTTAAATTTGGCAGAACATCTTATAATCCAACTAGAAACACGTATGCAAAAATTGGGTAAGATCGCTTCAGATTTAGATATAGCCCCCATACAAATGTCGCTCCCGATTTGAAATTTTCCGCTCTAGAAACGACACATTGTACCCGATTTTCTTTAAATTTGGTACAACATCTTATAATCCAACTAGAAACATCTATGCCGAAATTGGGTAAGATCGGTTCAGATTCAGATATAGCCCACATACAAATGTCGCTCCCCATTTGACATTTTCCGCTCTAGAAACGACATATTGTACCCGATTTTCTTAAAATTTGGCAGAACATCTTATAGTCCAACTAGAAACACGTATGCAATAATTGGGGAAGATCGGTTCAGATTTAGATATAGCCCCCATACAAATGTCGCTCCCGATTTGACTTTTTCCGCTCTAAAATCCACACATTGTACCCGTTTTTTTCTTTAAAGTCGGCACAACATCTTATGATCAAACTAAAAATCCTATGGTGAAAGTGGGTAAGATAGGTTCAGATTTAGATAGAGCCCTCATACAAATGTTGCTCCCGAATGTTTAACCGATTTTGGCCAAATTTTACATATTATATTTCACCAATAAACAGACATGGTGAAAGCGAGTCACATCGTTCCAGGTTTCAATATACCCCCATACAAATGCCCTTTCCGATTTAACATTTTTTGTCAAACACATACATTTACAGGATGCAAAAATCCTTCCCGATTTCACTTTTTTACCGAATTGAATTGCAATGAGAATTGTTTGGGTGATGTCCATACTTTGAAATGACTTTGGTATACTACTGTATAATTTGTATTTGTCTGTCGGACAATTAGATCAATTACCATATTATTTACCATATTCGTTAAATTTGACTAAAGATGAATTTATAGCATATAAACTATATGAATATAATTTATATAATTTGTATGAACTACATAAAATTGTTCCCATGAAATACCTGACCATCGGTATTGAATTTGGAGGAAATCGGTTCAGATTTAGATATAGCCCCCATACAAATGTCGCTCCCTATTTCACTTTTTTCGCCCTATAAAGCACATATAGCACCCGATTATCTTTAAATTTGGCACAACATCTTATAATGCAACTAGAAACACCTATGCAAAAATTGGGTAAGATAGGTTAAGATTTAGATATAGCCCCCATACAAATGTCGCTCCCGATTTGAAATTTTCCGCTCTAGAAACGACATATTGTACCCGATTTTCTTTAAATTTGGTACAACATCTTATAATCCAACTAGAAACATCTATGCCGAAATTGGGTAAGATCGGTTCAGATTCAGATATAGCCCCCATACAAATGTCGCTCCCCATTTGACATTTTCCGCTCTAGAAACGACATATTGTACCCGATTTTCTTAAAATTTGGCAGAACATCTTATAGTCCAACTAGAAACACGTATGCAATAATTGGGGAAGATCGGTTCAGATTTAGATATAGCCCCCATACAAATGTCGCTCCCGATTTGACATTTTCCGCTCTAGAAACCACATCTTGTAGCCGATTTTCTTTAAATTTGGCAGAACATCTTATAATCCAACTAGAAACACGTATGCAAAAATTGGGTAAGATCGCTTCAGATTTAGATATAGCCCCCATACAAATGTCGCTCCCGATTTGAAATTTTCCGCTCTAGAAACGACATATTCTACCCGATTTTCTTTAAATTTTGCAGAACATTTTATAATGCAACTAGAAACTCGTATGCAAAAATTGGATAAGATCGGTTCAGATTTAGATATAGCCCCCATACAAATGTCGCTTCCGATTTGACATTTTCCGCTCTAGAAACCACATCTTGTAGCCGATTTTCTTTAAATTTGGCAGAACATCTTATAATCCAACTAGAAACACGTATGCAAAAATTGGGTAAGATCGCTTCAGATTTAGATATAGCCCCCATACAAATGTCGCTCCCGATTTGAAATTTTCCGCTCTAGAAACGACACATTGTACCCGATTTTCTTTAAATTTGGTACAACATCTTATAATCCAACTAGAAACATCTATGCCGAAATTGGGTAAGATCGGTTCAGATTCAGATATAGCCCACATACAAATGTCGCTCCCCATTTGACATTTTCCGCTCTAGAAACGACATATTGTACCCGATTTTCTTAAAATTTGGCAGAACATCTTATAGTCCAACTAGAAACACGTATGCAATAATTGGGGAAGATCGGTTCAGATTTAGATATAGCCCCCATACAAATGTCGCTCCCGATTTGACTTTTTCCGCTCTAAAATCCACACATTGTACCCGTTTTTTTCTTTAAAGTCGGCACAACATCTTATGATCAAACTAAAAATCCTATGGTGAAAGTGGGTAAGATAGGTTCAGATTTAGATAGAGCCCTCATACAAATGTTGCTCCCGAATGTTTAACCGATTTTGGCCAAATTTTACATATTATATTTCACCAATAAACAGACATGGTGAAAGCGAGTCACATCGTTCCAGGTTTCAATATACCCCCATACAAATGCCCTTTCCGATTTAACATTTTTTGTCAAACACATACATTTACAGGATGCAAAAATCCTTCCCGATTTCACTTTTTTACCGAATTGAATTGCAATGAGAATTGTTTGGGTGATGTCCATACTTTGAAATGACTTTGGTATACTACTGTATAATTTGTATTTGTCTGTCGGACAATTAGATCAATTACCATATTATTTACCATATTCGTTAAATTTGACTAAAGATGAATTTATAGCATATAAACTATATGAATATAATTTATATAATTTGTATGAACTACATAAAATTGTTCCCATGAAATACCTGACCATCGGTATTGAATTTGGAGGAAATCGGTTCAGATTTAGATATAGCCCCCATACAAATGTCGCTCCCTATTTCACTTTTTTCGCCCTATAAAGCACATATAGCACCCGATTATCTTTAAATTTGGCACAACATCTTATAATGCAACTAGAAACACCTATGCAAAAATTGGGTAAGATAGGTTAAGATTTAGATATAGCCCCCATACAAATGTCGCTCCCGATTTGAAATTTTCCGCTCTAGAAACGACATATTGTACCCGATTTTCTTTAAATTTGGTACAACATCTTATAATCCAACTAGAAACATCTATGCCGAAATTGGGTAAGATCGGTTCAGATTCAGATATAGCCCCCATACAAATGTCGCTCCCCATTTGACATTTTCCGCTCTAGAAACGACATATTGTACCCGATTTTCTTAAAATTTGGCAGAACATCTTATAGTCCAACTAGAAACACGTATGCAATAATTGGGGAAGATCGGTTCAGATTTAGATATAGCCCCCATACAAATGTCGCTCCCGATTTGACATTTTCCGCTCTAGAAACCACATCTTGTAGCCGATTTTCTTTAAATTTGGCAGAACATCTTATAATCCAACTAGAAACACGTATGCAAAAATTGGGTAAGATCGCTTCAGATTTAGATATAGCCCCCATACAAATGTCGCTCCCGATTTGAAATTTTCCGCTCTAGAAACGACATATTCTACCCGATTTTCTTTAAATTTTGCAGAACATTTTATAATGCAACTAGAAACTCGTATGCAAAAATTGGATAAGATCGGTTCAGATTTAGATATAGCCCCCATACAAATGTCGCTTCCGATTTGACATTTTCCGCTCTAGAAACCACATCTTGTAGCCGATTTTCTTTAAATTTGGCAGAACATCTTATAATCCAACTAGAAACACGTATGCAAAAATTGGGTAAGATCGCTTCAGATTTAGATATAGCCCCCATACAAATGTCGCTCCCGATTTGAAATTTTCCGCTCTAGAAACGACACATTGTACCCGATTTTCTTTAAATTTGGTACAACATCTTATAATCCAACTAGAAACATCTATGCCGAAATTGGGTAAGATCGGTTCAGATTCAGATATAGCCCCATACAAATGTCGCTCCCGATTTGAAATTTTCCGCTCTAGAAACGACACATTGTACCCGATTTTCTTTAAATTTGGTACAACATCTTATAATCCAACTAGAAACATCTATGCCGAAATTGGGTAAGATCGGTTCTGATTCAGATATAGCCCCCATACAAATGTCGCTCCCGATTTGAAATTTTCCGCTCTAGAAACGACATATTCTACCCGATTTTCTTTAAATTTTGCAGAACATTTTATAATGCAACTAGAAACTCGTATGCAAAAATTGGATAAGATCGGTTCAGATTTAGATATAGCCCCCATACAAATGTCGCTTCCGATTTGACATTTTCCGCTCTAGAAACCACATCTTGTAGCCGATTTTCTTTAAATTTGGCAGAACATCTTATAATCCAACTAGAAACACGTATGCAAAAATTGGGTAAGATCGCTTCAGATTTAGATATAGCCCCCATACAAATGTCGCTCCCGATTTGAAATTTTCCGCTCTAGAAACGACACATTGTACCCGATTTTCTTTAAATTTGGTACAACATCTTATAATCCAACTAGAAACATCTATGCCGAAATTGGGTAAGAT
Source organism: Polietes domitor (assembly GCA_947397865.1). NCBI lineage: Eukaryota > Metazoa > Arthropoda > Insecta > Diptera > Muscidae > Polietes > Polietes domitor. The sequence goes on from OX377618.1 coordinate 165,250,925, forward strand.
CGGTTCAGATTCAGATATAGCCCACATACAAATGTCGCTCCCCATTTGACATTTTCCACTCTAGAAACGACATATTGTACCCGATTTTCTTAAAATTTGGCAGAACATCTTATAGTCCAACTAGAAACACGTATGCAATAATTGGGGAAGATCGGTTCAGATTTAGATATAGCCCCCATACAAATGTCGCTCCCGATTTGACTTTTTCCGCTCTAAAATCCACACATTGTACCCGTTTTTTTCTTTAAAGTCGGCACAACATCTTATGATCAAACTAAAAATCCTATGGTGAAAGTGGGTAAGATAGGTTCAGATTTAGATGGAGCCCTCATACAAATGTTGCTCCCGAATGTTTAACCGATTTTGGCCAAATTTTACATATTATATTTCACCAATAAACAGACATGGTGAAAGCGAGTCACATCGTTCCAGGTTTCAATATACCCCCATACAAATGCCCTTTCCGATTTAACATTTTTTGTCAAACACATACATTTACAGGATGCAAAAATCCTTCCCGATTTCACTTTTTTACCGAATTGAATTGCAATGAGAATTGTTTGGGTGATGTCCATACTTTGAAATGACTTTGGTATACTACTGTATAATTTGTATTTGTCTGTCGGACAATTAGATCAATTACCATATTATTTACCATATTCGTTAAATTTGACTAAAGATGAATTTATAGCATATAAACTATATGAATATAATTTATATAATTTGTATGAACTACATAAAATTGTTCCCATGAAATACCTGGGTTTAGTAATCAAAGCGAGGTACATACGCAGGGAGTGGTGTAGGGTATTATATAGTCGGCCCCGCCCGACTTTAGCCTTTTCTTACTTGTTTAAGAGCTTGATAACTTTTTTTTAAAAAAAAACGCATAAAATTTGCAAAATCTCATCGGTTCTTTATTTGAAACGTTAGATTGGTCCATGACATTTACTTTTTGAAGATAATTTCATTTAAATGTTGACCGCGGCTGCGTCTTAGGTGGTCCATCCGCTTAGACCAATTTTGGCATTTCCACGTTTTTGAGTAACCGAGACCCAATTGGTGCGAACGGCGACGAATCGAAAATTGGTAGGCATCATTAACACTGGCCGATACAGCTGCGATATTTTCTTCAGTTCGCACTCTACGTAAGCGTGTTGGTGGTTTAATGTCCAACAATGTAAATTTGGTGCGAAATTTAGTCACAATAGCCCGAATAGCCGCTTCAGTGGGTCGATTAAACTGACCATAAAATGGAAGCGCGCAATGAACTTTCTTAACAGAGCACGCATTTTGATAATAAAATTCAATAATTTGCAAGCGTTGTTCGTTTGTAAGACGATTCATGATGAAATGTCAAAGCATACTGAGCATCTTTCTCTTTGACACCATGTCTGAAATCCCACGTGATCTGTCAAATACTAATGCATGAAAATCCTAACCTCAAAAAAATCACTCTTTAGATTAGGTAAAATAGAATTAGGGTATTTTCGGAAAAAAACATATTTTCCCGAAAACTAGAAGGATAAGACGATGCAAATTGTGGTATACGTTGCCAGGAGTTCACTCTGTCGTAGCAAATAGTCACTTCCAGTATTGATGCAAAAAAACTACAGTTGGAGCAAAAGGAAATCTGGGATGGATAAAGGATCATATCTGGAAAACGGTGATACCTTCAGCTACAGCAAGGATACCATAGGTAGTCCCAAGAAGGGTCTATCGTCCTGTATATACAGTATTCCCATATTCAATTTCTGACATCCCATATTGGACGTACAATATTTGTACTTTTTTACGCGAATTTCTGGCGAGGATCAGTGGCAATATCTGGAGAACGGGTATGACTCTTGAAACATCAAGGATACTGATACCAGGAAGTGGCTATCGAACTGTGTTTACACTTTTTCAATATTCAACAACAAAGTGGCCATGGAAATTTGGTCTATTTTTAGGCTAATTTCTGGCCAGGATCACTAGATAGATCTGGAAAACGGGAATACCTTACGACATAGCGCGCATACCGTACGTAGTCCCAGTAAACAACTACCGAACTGCATTATACTTCTTGGGACTACCTATGGTATCCTTGCTGTAGCTGAAGGTATCACCGTTTTCCAGATAAGATCCTTTAAACTTCCCAGATTTCCTTTTGCTCCAACTGTAGCTTTTTTGCATCAATCCAGGAAGCGAATATTTGCTACGATAGAGTGATCTCCTGGAAAAGTGTAGTCAAATTTTCATCGTCCTATACCTTCTAGTTTTCGAGAAAATGTGTTTTTTCCGAAAATACCAAATTCCATTTTGGCTAATCTATTACAATTGGTTTGTGTCTTGGCTAGTTAAACGCGTATTTAACTTCACACACATCAAATGTCAAATACTCCAAAGGAGCACTTAGAAACCCTTATATCAACAAGATATCGAAAAAAAAATCTATACAATATATCAAATTTCGTCAAGATATTTTTGACATTTGAACTTACAGATTCACTAACAAAAAATCATCTGCGCTCTCGACTATTAATGATATATAAGTTTTGTCCCTGCCGGACTTACCTTCCGGTTTTGTTAATGTTCACTTTCTTCTATGGTCTGGCCTTTCTTTAGTCAGATTAATTATCTGTGCTGCTCTTTCACTTGTTGACAAGTTAAGTTCTTCTGAGATATTGTTCGTTTGGATAATATTAAGAATGAATGAATGAAATCACGTGTCGCGCATGGTTTAAACTACCAACACTTATACACCGACACATAAAACCATTAACCTGACCCAAGAGAAAACAAAATAATGTATTTTTTAAATATATCTTATCCAGAATGAAATTTTCGTTTCTATTGCAAAAGGGTATGTCTAAATAAAATTTATTTTAAATGATTAAGAGATCATAAACAAATCATTAGATTTCTTTATGAGTCATTCTACAGACGGACAAAAAATATTTCAAGTGACTTTAATTTTCTGAAAATCTTATAGGATATTAGGTATATAGATATTTATACACTCCACGAGAGTATTATGTCTTTTGCATTTGTTTGTAACACCCAAAAGGAAGCGAGATAGACACATTGTTAAGTATACCGATCGACTTAGAATCACTTTCTGAGTCGATTTAGCAATGTCCGTCTGTCCGTCCGTCTTTCTGTCCGTCTGTCGCAATTATAGTCCGAGCGCAATTATAGTCAGGTCGCAATTATAGTCCGATCTTAACAAAAAATGGCACAAATAAGTTTTGTGGATCAAGGACGAACGCTATTTAATTTGAAGCAAATCGGTTCAGATTTAGATATAGCTCCCATACAAATGTCGCTCCCGATTTGACTTTTGCCGATTTAGAAACCATATTGTACTCGATTTTCTTTACATGTGACACAACATCTTATAATCGAACTAAAAACACCTGTGCAGAAATTGGGTTAGATCGGTTCAGATATAGCCCAATACAAATCTCGCTACCGATTTGACATTTTCCGCTCTAGAAACCCCATATTGAACCCGATTTTCTTTAAATTTGGCATAACATCTTTAATTCCAACTAGAAACATCTATGCTGAAATTCGGTAAGATCGGTTCAGATTTAGATATAGCCCCCATGCAAATGTCGCTCCCGATTTGACTTTTGCCGCTTTAGAAACCACATATTGTATCCGATTTTCTTTAAATTTGGCATAACATCTTATAATCCAATTAGAAACACTTATGCAGAAATTAGGTAAGATCGGTTCGGATTTAGATATATCCCCCATACAAATGTCGCTCCAGATTTGACATTTTCCGCTGTAGAAACGACATATTGTACCCAATTTCTTTAAATTTGGCACAACATTTTATATTCCAAGTAAAAAACCTATGAAAGTGGATAAGATCGGTTCAGATTTAGATATAGCCCAAATACAAATGTTGCTCCCAAGTGTTTAACCGATTTTGGCCAAACTATACATATTATATTTCACCTATTTCGTTCCTGATTTCAATATACCCCCATACAAATGTCCTTTCCGATTTAACATTTTTTTGTCAAACACATACATTTACAGGATACAAAAATCCTTCCCGTTTTCACTTTTTCACCGAATTTAATTGTATTCGGATAGAATGTGGAGTGTATCATAGAGTCGGCCCCGCCCGACTTTAGCCTTTCCTTACTTGTCTTCTTTGAAGAAAGATTTAACACGTGTCATAGGAGAAAATCTTCAAATCGTTGTATTTCGCAATATGTTTTTTTTTTAAAGTCCAATGTTTGACAAGTGTGGATGAATAATTTAATTCAATTTCTATGGTCTCTAAAAATCGAATGCACAACTTTGACCTATGATAAACATCATATTACCTACAAGGACAAGTATATTAATCACCCGGTATTTCGGTAGCTGTCAAGTAGACTGACAAGTAGAAACTACGATACACGCTTCAACAACGCACTGAAATCATTAAAATTCACTACAAAAATGGTGGAAATCTTGCAGTCACAGTTCGCAAAACTAAATCGTTTTTGGGTCGTCGTGAAGCACCTCGTCGGACCGCAATACAGAAATTGATGGAAAAATTCGAGCTGTTGGGACAAGTTAATGATGTGAAGAATAAAACCCGTGCACGTCGTTCAAGAACAACTGAGAATATTGCTGCTGTAGCCCAAAGTGTTGAAGATAACCCAGTTTTGTCCATTCCTCGTAGTTCTTTGGAATTGGGCATTCGAATTCAGTATTTTGCATAAAGACTTGGTTCTTAAGGCTTATAAAGTTCAGTTAAAACAAGAACTCAAGCCGGCCGATCATCAACAAAGTCGTGTCTTTGCTGATTGGGCCCTTGAAATGAATGAAAATGATGCGGAATTCCATCGAAAAATCATATTGACTGATGAGGCCCATTTCCACCTCGGTGGCTACGTCAACAAGCAAAATTGTTGCATCTGGGGCTCGGAAAACCCAAGAGTTATTGTTCAGAAGCCTCGTCTGACTGTTTGGTGCGGTTTATGGTCCGACGGGGTCATTGTACCTCACTTTTTCGAAAATGAGGTTGGATCAACAGTTACGGTGAATGGATTGCGCTATCGAGAGATGATTAATGATTATTTATGGTCGGAGTTGGATGGTATTGATCTGGACAACCTTTACTTTCAACAAGACGGCACTACGTGCCACACAAGCAACGAAACCAATGCTCTTTTATGGGAAAAGTTTTATTTTTGGCCACCAAGATCTTGTGATTTAACACATTGCGACTTCTTTCTGTGGAGCCACGTGGAAGATAAGGTCTACGCCAACTTCCCAGCGTCGATTCAAGACCTCAAAGATAGAATTCGTGAAGCTATCGAGGACATAGGGCTGCCACTTTGCGATTTGGTTATGGTATATTTCATGAAATGGATATGGTCCTGTAAGCGTGGTCACTTGGCTGATGTTGTTTTTATACACTCCGCGAGAGTATTATGTCTTTGTGCATTTGTTTGTAACACCCAAAATGAAACGAGATAGACCCATTGTTAATTATACCGATCGTCTTAGAATCACTTTCTGAGTCGACAGACAGACGTCTGTCCGTCCGTCCGTCCATCTATTCTTGTAATCACGATACAGGTCGCAATTGTAGACAGAACCAAATGAAACTTGGCACAACGATGTTTTTAGGGATAAGGACGAACGCTATTTAATTTGAAGAAAATCGGTTCAGATTTAGATATAGCCCCCATACGAATTTCACTCCCAATTTGACTCTTTTCACTCTAGATACCACATATTACAACAGATTTTCTTTAAAATTGGCAAAACATCTTATATTGTAACTAGAAACATCTGTGGTAAAATTGTGTTAGATCGGTTCAGATTTATATATAGCTCCCATACCAATTTCTCTCCCGATTTGACTTTTTCCGCTCTAGAGACCACATAATGTATCAGATTGTCTTCAGATTTGGTAAAACATCTTATATTTCCACTAGAAACACCCATGGTGAATATCGGTCAGATCGGTTCAGATTTATATATAGCTCCCATACAAATTTCGCTCCCGATTTGATTTTTTCCGCTCTAGAGACCACATAATGTATCCGATTGTCTTCAGATTTGGTAAAACATCTTATATTCCCACTAGAAACTCCCATGGTGAATATCGGACAGATCGGTTCAGATTTATATATAGCTCCCATACAAATTTTTCTCCCGATTTGACTTTTTCCGCTCTAGAGACCACATAATGTATCCGATTGTCTTCAGATTTGGTAAAACATCTTATATTTCCACTAGAAACACCCATGGTGAATATCGGTCAGATCGGTTCAGATTTATAGAGCTCCCATACAAATTTCGCTCTCGATTTTACTTTTTCCGCTCTAGAAACCACATATTGTATCAGATTGTCTTCAGATTTGGCAAAACATCTTATATTTAAACTAAGAACATCTATGGTGAAAATAGGTCAAATCGGTTCAGATTTAGATATAGCCCCCATACAAATGTCGTTCCCGATTTGACATTTTCCTATGTACAAACCACATATTGTACTCGATTTTCTTTAAATTTGGCACAACATCTTATAATCTTACTAGAAACACCTATGCAGAAATTGGGTTAGATCGGTTCAGATTTAGATATAGCCCCCATATAAATGTCGCTCCCAATTTGACTTTTGCCGCTTTAAAAGCCACATATTGTGCTCGATTGTCTTTAAATTTCGCACAACATCTTATAATCTAACTAAACAAAACTATAGTGAAAGTGGGTAAGATCGGTTCAGATTTAAATATAGCCCAAATTCAAATGTTGCTCCCATAATTTTAACCGATTTTGGCCAAACTATACATTTTATATTTCACCTATTTCGTTCCAGGTTTCAATATATCCTCATACAAATGTCCTTTCCGATATAAATTTTTTTGTCAAACACATACATTTACAGGATACAAAAAACCTTACCGTTTTCACTTTTTAACCGAATTGAATTGTATTCGGATTGAAAGTGGAGTGTATCATAGGTTCGCCCCCTCCCGACTTTAGCCTTTCCTTACTGGTTCATTATTGACGGCATACCTTCCTCTTTATTATGAAACAAACATCCGATCATTTATCTCTAAAATGGTATTTTTCTTTGAATACCAAAATAACACTTCTTGTTGGAAAACCCTATACGTATAAGACTGGATAGCGAAAAAATGCTGCGATCACCCTCAGAAATGAATAATGGATTTTTTAATGATGATTCGCAAAATATTTCTTCGTTGGGTCAAACCGAGCTAATCGCTCCTGAAAACACCTCTAAAAATGATGAGACCAAAAACGCGATTTAAAAATTAGAAACACCCGGTTGACCCGATTATCTGTCTCCGGTTTGATCACTCTAGATGCTAGCTATTAAAAATGAAACAAAATATTTTGTGTGAGTTTTTTATGGGATTTTTCGTTATTTTTTCAAATCATTTGTTTCTCATTTTTAATTCTTTGTTCTTTATGATTATAGCTATTAAAAAATGGATGGAATTGCTAATTTTTGTTTTTCATCGTTCTTTTCGCGATGTTGTTCAAAATAATCAATTTTTGTCGACTGTTCCTAAACCACTTTTTCCATGAAAAGTTGAATTCAGAAGATTTTTAACGCCTTTCATGCCCAATTATAAAATTATTAAATTCACATATTTTATGGAATTAAAAAATTTTATTTTTTGTGTACATATGTAACAAAGATTATTGCAAGGAGAACTTGGTGAGACGGTGAAAACAAGAGTGATGTCTAAAATTTCATTTATTTGAGTTTCTTTTAATTATTTTTTTCGAGTTTCTTCTTATTTTTATTGGATTTTCGAGTACAAGAAAAACTGTCTCTGTTGTTCGAAGTGATACATAATAAAGATTTTTTATTTATTTATTATGAATTACAATACAAAGTGACTAAGACTATTGTAGCTAGTTATTGCAGCGCAGACCAGAGCCTCTGGTGGGAATCGTACCCACAACCCCCACGCTGATAGCCGAGCGCGCTACCAACTCGACTACCGGGACGCTCATAATAAAGATTTTTTAAATGAAGAAAAATTTCAAAATATTATTTTATTAGCCGATATCTGCATTGATAATAATGATTTTAAGAAAAATCCTGTTACTCATGTCCTGTATGAATTAGAACCCCAAAACTCTAAAGAAATCTCATTTGGACCCATAATTCATCAAAAAGCATAGTAAATTGTATATTTATTAAAAAAATGATAGGGTTTACTATAACTAGGCATGACAACATTGTATTGGGGCTATATCTAAATCTGAACCGATCTTACCCGCTTTCGCCACAGGTGTTTCTAGGAAATCTGGTTATAGGGCGGAAAAAGTCAAATCGGTAGCGACATTTGTATGGGGACTTTATATAGATCTGAACCGATTTGCCCCAAATTAAATAAGATCAGTGTATATTTGCGACCTGTAATTTTATTACAAGAATAGATGGACAGACGGAGATTGCTAAATCGACTCAGAAAGTGATTCTAGGCCGATCTGTATAATAAACGATGGGTCTAACTCGTTCCCTTTTGGGTGTTACAAGCAAATGCACAAAGACAGACTACTCTCGTGGAGTGTATAAATATTACACACTGTTCTTCGACAAAATTGTTGTTGCATAGTGTTATAATATATCCTACACCACTCGCTGCACTTGTATTTGGCTGTGATTCCTGAGCTATTATATGGATGGGTCGATTTGATGTAGTCGATATAGCCAAATTTAAATAAAATACGTCCAATTTTATAAAAAAATGTTGCATTACGTTACTCCTACATGCGATTATCCCTTGTAATCCTCTATCATTACTTGAGAGACGTCGTTAAAACGACATGTCCGCCACAGACTGATAACATCGACTCTCGCCCCAAATGGACCATCCTCTAATAGTGGGACAAAAAACTGTTTTATTTTGTGGCCATGATAAATGATACGCTCACAGAATGTGGATAAACAATTGTACTAATTTAAAAACTTGAATATTTAATATTCGAATGTTCAATATTTGCAAAGAACCATTTCACACAACTAAAGCCAAAAAAGGATTAAACTTTGTTGTGCCATGTAATAATTTAGTACCTGTCACGCTGCCTCCTGCATCCTTCAGTTTTCATTAAGATCCATTGGCTATTGTTTTTTCGTGCGGATACTGCTCCATATGAACTGTTTCCTGTAGGAAGGGAAAGACTTTGTCATGCCATTCTTAGTTTGTTCGCTGGTTACCGCAGCGTATGTGTGATATTCGCGGTATGTGCGAATTTCATACGCCCCCCGGCAACCCACATCTATAAAATTCTTTGAAACATGTAAATTGCGTATGTAAATCATGACATTATCCTTTAACATGACGCAAATTGTCCATAAAAATTTTAAAAGCAATGAACCTTCGTCGACAACCGCGTCGAGCGAAAGTCACAGCTTGACGCCTTTTCAAAGTAATTCGCATGAAATCATACCGAGAAGACTTTCGGAGGCAATAAGTACGTAACAATGTTAAACAAATATGACTATGCATGTATTTTCACACACCCACACACACACGCACAGACGTTCGCACATATGTACATGATTACTTGTGTTTTCTAGGTGTACACACACACACATGCGTACATATATCACAGATAAAGCCCGTTGAAAGTGTGAGGCTTACAAATTACGCAAGTCAAGTAAGTACAAGGTTTAAATAATCAACATTGAAGTCCTTTCATCTGTTATTTGTGCGTTCTTGTTTGTGCTTCCTGTACGCAAATAATTCGGTCGGGCATAAAAAATTTTAAAATTCGCCAGAAAAACTATAAAGTATTCTTCGGATTCCTACAATAATATAATGGGATTGTTGATGTACTGAGTACTGAATTAAAAACGTGCTGTTTGTTCAGTTGCATTTATCATTATTATCGCAGGAAAAAGGTTTTCTGCAAAAACATTGAAAATTCCAGTGAAATTTATTTATTTTGTATCATGGGTATTAATCAGAAAAGCGAATATTAAAGAAACATTTAAAGCGTATTTTTAGTGGTATAAATATAAATGAGTTTGGATTTATTTACATTTTATTTCATTCATTTTAATTGAAAAGAAAATTTCAAATCGAAAAAAATTTTATAAAATAAATAGAGGAATTTCATATATGACTCACGAGAAATATTCGATGGTCTTGCGAATTTGATCACATTTTGTGAACGCATTTGGAATTACAAGATAACTGTAAAAAATATTGATACATTTTTGTTTGTGCAAATGAAATTAAACAAATGATATTTTTTCTGAGATATCGACAAAAATGTTGAAGTAGTATAATTGTTAAACTCCAGTTCATCTACTCTCTATCCCATTCTGAAATTTCCAGGGTATATATGGTACACATTTAGCCATTTGTATAGAAAATATAAAAAATACTTTACTTTCAAAATATAATTTCCATTATTTTCGTTAATTAAAAAAACCTATATTTTTAATTATTCGGTTAAATCGAACAATTCTACAGACAAATGCTTATTTAACTCAGTTTGATCGAAAGGATATTTCCATAGGAACTATAATATGTAAAACTAGCAAATACCCGCTACTTCGTATGCGGTGTAAGGATATTTATTTCAGGGTAAATCGCTTGTTAATGCTCACCAAGTTTGAAAACATGCTTTATGTTTCCCAACTACGTATTCCCACCAAATTCTCGATTCCAGATCATACGTAGCTGGAGGAATTTATACACCGAATTTTTGCCCCCTTGTACAAATTAAACAAAAAATAATTTATATTGTGCCATCAATTTATACGCAGTCAAATGATTAATCTAAATTGAAACAATTTTCTTAAAAAATCTGAGATAATTATACCCTCACTCTACGGAGTAAATATATATGCATTTGGGATAGAAACAAGTGTAACTCAGAGTGATTTAATACCTTAAGTATGTAATAAATCACTTTCACGTCCGTCTGGCTTGCTGGTGTACACGATAACTCTCGAAGGGAGTTAAGTAATTTATTCAAACTATGAACAAAGTATTATTTTTCTCAGACTTAGTTTAAATTCGGAGATGAATGAAATTGATATACCCGTTATGGTGTCCCCACACATACAGTCCACATACCTAGTAAAATATTCGGAACCAGTTGTATTTTGATATTTGATAAAGTTTTTATAATTACTTTGAGTGTACGAAATATGCATGAATTTACAGTGTTCCTTTTTGTACCTGCCACACAAATTACCACTTCATATGTAAAATTAAACATTTTATAAATTCTATACGGATGATCGGAATCTTTGCCAACATCGCTGCACACACCTTCGGTCAACATAAAACTGATAAATCTTCCATACTTATAGTCGAAATCAGTTGTCATTTTAGATTTAAAGATGTTTTTATAATCACTTTAAACCTATAAAATTTGTATGCTTTGTCACGCCAAATTAAATACTTTACATATAACTTCTATACTTCTATTCTATTGCAATATTTTGGTAGGTACTATTTGTATCCTTTTTATGTGGGTGCCATTTTTAGCACTTTTTGTGCCGCCCTTAAACGCACACATTTTGAAATATTATTTTATGTTGCGCATCTACTTACTCGGAGAAATGTACACACCAAATTTCTAACATTCTTTTCATATTCCAGCTAAAAACTTTAATTAGTACCATCTTTATCCCAATTTCCCCAATTTGGTTTGTTCGATTTTTATCACTTTTGATGTAAAGTATACATTTTGATGCAATACTTCTGTATTGCACGTCAGAGTAATATAAACCTTATTTGATACATTGGCGGTTACCATTTTAATCGCTTGTTGTTCCGATTTCTACTTAAAAGTATACATTTTCAAATTAGGTGATGTTTTGCGTATACACGGTCAGAGGAATATACACACCGAATTTCACAGTTCTAGCTTCAGCCGTGGTACAAATTTAATCCCTTGAAAGTAAAAATTTCGAAAAATTATTTATTATCAGTGCTCTGCGCTATAAAACGAATATACACACCGAATTTCATTATTGTAGCGTCAAGCGTGTTCTTGGTACCTTTTTTATCCCCGTTTTCCCGTTTACTCTTTAAAAGTACGAACTTCGAAAAATTCCTTCAATTTGCGTTTTTAAGCATTTTCAGGGATGCAGACACCGAATTTCATGATTCCAGCTCCGTCTGTTTGATTGGTACCATTTTGTATCCCTTTCTACCCAGTTTCACTCACAAAAAGTACGCAATTTTGAAAAATTGTTTTCTTAGTCGCATTCGTACTGTAATGTAATGCCCGTTCCGAATGCGTTCTTATCAGTGGCTTGCGCTGTAAAACGAATATACATACCAAATTTGTAGCGTCATCCTTGTTGTTTGTACCTATTTTATCCCCTTTTCCCGTTTACCTATTAAAAGTACGAATTTGAAAAAAGCGGTGATTTTGCATTTCTAAGGGTTTTGAGGTATGTACACACCGAATTTTATTATTCCAGCTCCATCCGTTTGATTGGTACCACTTTTATCCCTTTTTACCCGATATCACCCACAAAAAGTACGAATTTAAAAATATTTTCTTGGTCGCATTCGTGCTATAAAAGTAATGACCGTTCCAAATTTCAGGATTATAGGCCCAACCGTTTAGTCAGGGCGGTGGTACAATTTTTATCCCTTTAAAGTACAAATTTCGAAAAATGCTTTCTTATTAGTGATCTGCACTGTAAAACTAATATACACATCGAATTTCATTATTGTATCGTCATCCGTGTTGTTGGTACCTTTTTGATCCCCTTTTCCCTTTAAAAGTACAAATTTCGAAAAATTCGGTCATTTTGCGATTCTAAACATTTTGAGGGATGTACACACCGAATTTTAGGGTTTCAGCTCCATCCATTTAATTGGTACTATTTTTATCCCTTTTTACCCGATTTCACTCCCAAAAAGTACGAATTTTGAAAATAAAATTCTTCGGCGCGTTGAAGCTATAAAGGATTTTTTACCAAATTTCAAGATTCTAGTCCCAGCCGTTTGGTCATTGCGGTGGTACAAATTTTATCCCTCTTTAACCCATTTTACCCCTTAAAAGTACGAATTACGAAAAACTCCCTTTGAATCTGATTTATTTACTGTAAGAGAAATGTACATACCAAATTTCATGATTCTCGCTTCAGCCATGATGTTGGTACAATTTTTGTCCCTTTTTGTCCCATTTGACCCCCCAAAGATACGAATTTTGCAAATAACATTTTTTGGGATGTCCATACCGAATTTCAAGATTCTAGGCCCAGCCGTTTGGTCATTGCGGTGGTACTATTTTTATCCCTTTCTATCCGATTTCACCGCCAAAATGTACGAATTACGAAAAAATCCCTTCAAGTCTGATATATACGCTGTAAGAGATATGTACACTAGAGCGTACTAGGTTACAAGTAAAAAAAAAGTTCGCCGTACACCTTCGAATATGAAGTATTATTGAAAGGTAGTTTCAAAAAAATTTTTTTTATTTTTTTATGCCGAACGTAGGGGTCGCGCTTTTACATTTTTCTATATAACTTCTGCATTTACATGGTACATTAGGGTAGTAGCAACTGAGATATGATGGGTAAGTACCAGATGGGGGTGCTTGAGCTCAATGACTTCAAAGACAAAAAAATCGGCCTCGTCGAGACAAAAACATCGATGTATCACACTTTAAAATCCGTTTATAAATGCAGAAGTTATATAGAAAAATGTAAAAGCGCGAAAAATAAAAAAAATTTTTTTGAAACTACCTTTCAATAATACTCCATATTCGAAGTTGTACGGCGAACTTTTTTTGAGGTACGCCCTAATGTACACACCAAATACCATGATTCTAGCTTCAGCCGTACTGTTGGTACCATGCCGCAAGAGGAATGTCCATACCAAATTTCAAGATTCTAGGCTCAGCCGTTTGGTCATTGCGGTAGTACCATTTTTATCCCTTTTTACCCCATTTTACCCCTTAAAAGTACGAATTTCGAAAAATGCCGTCTTATCACACCCCTACACGGTAAGAGAAATGTACACACCAAATTTCATGATTCTAGCTTTAGCCGTTTGGTCCGTTTTCAGTCAGTCATTCAGTCACTCAATCATGCAACTCTTTTATATATATAGATATTCCCGTTAGGGGAAAACGGACAGACAGACATTGTTAAAGTGGTTCAACTAACGTATGATATCATACTCTACGAAGTGAGGTAAATATTGTTGAAGATTTTGAAATTTTAGCAAGTCTCTTCTCCATCCATACTCATTGCTCATTGTGTTTGGTTCGATTGGTGGCATTTGCCATCCTCATATGGAATAAATCGTTAAATAAAAATCTTTAGAAAGATACAATACTAGAAAATATATAACTCGCCACAAGTTTTATTTTCTTTGCATCGGAATTCATCCTGGCGAGGTTACAACTAAAAACAAGTAAGGAAAGGCTAAAGTCGGGCGGGGCCGACTATATGATACCCTACACCATTCCCTGCTTTGGATTACTAAAGCCATGTTTATTATGGGAGGCAACTTTCACTAAGTTCAATATACAATAAAGATTAGATTTGATGAAAATAGCTTGCATTATGTTACAGCTATATGAAGCTATTTGAAAACATGGGCCATACGTACAAATTTTCCAGAAAAAATATATCCTGATGAACATGACATCGGTAACAAGATAAATCGTTCGGATATTTGTAGGGGCATATGACAACTCTTGGGGGCTGTACCATAACATGTGCCTGTATAGTTCCCTTAAGGTATTCCTAGTTGAAATATATCATGTACGTGGAAGGTACATTTGTATGGGAGCTATATCAAAGCATTGGCCCATTAAGTCCACCTTCACATTAGCTGTTTCTAATTCAAATATAACGTGATCCTGAAAATGTTTATCAAGATTCAATATAAAATGTGTATTCTGGACTAGTAATATGGTAAATTAGAGAGATATTTGTAAGGAGGCTATATCTAAATCTGAACCGATTTTCTTCAAATAAAATAGCGATGGTCCCTAGCTAAAAAAATAACTCCAGCCAAATATCATGACAATCGGACAACAAGTGCGGCCTGCATTTTGCGAACAAGCTTTAGATGGACAGCAGACAGACGGACATACAGACATTAAATCGACTCATCTCGTGATTCTAAGTCGACCGCTATACTTAAAGGTGGGTCAATTGGCGGGAAACTAACTTATAATACTCTATGCTACGAAGTGGTGTAGGGTATAAAAATGGGGGCCTATATGTAAGGGCGCTGATCTGCAAAATGTTATCAAGATCCAATGTAAAGTGTGGGTTCTATAGCGATAATCGTGTATACTGGGGACACATTTGTGTGGGGCTATACTAAACATTGACCCATGTAGCTGGCTTTCAAAATAGGCGTTTCTAGTCTAAATGTAACATTGTGTGGGAAATTTGATCAGAATCCGATGATAAATGTGCATTTTGAGCAGTAATATTGTAAATCGGAGGTACATTTGTATGGGGGCTATATCGAACTGTTACTGGACCCATGTAACCCACATTCACGTTAACTGTTTCTTGATCAAAATGAACACGATCCTGAAAATTATGTAAAATGTGTATTCTAGACCAGTGTAATTTATAGGGATATTTATATGTTTACTATTTCTAAATCTGAACCGATTTCCTCCAAATTCAATACCGATCGTTATTGGCCAAAAAAATAACTTCTGCCCAATTTCATGATAATCGGACAGCAATTGCGACCTGTAGGACGGACGGACAGACAGACATCGTGAAATCGATTCAGCTGGTGATTCTAAGCCAATCCGTATACCTAAATATGGGTCTAGCTCGATTATTTCTTGGCGTTACAAACATTTGGCGCGAAACTAACTTATAATATCCTAGTCCACGAAGTGGTGTAGGGTATAATTCGAAAATTAAGTTTTTGTGGATTATTATCACTGACTGACTTTGTGGGGTGCACAACGAAAAAAAAACTTTCCGTGCTCTTAGGTTCTGCCTGGAATAATCAACTTCAGGGTTCCCTGATTATGTGGACTGCTAGTATTACAAATAATTAAAATTGGTCGAGAGGAACCAAGTTTTTCCCTAACAAGAACTGAAAAGTACTGAATATATAGACAGAATTTCGGTAATTTTTTAAGTCATGGAAATATAACCATAGACCACTATGTGATAAGAGACCAAAAAGATCCGTGTCTCCCAGTTCTACGCAAAGTCATGTCATTTTTTGCAAAAAGAGATCAATTTCTCAGGCTCATATCTTGCAAACCGTTTGGAATTTTCTCTCTCTGAGGCAAAGTTGTGGGTCTTGTCATAAAGAAATTCATCTTCAAAATCGCAAAAAACTTAAAAAATCGGTTTTTTAAACCCTTTTCCCCTGTTCAGGTCCATAGGTAGCAAATTCAAGAAACAATTAACTACAAAAATGTACCTAAGATCTCAGTAAACAACTTTCTAGAACATATGAACTTCCCAGGAATGATTCCTAACACCGTTTAGGAAGGAAAATATATGTTGCAGGACTGTTTCTGTTAATGGTCAGTAGTCAGACTACAGTGCGTATGAGTGATATTATCCCTAATCAAAAGCACGTATACGCTACCTACACCATACCTTTAAGATTTGTTCGACGACATTTGCGATTTTGATCTTGAAAATTAAGTTTTTTTTTAATTTATACACGGTTTTCCAACAAAAGGTGTTATTTTGAATCACCCGGTATTTCGGTAGCTGTCACTTTTGAAGCTTTTATTCTTTGACATTTGACAAGTAGAAACTACGCCAGCAATGCACTGAAATTATTAAAATTCACTACAAAAATGGTGAAAATCTTGCAGTCACAGTTCGCAAAACTAAAGCGTTTTAGAAATTGGTTTAAAAATTCATGCTGTTGGGACAAGCTAGTGATGTGAAGAATAAAATCCGTGCACGTAGCTCAAGAACAACTGAGAATATTGCTGCTGTAGCCCAAAGTGTTGAAGAAAACCCAGGTTTGTCCTTTCCTCGTTGTTCTTTAGAATTTGGCATTCCACAAACGTCATTACAATGTATTTGGCATAAAGACTTGGGTCTTAAGGCTTATAAAGTTCAGTTAACACAAGAACTCAAGCCGGCCGATCATCAACAACGTCGTGTCTTTGCTGATTGGGCCCTTGAAATGAATGAAAATGATGCGGAATTCCATCAAAAAATCATCTTGACTGATGAGGCCTATTTCCACCTCGGTGGCTACGTCAACAAGCAAAATTGTTGCATCTGGGGCTCGGAAAACCCAAGAGTTATTGTTCAGAAGCCTCGTGTGACTGTTTGGTGCGGTTTATGGTCCGACGGGGTCATTGTACCTCACTTTTTCGAAAATGAGGTTGGATTACGGTGAATGGATTACGGTGAATGGATTGCGCTATCGAGAGATGATTAATGATTATTTATGGTCGGAGTTGGAAGGTATTGATCTGGACAACCTTTACTTTCAACAAGACGGCACTACGTGCCACACAAGCAACGAAACCAATGCTCTTTTACGGGAAAAGTTTTATTTTTGGCCACCAAGATCTTGTGATTTAACACATTGCGACTTCTTTCTGTGGAGCCACGTGGAAGATAAGGTCTACGCCAAAAGCCCAGCATCGATTCAAGACCTCAAAGATAGATCGTGAGGCTATCGAGGACATAGGGCAGCCACTTTGCGATTTGGTTATGGAAAATTTCATGAAAAGGATATGATCCTGGAAGCGTGGTCGTGGTGCCCAGTTTGCTGATGTTGTTTTTCATTATTAACGGCATATATTGTTATGAAATAAACATCCGATCATTTATATCAAAAAATTACATTTTTCTTTGAATACCAAAATAACACCACTTATTTGAAAACCCTGTATGTGTTTACAATTTTTGTTTTTTATGTCTAGAGCTACAACATTGACTCAGATAGTAAATCAAAATTCCAAACGGAACCTAAGAAAATGATCACTTTTTTGCAAAATTGACACCGAGGCCCCAAATCTTTGGGGGTCCATAAAAAGTGCATGACTTTGGGTAAAACTGGGAGATACGGGCATTTTTTTTGTCTTTTATCATGTAGTTGTGTCCGGGTGTGGCTATATTATACACACAGTGTTATTGTAGGCGAAGGGTGTGCCCTTTGAATTTGATGGAAATCGGTTCATCTTTAAATATATTCCACCTTCGTCCAAAACCAATATTGCTCAAATTTGGCTTGACTATTATTAAAGTATCATATTTCATATTTTAGTACAGCTCCCATTCAAATAGGACTCCCAGTTTACACTATTACCGCTCCTCTGAACTAGGAATACCTACCGTGTTACAAATGTCCGTCCTGTCCGATTTTAGACGTATTTTCCAGATCACGTTATATTTGTGTGAGGAATACTCATAAAAGAGTGGAGCATAAAATAAAGATATAGCCATCGTTCATATGTTCCTTCCGATTTGTTTAAATATAAAATGATTATATATATTTTGATGACACTGACTTTGTTTGTGTATGGGTAGGAGGAACATAATGTAAAAGATTTTCAGGAATTTTACCTTAGTCATTAAATTTATATGCACTTAAACTTCACTTCAGACATGAAACTTCTGGGTATAGTAATCAAAACCAGGTATATATGCAAGGAGTGGTTTTGGACATCATATAGTCGGTTCCGGTACAATGGTGCATATATAAATTTAATAAATTTTACAGTAATTCTCATGGTGTGTTCTTGCCACAATCCTCCACTCTTCCATTGATTCTCGGCATGCACTCCATGGCGGAGTGTTAAGCCTGTTCTTCTCTTGCGCGATATAGTTAGACAACCATTTGGCTTAACCCTTACAATTACAATTCAACCTCGGCAGACCAGCTCAGCTTCCCTTCAATCGTGCACTCATTGTGGCCAAGGACATCATTAGCAAACGTTGGTTTCCCAAATGATATTAAAACTGCTGACTTTAAAATCCCCCTTTGGCCGGTGCGTCGTCGTAACAAACAACGGCTTGGCTTGTATTCTTTATTTGGCAAAAATTTTAATTAGAATTTCTGACTGTAACCGAATTGTGTTTAATTTAATTTGAAAAGGCCTAACATGTAAATCCTATCCTAACTCCCCAAACGTTTCAAGCGTTTACGTGTCAAGCATTTAATTTCGATTCCAATTTTATTAACAGAACGGATTGTCTTGTGATCCACCACCACCACCAACAAGCAGCAGACATTCATACAATTGTTGCTTATCTCTCGCTCTGACTCGGAATGGCCATGTGTATGGGTGTGGTGTGTATGAATATCCTGCCGTCTATTTGTGTTGTCTGAAGTGGAATTTGTTTGTGTGCCTTTGAATACTAAGGCGAGCGCACTCACACGCACGCACTCCAAGCCAAGGCTCACGTAGAGATATTTAGAATCCTGGCGTGCCAAACTGTTTCTTGTGTCGCAGCTAGGGTTGTCGATTTGGAGAGGGATTTAGGATTTCACAGGATTCGGTTAGAAATCCAGCAATATAACCGTGTTTTCGCCTAGTTTTCCCCATTCAAGACTGCCATCCCTTTCAGCATTTGCTGTGGATGTAGCCCACCGTTTTTTGCTTTGCATGTTGCTCGTCGTTGTAATTGTTCTATTTCCAGGATTTACATTTGTAAATATGCCTTTGTCATCAACATCCGGTTATAAGACATAGAAAACATTAACTCCAAGGAGTATGAGAACAGCTGTAACAAGAACAGCAGCAACAATAGCACCTAGACCTAGAGTCAACATAATACAAAATAAGAAAATACCGAGAACGAGAGATGATATGAATGATGGAATAAGTATGAAATCGGTTGCCAGTGGTACTTGGAATTGTTGTTGCCTGGTTTTGCTTTTCGACTTCGTTTCCGCCTCCGCCTCTCCCCCTCATGCCCAGTGTTCATCTTCATCCGTTTTGTTTTGGCAGAATATTTAACAATGCATAACACATTTTCTGCATGTGCCGTCTGTAGGAGTTCAACATATTGTGCCCTCGTTCTATTTGAAAAAGGAACACACAAAAACAAAATTATATCTAATTTTTTGTGTTGTCCTGACGATGAATGTTGTATGCCGCCGTGATGTTAGTGATGGAAAGGGTTGCATGTTGCGCTTAGAAACCCGAAAATTTCTAATATTAAATTTAATAAATATTTCAGAGGCGTCTTCGCAAAACCATCTGTGCAATTACGAATGGTTTCAGTTGTAATTCTTGTTAACTTTTCTTATCCTGTGCTCCGAATTTTAAGAAATATGTATTTGGGTTATACCAAAATCATTCCACAAAATGTAGAGCCAGTCTTTATTATGAGCACCGTCGAAATTTAGCAACAGTCTCTGTGATTCGTAAAGTTGTGATCATTTTCTTACGCTCAAATCTTGCAAACCGTTTGTAATTTTGATTTACTCTCTGAGGCAATGTTGTAGATCTTGTCATAAAGAACTAAAATTGTGAAAATATAAAATCTAAAATACTTCATCTTCAAGGCCAAAATCGCAAATGTCGCCGAACAAATCTTATATGCTGTAGTGGGTGTAGGTAGCGTATACGTGCTGTTGATTACGGATAATATCACTCATACGCACTGAAGTCGGATTGACCATTAAAAGAAACAGTCCTGCAACATACAGTGGCAGACAAAAGTCAACATACGACCCACATTTTTGCGTTTTAGCGAGTTCCAAAAAATATTTGAAAAAAGTAATGATGCGGTTTTGTTTGAAATCGTTTTTTATTCATATAACAATAACAAAATGCTTTACTTCAATATAAACTTAAAAGATATTGGCAAAATAAACAAAAAACACCTTGACAAAAGTCTACATACGACATAGCATCCCATGCTTTACGTCATTTTTTTATAATGTACTTTATAGGAGAATTGACGAAACTTGTATTGTCATTTGTCTTGTGCTTGCTCTTCTTTAAATAAATATAATTCAAGAAACATTAGTCCGCGAAAATGGCTTCTCGTAAAGAAATTGCAACTGATATTCGAAATTTAGTAATAAAATGCAGAAACGAAAGGAAATCTTTAGGCGAAATAGCTAAAATGGTTAATTTAAGTAAATCAACTGTCCAAACTATATGCAAAAACTTCGAAAATACGGGTACTGTTGAAAATAAGCCCAGAAGTGGGCGTCCAAAAAAACTTAGTCGACGAGATGAAAGCTTTATTTTAAAAGAAGTTAATGAAAACTCGAAAGTGAATGCTACAATGTTGTCCAAACAACTCGCAGAAAGGTCGGATACAATTGTACATCCAAGAACAATTCAAAGAAGTCTGAATAATAATGGTTTCCGAAGCAGAACGCCACGCAAAAACCTCTTATAAGTGAAAAGAATCGTAAGCTTCGCCTTGAATTCGCCCAGCAACACTTGGACAAGGGATTAGACTTCTGGAAGCGGGTTTTATTTACGGACGAGTCGAAGTATAATATATTTGGAAGTGACGGGAGAGCCAAAGTATGGAGAAAAGCGAATACGGCAATGAATCCGAAGAATTTACTTGCTACGGTAAAGCATGGTGGTGGCAACGTAATGGTTTGGGGTGCCGTCGCGGCGTCTGGAGTTGGAAATCTTGCGTTTATTGAGGGTAACATGGATCGCTATCAATATAAATCCATATTGGAACAAAATCTGAAGGCATCGGTCGATAATTTAAACCTCGGAGAGCGCTGGATTTTCCAACAAGATAACGATCCGAAGCACACAGCCCAATTTGTTAAAGATTGGCTGATTTACCATGCTCCAAGACAACTTTATTCGCCGCCACAAAGCCCCGACCTGAATATTATTGAACATGTGTGGGAGATTCTGCAACGCAGGATCCGAAAACATCGCATAACTAGCGCCCAAACGCTAAAAAACAAGCTGGAAGAGGAATGGCGACAAATATCACCTGCGGAATTGGAAAACTTAGTTGCATCAATGCCCAGACGATTGCTGGCTGTTGTAGATGCTCATGGTGGACCAACAAAATATTAAATTATATAATAGTATCATTTTGTCACGTTAAATTGCATTTTTTATGTCTCATCTCAAACCGTATGTAGACTTTTGTCAAGGTTTTTTCTGCGTATTCTGTTAATATCTTTTGTGTTTATATTGAAGTAATGCATTATGTTATTGTTATATGAATAAAACACGATTTCAAACAAAACCGCATCATTACTTTTTTCAAATATGTTTTGGAACTCGCTAAATCGCAAAAATGTGGGTCGTATGTTGACTTTTGTCTGCCACTGTATATTTTTCCTACGTAAACGTTAAGAATCATTTCTAGGAAGTTCATATGATCTGGTAAGTTGTTTACTGAGATCTTAGGTACATTTCTGTAGTTGATTGTTTCCTTGAATTTTGAACAGTTGGCTACCTATGGACCTGAACAGGGAAAAAAGCTTTACAAATCGAATTTTTTGGCTATTTTGACTATGAACATGGAGCTTTTTATACCCTCCACCTCCAGGATGGGGGTTTACTAACTTTGTCATTCCATTTGTAACATCTTGAAATATCGACCTGAGACCCTATAAAGTATATATATTCTTGTTCGTCATCAAATTTTAAGACCTAGCCATGTCCGTCCATCTGTTGAAAGCACCCTAGCATCTAAACGAAAGGAGCTAGGACGTCAAAATTTTCAATAAATGCGTCTTCTAGTCGTAAATCGGTTGGGATTGAAACTGAGTGAAATTGGCCTAAAGGGAAAATGTTTTAAACATAAACATACCCATAATAACCCCTAATATTTTAGACTATTTAAGAATATTATTTTAATATGTCTTCTTGTACTTACTTGATATTGGGTATGCACATTCCCCTGGAACAAAAATGTGCACCATAAAGTTATTTTTATTCGTAGGGCTTGAAATGGGACAAAAATAGATAAAAAATGGTACATATTAAACGACAACATCTAGAAACACGAAATTCGGTGTTTACTCTAATCGAGCAGATACATAATGTAAAAGTATTTTTTCCAAATTCGTACTTTTAAGGGGTAAAATGGGAATCGAGGAATCAGAAAGGACCAACGGCTGCACCTAGAATAATGAAATTCGGTGTATACATTCCTCTGATTGCGTAGGCATGTGAAATAAAGGGATTTTTCGTAATTCGTACTTTTTTGGTTAAAATGTAAAAGGGAATACAAATATTCCCATCCAAATGACCATAGCTATAGTCATGCAATTTGGAGTATAAATTCCACTGACTGCGTACACACGAAAAATAAAAGGTTTTTTCCAAATTCGTACTTTCAAGGGGTACTGAGGGATAAAACTAGTACCAACTAAACGACTACAGCTAGAATAATGAAATTCCGTGTGTACTTCCACTAATTGCGTAGACACGTAAAATAAAGAGATTTTAGAAAGTCGTACTCTTAAAGGTGTAAAAAGGGATAACAAGTAAAAACGGCGTTAAGTTAGGCCGGGCCGAACTTTATGTACCCCCCACCATGGATTGCATTCCTGAGAGGCCGTCGATTTTTGTAGAAGTGCAGTAATATTACAGGAAAATGTATTTTTTAATATAGCCAAACCAAAGCAAATACAAATAATTTTATAAATAAATAAATATTATATTTTTATTATTTCAAGCCACGCTTATAAGACAAAGCTACCAATACGTTTACACTATATCTATCGAAATAATACTTCACATCAATTCAAAAATAAATATTCTTATATTTATATTTTCAAAAAGCTTAAATAATTATTGGTATGTATTTAGTGCTACAGTTGGTTGTATTTCCATTCTGTTTTAATTCCAAAAGTAAAAATTTTGAAAATCCATTACTTCACGTACATAGTGCAAAATACCTTAACTTCATGCTTCAACCAATTTTGCCGCAAAAGTACCAATTTGGAAAAATCTTTTTATTTTGCGTGTCTAAGTAATCAGAGGAATGTATACACTATGTATACAATGTCTATACAATTAGAGGGATATACACACAAAATTTCATCATTATAGCTGTATTCGTTAATTGTATCCCTTGAAAGTACGAATTTGGAAAAACCTTTTATGTTTCGTATCTACGCAGTCAAAGGAATGTATACTCCGAATTTCATGACTCCCCATGTATCCCCTTTTTCTATTTGAACCCCAAAAAGTACGAATTTCGAAAATCCTTCTATTTTACGTGTCTACGCAATCAGAGGAATGTATACACCGAATTGCATTATTCTAGGTGCAGCCGCTTGGTTGGTACCATTTTTATCTCCCTATTCCCATTTTATCCCTTAAAAGTATGAATTTGGAAAAAATAATTTCATATTATGCATCTACTCAATTAGAGGAATGTACACAGCGAATTTCGTGTTTCTAGCTGTTGCCGTTTAAAAGGAACCATATCCCTTTTTGCCCCACTAAGGGGGTAACTATGAATAAAAATCGTTTTATGTTGCACGTTTTTGTTATCGGGGGAATGCGCACACCCAATATCAAGTAAGTTCAAGCAGACATATTGAAAAAATGTGTTTAAATACTCTAAAATATTATGAGTATTTTTAGTCCTTGTGAGGAAAAAAATTTTCCCTTTGGGCCGATATCGCCCAGTTTCAATCCCTACCGATCTACGACTATAAGACATATTTATGCTAAATTTTGACCTCCTAGCTTCTTTCGTATAGATGCTAGCGTGTTTTCAACAGACGGAA
>OX377618.1:165275759-165355439 GCA_947397865.1 Polietes domitor
ATGGCCACTTTTTTGAGGTTAGAAATTGAATATGGAAAAAGTGTAAAAGCAGTTCGATAGGTCCTTCCTAGCACTACCTACTGTATGCGTGCAATGTCGTAAGGTATTCCCGTTTGCAAGATATGGCCAGTGATCCTGGCCAGAAATTCACTTGAAAAGGACCAAATTTCCATGGCCACTTTTTTGAGGTTAGAAATTGAATATGGAAAAAGTGTAAAAGCAGTTCGATAGCTCCTTCTTAGGACTTCTTACGGTATGCGTGCTATGTCGTAAGGTATGACCGTTTTCCAGATATGGCCAGTGATCCTGGCCAGAAATTAGCCTAAAAAAGTCCAAATTTCCATGGTCACTTTCGAGAGGTTATATGTTGAATATTGAAAAAGTGTAAGCACAGTTCGATAGCCACTTCCTGGAACTACTTACAGTATCCTTGCTGTTTCCATAGTCGTACCCGTTTTCCAGATATGGCCATTGATCCTTGCCAGAAATTCTCGTAAAAAAGGACAAATATTGTACGTCCAATATTGGATGTCAGAAATTGAATCCGGGAATACTGTATATACAGACCGATAGACCCTTCGTGGGACTACCTATGGTATCCTTGCTGTAGCTGAAGGTATCACCGTTTTCCAGAGATGATCCTTTATCCTTCCCAGATTTCCTTTCGCTCCAACTGTAGTTTTTTTGCACCAATCCTGGAAGTGGCTATTTGCTACGATAGAGTGATGTCCTGGCAACGTATACTCCAATTTTCATCGTCCTATTCCTTCTAGTTTTCGAGAAAATTAGTTTTTTCCGAAAATACCCAAATTAGATTTTGCCTAATCTATTACAATTGGTTTGTGTCTTGGCTAGTTAAATACGTATTTAACTTCACACACATTGTTTTGAAATAGAATCAAATTGTGGTGCTGTAAAGAAGAGCAGTTGGCAATTACAGTAAATTTGCAGTCAATCTGGAAGTAGAAGAAGAGTAGAGAGGTACAGAGAACGGTACTAGAGGTGTAGTAAGTGTTTAAGTAGAGATTGTATTCAAAAATTATTTTTTTGAAAAATAAGATGGAAAATATTCCAATATTTGGACAGTCTTCTCATGGCTGCAAGAATGTACTTCACATGAAAATAAAAGTAAAATCCACCAGAATTATCAACTAATGTTCCAATATATAATCAGCACCGACATCAGTGATTTAAAAATGTAGCAGTGGTCTACAAATAAAATATTTGTAGGGCAAAGTCTCAGTACAAAGTCACCATTTCCAATTGAAATTGAGAATTTCCATTTCATATTGAGAAAATTCCAATTCAAATTGAGATTTTACATTTCATAGTGAGAGAATTCCAATTGAAATTAAGATTTTCCATTTCATAATGAGAAAATTCCACTTGAAATAGAGAATTTCCATTTCAAATTGAGAAAATTCCAATTGAAATTGAGAATTTTCATTTATAATTGAGAAAATTCCAATTGAAATTGAGAATTTTCATTTATAATTGAGAAAATTCCAATTGAAATTGAGAATTTTCATTTCAAATTGAGAAAATTCCAATTGAAATTGAGAATTTTCACTTCAAATTGAGAAAATTCCAAATGAAAATGAGAATTTTCATTTCAAATTGAATTTTCAAATGAAATTGAGAAAATTCCATTTGAAACTGAGAATATTTCTGCTTTTACATAAATCATATGTGTTTTGAAGTGATATATACCATACGTGACGATTTATTGAATGTCCATAAATAAATCAATTGTGCCAAAGAAAAAAGACTCATTCAGAGTTTATCCCCGATCCTATGGTGTTCCTTCAACATGAGACGTGTTAATGTAACGAACATGTAATTATAGCTGCTATAATTGTTATAGTGAATGAAGAATCGGCTTATTCAAAACGCGTTTAACAAAAAATGAGTTCTGAGGAGATGAGTAATTTAAATTAACTTGTTTTGGTATACAATAACGCTTAATTCCGTAGCTGACTGGAACAAGTCCTTGAAAACTGTCACTATATCGTAGTTGTTTGATCCCAAATCGCCAAATGTAAGGCCACAGAGAATACAATATACACATGTTCCGGCATTTGAAACTGTTTATTGCAGAAGACAATTCAACAATTTTTTTCCTGGGTGAAAATATAAATTTCAGAATTTTCTCAATTTCAATAAGAATATTCTCAATTCTACACCATTTCATATTCGAATTTTCCAAATTTCAATTGGAAATGTTGTAGAAGATGTTGTTCATACGATCAAAACAAATTATGTCGATAAAAGATTCTGTAGAAAAGGAAGCAAGTGAAGTACGAGTATTTGGGATTATTAAATCTAATTATTTGGCCTTCGAATTAGTTACAGCATCTGTAAATGTCAACACTTGAATATATATTTAATATTTTGCCAACAAAAATCGCATTCTTTTGCACCTTATAATAATTTCAAAAAGAGAAAGTCAAAGGGCATTTCACAGCGATGTTTTGTATCATTCAACAGTAGATGAAAGCTAATACTTAGATTTGTCTTATGATATTTTAGCATTTGAATACTGGAAAAACGAATATTTATTATCTAGTGATAATATTACTGCAAATTTGGAGCACTTATTCTTCCACTACACTGAAAGAATTCATAAGTCTATGATGATGTCATAACCTAATTGAAAATTTTCATTAAAAATTTGCCAAAGAATCACTTCGTAAAATGTGTGAAACATGTTTCATAAACCACAAATCCATGAAAAGTGTCATAAAATTTATCAAACATTTCATAGAAAATTTCATTATTTCATTATTTATCATATTTATCATAGTTTAATTTATGAACATTTTCAAAGATTCTATAATGAAACTTCATTAGTTTTATGAAAAAGTTTCATAAATAGTAATAATTTATACTGAAGTTTCCAATATAAACAAAAAAGCAAAAAAAGTCTGACTCGTTGACAAATCAATCAACACACCATCAGGGTAAATCAGGGTAAATACAAACAGAGTACAGATGACAATTGCTAGCATTCAACCGAATAAAGTCGACACAATAAAAATGTAGTTGTTAGTAATGAAACATTTCAAAAAACTATGAATTATGAAAACATTTCATAACACAATCATTTTAAGGTTGGTAATAAACTTTCACAGCGAACAGCTGTACATTTTGATTTTTTTAAATTTAAATATCCCCTAATGAATGAACGAAGCAAAGCATGGAGTAAATAAGTGCATCACTAATGGAATACCAATAACAAAGAGAAAGAGAGGATAAAAGTCTCCGCTTTGGCATTGCCCTGTGTATTTCATTGAGAGTTAATAAAATGACATTGAATTTTGAAGAAGAAATTTGAGAGTGAGTCTGATTGAGTAATGAATGAAGACGAATTTTTGCTGTGTCAGACTGCCGGTCAATTAAACTGATGTTGTTCTGTTTTTAAAATCGTTAGCGGACATCGAACAAAATCATCTCGGGAACCAAATACAATAATTTAAATTTATGAATTATAATTATAATTATTGTATTTCATAATAATTAAATAAAACTGAAGAATTGTAACATTATATTTCTACTAGAGATACCCACAGTGAAAATGGGTCAAATCGGTTTAGATTTATATATAGCCCCATACAAATTTCGCTCGCGGCTTGACTTTTTCCGCACCAGAAACCACGGAATTTTATAGAATTTCTTGAAATTGATCATAACACGTTATACTTGAACTGGAAGATTCTATTGTGAATGTGGGTCACTTCACTCCATGTTTGGATATAGCCCCGATTCAAATATTAGCCTATGATTAGGAAACGTACAAAATCCTTCCCGTTTTTACTTTTTTACCGAATTGAATTGTATTCGGATAGAAAGTGGAATGTATCATATAGATTGCCCCGCCCGACTTTAGCCTTTCCTTACTTGTTTTTATTAAAAAATTGACAATTTTGTGGTGGACTTACCGGTGAAGTCATTTGGCTAAAATTATTCAAGAAGGACGTTTAAAGCATTCGTTAGGATTAATAACAGAAATCTGAAACTTATAGGAAGAGGAAAAAAGTTAAAAGTGAAATAATGTAGTAGCCTTTCTTTAGAAGAGTACAGCTTCTGATTGAAAAAACTTATTTGCTCCAGTTTATTTATCAATCAGACATTCTCCACTTGTTTTTATTGTGAGTCACATATCTCATAAACTAACGACTAACTTACTATTGTAGAAAAAATTATTACTATGGCCCTCTGTTCTCGAGAATGGTTCATATTTCTAGCACTACCGTTCGATTGGTCAAGAGTATTATTGGTGAATACAACGAAAGTATTTCATGGTTTCAAAGAAAACGAAAATATTATATGACCGCGACAGAAATTTCAGTACAATTTTCCATTATCATACATACACATAACAAAAACAAGTAAGGAAAGGCTAAAGTCGGGCGGGGCCGACTATATGATACACTCCACTTTCTATCGGAATACAATTCAATTCTGTAAAAAAGTGAAACGGGAAAATTTTTTGTATGTTTTCTAATCACAGGCTAATATGACCTGGTCCAATTTGTCAAATCGAGAATAATATTTGTATCGGGGCTATATCCAAACAAGTGACTAACTTTCACAATAAGTTCTTCTAGTTGAAGTATAACGTGTTATGCTCAACTTCAAGAAATTCTCTGAAAATATGCGGTTTCTGGGGGAACGAAATTTGTATGCGAGCTATATGTAAATCTGAACTGATGTGACCCATTTTAAGCATAGGTGTTCCTAGTTTAAATATCTGATGTTTTGCCTATTTTGAAGAAAATCTGTTAAAATATGTGGAAAGCGGAAAAATTCAAATTGGGTACGAAATTTGTATGGGAGCTATATATAAATCTGAACCGATCTAACACATTTTCACCACAGGTGTTTCCAGTTGAAATATAAGGTGTTTCGCGAATTTTGAAGAAAATCTGTTAAAATATTTGGATTCTAGAGCTGAAAAATTCAAATTGGGAACGAAATTTGTATGGGAGCTATATATAAATCTGAACCGATCTAACACATTTTTACCACAGGTGTTTGTAGTTGAACTTTAAGATGTTTTGCCAATTTTGAAGAAAATCCTTTGAAATATGTGGTATCTAGAATGAAAAGGGTCAAATCGGGAGTGAAATTCGTAGGGGGCTATATCTAAATCTGAACCGATTTTATTCAAATTATATAGCGTTCGTCCTTGTCCCGAAAAACTTCGTTGTGCAAAGTTTCGTTTGGTTCTGGTTACAATTGCGACCTGCGTCGTGATTACAACAGTAGACGGACAGACGGACATTGCTAAATCGACTCAGAAAGAGATTCTAAGCCGATCGGTATAATTAACAATGGGTCTATCTCCCCTCCTTTTAGGCGTTACAAACAAATGAACAAAGACATAATACTCTCGTGGAGTGTATAAATACTATAATCCACTATTGACAATGCAAATTAGACGAATTCTCCGAGTATTTTTATTGCTTGAGGCTTCATCTTTAAAGGCGTCACCTAGTTCGTCCCAACCTAAGTTCGTAACTTTAAATTAAATCTCCAGGGCAGACTCCAAAGCAAGAGTCCAATTAGCGAGATACCTGTTTTCTTGAGCTTAACCCATTATTAACAAACAAAAAGTTTAGCTTTGTTAATGCCAAAATACACAATTACTTGGAATTAGAACGTAACACACAAACAGACTTCTGAGAATTGGCAAATTTTCAGTTAAATGCCGCTCAACATGAATTGCGGAATTTAAGGCGTTCAAATTTCTTTTCTGGGTTTGGGGCATTTCAATTTCATTAACTGCGCACTGTGTATTCTTTAGCGTTAGTTATAATCTTAAGCGTCTGCGGAGAAATGTCTTTATCATCTACAAATTGTGTTTGCCGAATAAATCTCACTCTCACGCTCTTTGTTGCTTTGTCAAGTGATTTGTACGACCTTCAAGCGTGAATTGTTTTGGAAATTCGCGGAACTCCGCCTCTGCTCAGACGCAGCACCTACGTGTCAGGCTTTGAGAGTAGCATGGGTATCATACTTTGAGGCTGATAATGTTGATGGGAATAATGACATCCATAGCAGCTATCTATAGTCAGAGCCGCCACCACCACGCGGCAACCCCACTTCCAACCACTCTGCACCACCTCTTCCACATGCACACACAGACATGCCACCCATACACACACGCCTCCCTGGCATAGATATACAGATCTATTTGGCTCTTATGTGTTGACTACATTGACTTTAATGGCTCGAGTAGATTTAACCTAATTAAGAATGTTGAACAGAACGTCTCTTGAATACAAATGAATATTTTCGTCGAAAGCAACAAAAGTCTTTAACATAAAATAAATACACACATACGTACATACATACTCGCTCAAATATACAGACACATAGCCATGCATTCATTACATGCCCGGCATTAGCTTCAGTGGAATGTGAACATTTCCAGCAACCAGAACAGCCCAGCAGCCGAGGAAAAATAAGCCATTAGAAGTGGGGGTGAAGTAACGACTTTATATCAAAGGATTGTTTTAGTCAAATCAGCTGCCGTGGCGCAACAGACGGTGAAAGTACCGAAAATGTAAATGTTGTGCAGCGCACAGTGTATCTGATTTCTATTAGAGCGAACCAAAAAGGTCTATATTTATTAAATCTTGTGAAAATGGTTTAATACGTGAGAGAGAGAAATATAAATTTAAATTTATAAAATTCATATAAAAATACTAATGTCGGAATTGATTTCTAGAAATATAAATCAAACCAAATCCTGTTAGTATACCGTAGCTATACTGAAATACCCAGAGGTTTCGGGGAATTTAATATTTAATATATTTTTTTTTAAATTTTTGCAATCCATACAATTTATTGACTAAATACAGTTATGTGGGAAAATCCTCTTTTGATAACAGTAGAGTTCGTATGAAGCGATGATGATTTGATTTTGATGAAATTTTCCAAGTATGTATTTTATCTATAAGACTCAAACCAGGAATGATCAAAAAACGATATTGTAGACACTAGGGTGGTAGGTAGGTTATATTACATATATTTAATTTCGACAGCAATCACCTTTATAATTTTATTATAATTATTTTAGAGTAAGTACCAGGAACCCCATCATGAAGCTTATGGTCCTATAAAATATAAATAACATTTATTTTATAGATAAATATATTTTTTAAGAATTGAATATTTTCTGTAAAAATAGAAGAAATTTGATGTAAATAAGCAAGATAAACTATCTCATATCACAAAAAAGTTAAAATTTTTTAAATTATATAAAAAAATATAAAATTGTTAATATAGTCAAACCAAAACAAATACAAATACTGAACAAATAATTTTATAAATAAATATAATAGTTTAATTATTTCAAACCATTATTTATCTCAAATCAAAAAATAAATATTCTTGCATTTATATTTTCAAAAAGCTTTAATACCATAAATATTGGTATATAGTGGGTGCTACAGTTGGTTGTATTTCCATTCTATTTTAATTTCAAAAGTACCAATTTTGAAAATCCATTATCAGACGTACATAGTGCAAAATAACCTAACTTCATGATTCAACCAATTGTTGCCGTAAAAGAACAATTACGAATTTGGAAAAAAAAACTTTTTATTTTGCGTGTCTATGCAGTCAGAGGAATGTATACACCGATTTCCATGATTCCAGATGCGCCCATTTGGTTGGTACCATTTTTACTCCCTTGACGGTTCTACGCAATTAGAATTTCATCATTCTAGCTGTAGTCGTTTAGTTGGTACTATTTTTATCCCTCTGTACCATTGTATCCCTTGAAAGTACGAATTTCGAAAAATCTGTTTATTTTCCGTGTCTACGCAGTCAGAGGAATGTCTACTCCGAATTGCATGACTCTAGCTGCGGTCATTTTATTGGTACTATTTTTATCCCCTTTATCCATTTTATCCCCAAAAAATACGAATTTCGAAAAATCTGTTTATTTTACGTGTCTACGAATCAGAAGAATGTATTCACCGAATTTCATTATTCCAGGTGTAGCCGTTTGGTTGCTACCATTTTTATCCCTCCGTACCCTTTGTATCCCTTGAAAGCACGAATTTGGAAAAAACCTTTTATTTTTCATGTCTACGTAGTATATATATGTTTACTCCAAATTTCATGACTCTAGCTGCGGTCATTTGATTGGTACTATTTTTATCCCTTTTTTTCGTTTTAAACCCAAAAGTAAAAATTTTGAAAAATCCGTGTATTTTACTTGTCTATGCAATCAGAGGAATGTACACACCGAATTTCATTATTCTAGGTACAGCCGTTTGATTGGTACCATTTTTATCCCTCTAGTCCCATTTTGCCCCTTAAAAGTACGAATTTGGAAAAATACTTTTATATTATGTATCTACTCAATTAGAGGAATGTACACACCGAAATTCGTGTTTCTAGCTGTTTTCGTTTAATATGTACCATTTTTATCCCTTGTTTGCCCCATTTCACCCCCGACAAATAAGAATCACTTTATGGTGCACGTTTTTGCTATAAGGGGAATGCGCGTACCATATATCAAGCAAACATAAACAGACATATTCAAAAACATGCTTAAATACGCTAGAATATATATACCTTATAGGGTCTCAGATGGATATTTCAAGGTGTTACAAACGGAATGACAAAGTTAGTACACCCCATCCTGGAGGTGGAGGGTATAAAAAAGAAGTAAGGAAAGGCTAAAGTCGGCCGGGGCTGACTAGATGAGACACTCCACTTTCTATCCGAATACAATTCAATTCGGTAAAAAAAGAAAAAGGGAAGGACTTTTGTATCCTGTAAATGTATGTGTTTGACAAAAAATTTTAAATCGGAAAGGACATTTGGGGGTATATTGAAATAGGTGAAATATAATATATATAGTTTGGCCAAAATCGGTTAAACATTTGGGAGCAACATTTGTATTGGAGCTATATCTAAATTTGAACTGATCTTACCCACTTTCAGCATATGTGTTTCTAGTTGGATTATAAGATGTTGTGACCAATTTAAAGAAAATCGGATACAAATGTGGTTTCTAAAGCTTAAAATGTCAAATCGGGAGCGATATTTGTATGGAGGCTACATTAGAGATGAACGCGACTCACGTGAATTGCGTGAATCACGTGATTCACGCGTGACCGTGAGGAACGACAAAGTGTTCGTGCGTAAGTCTAATCACGCGATTCTTTTCGTGAGACGCACATATTTATTAATTATTTTATTTCCATTATATTTTGTTCAAAGATGTGAAAATATTGATTTTTCTCCTGATCGATAATATATGAACCAATTATAATCAAGGTACTTCCCTGAGATACTGAAGAAATGGATATGTTCCATGGAGAACGTTAGTATACGGCGAATAATGGAAGAAATGTTAAAAATCAAATTGATTTTTTGTTAAGTGTGATTCTCCACCTTTTCATTACCTAAACAAAACACTTCAATCGTAAGAAGAAATTACATTACATTCAAAACACATAGAAAATCAATCAAATTGTTCACTAATCAAACAATACAAAAACTAAAAAATTAATATAAATTCCGCTTTCTTGAAAAGAAGAAAATCCAAAGAAAAAGTGTAATTATACAAAATTCAGATCAATAATGCCCCAACTTTCAAATCCCGCCCATTTGTATATTGTCTAAGCAGGTTACAACAAAATTAACACACACAACAATATAGGAATCTCGGTGTCGAATATAATCAGAAACAGGTTTTAATTTCGTATGGGAAGGGTCACGGCCACTTTCCGCCCATCTCTGTGTCGAATATACTCTAAACCCGGTTTTAATGTCATATGGGAAGGGTCTCGCCCACTTTCCGCCCATCTTTGTACAACTATTTACACTGGATGAGCTCACACAAATTTCAGCACTCTAGGTGTCATAGAACGGAATATATTCGAAAATGGGTTTTAACTTCGAATGGGAGGTGTCACGCCCACTTTTCCAATACCGCCCATTTTTGGCACAACTACCCATATAGATGCTAGATACACTTACACAAAATTTCAGCACTCTAGTTGTCATAGAACTGAATATATTCAATAATAGGTTTTAACATCGTATGGGAGGTGTCACGACCACTTTTCCAATACATCCCATTTTTGGCTCAACTACGCACGTTTTTGCTAGATACACTGACACAGAACTCTAGGTATCATAGAAGTGACAATATTCAATATCTTTTGGATGAGGTGATTTTGTTCAAATCTTCAGAAAATCTTCATACCTGTGATTGCTGCTGTGAATCTAATTGGACGTCCATTTATCTCAATTATATAGGGTGTTTTTTATTGGGGTATAGAACTTTAAGTTGGCATCACTTTTTTAACTGGCGGCCATTTTGTCAGCTGTCAAGTGATTAATATTTAGTTTGGTTTGCCATTTCATCATGAACAGGTTGACAAAAGAACAACGCTTGCAAATCGTGCAAATTTATTTCGAAAGTAATGGTTCAGTTCGCGAAGTTCAGCTCCGTCCATTTTATGGTCGACATAATCGTCCATCAGAGCAATTAATTCGGTTAACCATGGATCGTTTTCGCACTACGTTTACTCTATGTGATAATACGCATCCGCAGAGACGTCGAACAGTGCGCACCGAAGAAACAATTGCCGCTGTAGAGCAAAGTGTTGAAGAGGACCCGAATGAATCGATTCGACACCGTGCACAGCAATTGGAGTGGTTGAAAATTGGACCTGTAGAATTGGCTATATTCGAGCCAGCCGCGGCGGCCACATGCCCGAAATCATATTTAAACATTAATGGCATAAAATTATCCTTCCAATAAAGCCAAATTGATGGACATTAAAACGATTTTCTTGTGCTTTATTTCAATTCGAAGTTCTATACCTCAATAAAAAACACCCTTTAATAGAACTATTCTCTATTATTGCCGTTCGAATTGGTGAGAGAGGCTCGTGTGGAATCGTGTTTTTTATTGCTATTAATACACCACTATTAATAAATATAATGTCTATTTGTTTCTCTTCAAGAACTCGTTCTAATTGAATAACTAAAGCACGGTTTGTTATGCCTTGGGGATTCCAGTACATAACACGAAGTTTGTTTAGGGTTTTCTGTCTATATAACATATTTGAGCATCATACGTAGTACACGCATTTTGTCAAATTTATGTTTGCATTTCTGCAGAGCGTCGGGTGCCTCGCAGTAAATTTCCTAGATTTCTCATTGGATAAATCGTCTCCATCGTTGTAATTACCACATCCTATGTTTATTGGTAGTGGACCTTGGGTTCTATTTTCATTGTTACCGCTGTTTCTTGGCCAGAAAGCATTTGTGGTTGGTATACTGTTTTTGCTAGTTGATGGGAAATCATCTTCAGAGAATGCAAAATCTGTTCTCTGAACATTATTTAAATTTTTAGGCCTGCGATTGGAAGATACCCGTCCTCGATTTTCTAGGTATTCCCGCCTTGAAGGGCATCTAGGGTCATCAGCCCGGTGATTAATGTTTTTTAAGTTTTTCTTGGTGCAGTTGAAACATTTATAAACACGTTGAATAGTCATGAGATCCTCCACATCCAAAGCAAGCGCTTTTACGGTAACAGTTATAAGCGCCGTGTCCAAACATGGTGCATTTGGAACATTGTGTTGGGCCTCTAGCACGACGTAAGGGATTTCTCCATTTTACAGCAACGTCAAAGAAGTATCGGATTCTGGTTACTTATTTCTTTGAGATTTGACTCCTATCAAACTCTATAGAATAGATTGCATCATCTCTATTCGACCTTGCCCTCTTAACCTCAGTTACATTTGTTGGTACAATATTGAAAGATGTTTTGAACTCTTCTGAGATAAGTGTAGTGCTATGTTGTGGTAGTCCAAAAAGCATTAGTTTAAATCTTTTTTGATCCTTTGCCGGATGCTTGTAGAAAGTCATATTGCTTTCCGTCAATTTTTTAATTATTTCCTCATATTGAGATAGAGAGTTTGGGATTACCTTCGTACCTACGGACATTATTTTATAATTTCCATTTTGTCCAGGAGGTTCATAATCGAAATGAAAGGATGAATTGTATCAATTACAATTGGGGGAACTTTTACTGCAAACTCTGTTGTCTCTTCACAAGTTGTGGTGTCACCATCCTCGATGTCAGATAGAGCTTTGAATCTATTTCCTACTAGGAAATCTGCCGTTCTCCTTTTCTTGAATTTTGGAACGTTGCCCGAAAATTTCTTATGTTTTGGTGCCATGAGCTACGTTTCAATGTTAAATTTTTAACAAAAAGTTTCTTTGATTTTTCAAAAAGAATTTACAATTAATATACAGCTGACCTGTTTTTATACCCTACACCACTTCGTGGTCTAGGGTATTATAAGTTAGTTTCGCGCCAAATGTTTGTAACGCCAAGAAATAATCGAGCTAGACCCACCTTTAAGTATACCGATCGGCTTAGAATCACCAGCTGAGTCGATTTAACGATGTCTGTCTGTCCGTCTGTCCGTCTGTCCGTCCGTCCGTAAGTCTGCTGTCCATCTAAGCTTGTTCGCACTCTACAGGTCGCAATTGTTGTCCGATTGTCATGAAACTTGGCAGAAGTTATTCTTTCTGGCCAAGGACCATCGGTATTGAATTTGGAGGAAATCGGTTCAGATTTAGATATAGCCCCCATACAAATGTCGCTCCCGATTTGACATTTTCCGCTCTAGAAACAACATATTGTACCCGATTTTCTTTAAATTTGGCAGAACATCATATAATCCAACTAGAAACACGTATGCAAACATTGGGTAAGATCGGTTCAGATTTAGATATAGCCCCCATACAAATGTCGCTCCAGATTTGACATTTTCCGCTCTAGAAACGACATATTGTACCCGATTTTCTTTAAATTTTGCAGAACATCTTATAATCGAACTAGAAACACGTATGCAAAAATTGGGTAAGATCGGTTCAGATTTAGATATATCCCCCATACAAATGTCGCTCCCGATTTGACATTTTCCGCTCTAGAAACGACATATTGTACCCGATTTTCTTTAAATTTTGCACAACAGCTTATAATCCAGCTAGAAACACCTATGCAAAAATTGGGTAAGATCGGTTCAGATTTAGATATAGCCCCCATACAAATGTCGCTCCCGATTTGACATTTTCCGCTCTAGAAACGACATATTGTACCCGATTTCCTTTAAATTTTGCACAACAGCTTATAATCCAGCTAGAAACACCTATGCAAAAATTGGGTAAGATCGGTTCAGATTTAGATATAGCCCCCATACAAATGTCGCTCCCGATTTCACATTTTCCGCTCTAGAAACGACATATTATACTCGATTTTCTTTAAATTTGGCACAACATCTTATAATCCAACTAGAAACACGTATGCAAAAATTGGGTAAGATCGGTTCAGATTTAGATATAGCCCCCATACAAATGTCGCTCCCGATTTGACATTTTCCGCTCTAGAAACGACATATTGTACCCGATTTTCTTTAAATTTTGCACAACAGCTTATAATCCAGCTAGAAACACCTATGCAAAAATTGGGTAAGATCGGTTCAGATTTAGATATAGCCCCCATACAAATGTCGCTCCCGATTTCACATTTGCCGCTCTAGAAACGACATATTATACTCGATTTTCTTTAAATTTGGCACAACATCTTATAATCCAACTAGAAACACGTATGCAAAAATTGGGTAAGATCGGTTCAGATTTAGATATATCCCCCATACAAATGTCGCTCCCGATTTGACTTTTTCCGTTCTAAAATCCTCATATTGTACCAGTTTTTCTTTAAAATTGGCACAACATCTTATAATCCAACTAAAAAACCTATGGTGAAAATGGGTAAGATAGGTTCAGATTTAGATATAGCCCTCATACAAATGCTGCTCCCGAATTTTTAACCGATTTTGGTCAAATTTTACAAATTATATTTCACCAATAAACAGACATGGTGAAATCGGGTCACATCGTTCCAGGTTTCAATATATATGTTTGGGTGATGCCCATATGTCCATACTTTGGTATAAGCCAAATGGGGCCCTTTCTGATCTATTACAGCTCTAGAAACTACATCTTACATCGGATCTTCATCAAATTTTGCAGATCATGATATTTTTTTCAACTAGGAATACCTACAGTGAATGAGAAATATATAGGCCCATGTTTTGGACCAGGCCCAGAATGTTGTTATAGGCCCCATTTTGAAATGTCGGTCCTATTACTACTGTATAATTTGTATTTGTCTGTCGGATAATTGGATCAATTACCATATTATTAACCATATTCGTTAAATATGACTAAAGATGAATTTATAATAACTGTATAATTTATATGAACTACATAAAATTGCTCCCATGAAATACCTGGGTTTAGTAATCAAAGCGAGGTACATACGCAGGGAGTGGTGTAGGGTATTATATAGTCGGCCCCGCCCGACTTTAGCCTTTCCTTACTTGTTAATATTTACAAAACGTCCGACTGCTGCAAATGTCAAACAAAAACTGATAATATAATTTTAGTTGGTTGTATATATATATCGAATCGGACAGGTTTATTATCATTACTTTATATTCGATTACATGACAAGCTGATAGAAATTTAGAAATTATCATATCACAATATTAGTAGCGTATGATTTATATTTATTGTGGATAGATAATATTAGTCATACGCTAATCACGATGCAGGGGCCTAATCACGGCATTAGAGAGCGAGAATGTTCCGATCGAAAAGTGATTTTATTTATTGTAAAAGGGCATAATTTTGAACAAAAATTATCCAAATTCCAATGCGATTATTTCCTATAATCTTAATACCGACATAATATTTGTTTTTGTTGGAAATTTCCAGTTCTTTCATATAAATTAAAAATTGAATTTGATCGTAACTTATCGATATCGAATCCCGTGATTTGCCCCTAGGTCGCAATTATTATCCGATTCTAACTACACGATTTTTGCACGTCGCGGACGGACGCTATTTAATTTAAAGAAAATCGGTTCAGATTTAGATATAGCCCCCATACTCCCGATTTGACTTTTTCTGCTCTAGAAGCGATTTTGATGAAATTTTACACAACACGTTATATCTAAGCTAGCAATATCTGTGGTTAAAATGTGTCAAATCAGTACTGATTTAGATATAGCTACCATAAAAATTTCGCTCTTGATTTAACTTTTTCCACACGAGAAATAACATATTTTAACAGATTTTGATTTGGAAATATACATTGTGAAAGAGGGTCTCATCGGTCTATGATGATGCAGAAAGTGGAGGGTATGATATAGTCGGCTCCGCCCGACTTTAGCCTTTCTTTACTTGTTTTAAAGTAGCAAATGATGACAAGTAAATTTTTGGTTCTAGACAAAACCTCGATTCAAAACCTCCACTTGCATCTAGCTGCTCGCTCAACTTTTCAGCCAGATTATTACAAGTTTTACTTAATTAAGTACATTTTCGTATTTCGATAATTTTCCAGGATCCTAAAAAATATTTCTAGAAATTAAAACCTCTCATAGCCATACATTTAATGTTTCATGTCGCTTAAATTTTGTATGGAGACAGCTATAACAAGAGATTTTGTCTCTTAATTGATATCACATTTTCTCTTAATTGATAGTATCCACTAAGAGAAATATTGAAAGAAATTGGTGTTTGCCTGATATCTGACAAACCGTAAACTGTGCGACAATTACATGTTTATTCCGTTTTGCCTAATTTCCAAAAAATATTTAGTAGTATGCGTCTTTGGCTTGCCCTGGCTTTAATCGTTTTGTCTGGGCACCAATCAATGAGTCTGTCAAAAAGTTTCATGCATTATATAGATCACTTAATACCCTATTCCTTTCTTGTATATTCACCTTGCATACCATCCCATTTGAAGTATCTTTCGTGCAGTGTATACAAATATATTATAAAGGGTGATTTTTTAAGAGCTTGATAACTTTTTTTTAAAAAAAACGCATAAAATTTGCAAAATCTCATCGGTTCTTTATTTGAAACGTTAGATTGGTCCATGACATTTACTTTTTGAAGATAATTTCATTTAAATGTTGACCGCGGCTGCGTCTTAGGTGGTCCATCCGCTTAGTCCAATTTTGGCATTTCCACGTTTTTGAGTAACAGAGACCCAATTGGTGCGAACGGCGACGAATCGAAAATTGGTGGTCATCATTAACACTGGCCGATACAGCTGCGATATTTTCTTCAGTTCGCACTCTACGTAAGCGTGTTGGTGGTTTAATGTCCAACAATGTAAATTTGGTGCGAAATTTAGTCACAATAGCCCGAATAGCCGCTTCAGTGGGTCGATTAAACTGACCATAAAATGGAAGCGCGCAATGAACTTTCTTAACAGAGCACGCATTTTGATAATAAAATTCAATAATTTGCAAGCGTTGTTCGTTTGTAAGACGATTCATGATGAAATGTCAAAGCATACTGAGCATCTTTCTCTTTGACACCATGTCTGAAATCCCACGTGATCTGTCAAATACTAATGCATGAAAATCCTAACCTCAACAAAATCACTCTTTATAATATATATGATATATATATAATTTGAACACTAGACCGGTCCTTATTTATATGGACAAATTTATTTTCTCGAATATATGTTACGGCAAGCGCTAAAAATATTCGTTTTAGTCCCAAAAAGCATAAAAAAAATTTGACAACGATTGGATAATTTTTAGCCGTGCCCCAAGCACCTTTTTGTTTTTATTATGAGAAATAAGGCAAAAATATATATATTTTTTATTTTATTTACATTTATTTGAAAATTAAGAATAAACTTAAATATTTTTATTAATTTCATACTCATAGTAACATTAATATTATTTTAATTTAATAGTGAAGTCTTTTTAAAAGTGGGATAATTCATGTAATATTCTTTAAACACCTGAAAAAGGAATTGTTTC
Organism: Polietes domitor; assembly: GCA_947397865.1. Lineage (NCBI taxonomy): Eukaryota > Metazoa > Arthropoda > Insecta > Diptera > Muscidae > Polietes > Polietes domitor. The sequence continues at coordinate 165,292,658 of OX377618.1, forward strand.
TCCTCTTCGTTGTGGGTTAATTTATTATTATAATCTGTAATTAATTTGGCGCCTCTTTCAGCTGCATCATTCACTACAGATAGGTTTTTACAAATTTGTGATCCGTGAGCGTAGTCAAATCTTTCATTCCAATCCGATGGATCGACTTGCAAAAATTCTTTTGAAATTTCTAAACGATCAAAGAATGCGTGTGTATTGGAATTTACAGAATCGCTTAAATCTTTTTGCGCAAATGTGCCGATATTTGTTGGATTAGTTATTATTCGCTTGCATTTTTCTGTATTTGCTTCAACATTAATTGCCTGAACCATTTTTTTTAATTGCAACACTTACATTAGGATCGAAGAATGAAAGACCGACTGCTTCTTTCGACAAATACCACAAATGATTGCTGATTTTTTGTAGCAAAGCAAGAGCTATATCCCTTTCAGGATAAGCCATAATATTTTTAATTAAATTTAAGTCTTGATTTGATGCTTCAATTGCTTTAGTGCATCCAAACCAGGCTTTTACATAAATACGAACTACGAACAGACAGACACTACGTATACCGTTTAACTCTTGGTTGGTCATATTGAATTCATTACGAAACAAATATTACATTTTAAGTGCATAAATACATTTTGACATCCATCGAGCATGAGAAGTTGCACCAGGTATACGAAAGGTGTTAAAATTCGGCACCGTACCACCAAGAAAAGTGACAACTAATTGCAATAATTCTTTGTAGTCGCGTCTGCTATGAGCTTGTTTTAAGTTATCTAGACAGTAATTTAAAATTGTTCCACGTTCTTCAGCAGTCAATACTGTAATAATGTGTTCATCTTCTAAACAACTCTTGTAATTTAATTTGTCAATATTAATCCAGTATTTGCTAAAGCGATTAAAAATTAGCACTTCTGGACCGGCTGTAGTAGCCACTCTAATTTCAAACACTTTACGGATCAACAACTCGTAAATATGGTGTCTGCAGGGCAAATATAATAAATCGCGACCTAGTTTTCCTTCAAGCAGAGCAGCAGCACCGCTTTGAACTCCTGTATTATGAGCAGTTGTGTCGAAGCAGATTATTTGAACTAGATCAAGCATTTCATATTCATTTATTGAATTAAACACGGCATCTGATATTTCTTTTCCACTCGAAGATTTTAACTTTGGAATGCCAAGTAGTTTATCGATACCTTGAGATGAGACTATGATTGGCAAGCGGTCAACTTTTTCCCTGCCACTAATTTCTGGTAACATTGTACCATCCCAGTGCAAAACAAAACTACGTGGAATCTGGAAATAAAAACTCAAGTTTCTTAATTTATACTCAAAACATAAAAAAAGAAGCATAGGGAAAACCCACATTACAGTACTTACATCAAAGTTTGCTGCAATGTTTTGTGCTGTTGTTGCACGATGCTTCTGACGCATTCGACGAATTGATGATCTACTTAGTATAAGATCTTCGATATCATAGCCCAACGCGTCAGCAGTTGCGCTTAGGATATGAACTGCAGCACCATCAGTGATTTTCCACTTATCCAAAGTTGAAAGCAGTCTTGGTGTGAAAAAAATGGTTTTACCTCTGGAGATACCTGATGTACCTGGATTTGGATTTGATACAGATGTTGATGTTGATGCTACAACTTCAATATCGTTTTCGTCGTCAATGTCAATCATACCTGTTTTACAACAATAATTCTGATTTGCTTAAAAGATAGAATATTTAATTGTATACCTCTTTGAATCTGTTGTTCATATAACTCTTTTCGTTCATCTTCTTTCATTCGACGCTGGTTTTCTTGTTCTTTATGGACTGCCTTTCGCTTTTCTTTCTGCATTACAATTTTATCCGTTCCTAGCATACAACCTGGTCTTCCTTTTTCTCGTTGCTTTTTTAAGAACTCTTTGTCTTCTTGTATTTTAATTAATTCAAACGCGTTTGCATGTGCGATATCGAATAAATCATCTAATTTATCTTGAAATTCAGTTTCTTTCCTGTTTTGACATTCTGTTTTTCGACCATGATGCTTTGTAATATCTCTCCTCTTGTTGTATAATTTTTCCAGCTTCTCAATGCAGTGTTTTTCATGGTGTGTTGGAATTCGTGCTTTTTGCCAAAACGTGCTGACCTCAGCAACAACTAATCTAGAACTTTCTCTTAAATTTAAGCCAACTATTCTTAAATTATAAAATAAAACTTGTAGCACTTGTTTTCTTCCTGGTAATTTAGCTCCAGTAATTTGGTGGTCCATTACGCCAATTAACATAATGTCATCATCAGATCGAAGTCTTTTGGTTGTCATCGCTTTAGATTTTTAATTTTAAAATGTATTTGTTCGTTTTGGATTTTCTATGAATTTAAAAAATAAAAAATATTAATATTTTAGGCAAAAAATATTTATTTTCTTCATACATTTATTTTTTTTTGTGTATTTTTAGGTTCAATTGGAGTAGTAGTAAAAAAAAAGAAATAAGGACCGGTCTATTGAACACAATATTCATTTCTGAACGAAATTTATCGGTTTTTGTTAAGATTTCATATAGAAATCTCCTAATTTGCCCATGGAGGCGATTATTTGGGAGCTACTGTTTGTTTACATCAGTTGCTAGTCACAAATAGAAAATTAGTTTCTAAAGATTCGAAATATTCTTGGAAATTCACTTAGGCGGTGAAGTATGGAAGGGATAAAAGACAAAGACTTCATAGATGTTTTCGCTTTGTTTGCTCTGCCATTTCATGAGGATCTCCACTATCATCCGTCTGCGTAAGTATGTACTGCAGGCTGGGTAGCGGTCCATGCAATTAAAAAAATAATAATTTGCAGTAAACCCCCAGAAATTAAATTGTGATTATTTAATGACGATTTGAATTTTTTCGATTGTAATTTTTTATGTGATTTTTTACTAGATAATTAAATAAAATTTCAAATGGGTTGGTATTGACAGTATTTTGTATCGGTATTTAAACTGTTTTTTTATATTTTGAAATTGCCTTAGTCCAAGTATATCACTTTCAGGGTAAATCGTTTGTAAACGCTCACAACTTTTGACAAATCGTTTTACTTTGCGCAACTACGTATTCAGCGGTATATTCACACTAACTTTTCGATTCGATTTATACACCTTGTACAAATTTACACTGTGTCATCTGTTACTGTTATACGTAGTCAATAGTTTAATTTATAGGCGCAAAATGCAAACAATTTTTTACAAAAATTATATAAAGCAGTGATAATTATACCCTCATTGTTATGACTCATTAACAATGTTAGACGAATATGCACACCGAATTTTATTATTGCAGCGTCATCCATGTTGTTGGTACAAAGTACAAATTTCGAAAAATGCCTTCAATTTGCAATTTCAGGGATGTACACTCCGAATTTCAGCTCCGTCTGTTTGATTGGTACCATTTTTATCCCTTTCTACCCAATTTCACCCACATAAAGTACGAATTTTGGAAGCTATTTTCTTAGTCACATTCGTGCTGTGAAAGTAATGCCCGTTCCGAATTTCATGATTCTTAGCCCAGTCGTTTGGTCTGGGATGTGGTACATTTTTTATCCCATTTAATCCCTTAAAAGCACAAATTTCGAAATATGCCTTCTTGTCAGTGATCTGCGCTGTAAAACGAATATACCCACTGAATTTCAATATTGTAGCGTCATCCGTGTTATTGGTAATTTTTTATCCCCTTTTCCCCGTTTACTTATTAAAAGTACGAATTTCCAAAAATTCAGCCATTTTGCGTTTCTAAGCATTTGAGGGATGTACACGCCGAATTTTATGATCCGTTCAATTGGTACAATTTTTATCTCTTTCTACACGATCTCAGCAACAAAAAGTACGAAGTTTGGTCAGGGCGGTGGAACAATTTGTATCCCATTTAATCTCTTAAAAGTACAAATTTGAAAAATTCCTTCCTATCAGTTATCTGCGCTGTAAAACGAATATACACACGTAGGGGTCGCGCTTTTACATTTTTAAATATAACTTCTGCATTTATATAACTATATAACTTCTGTTTTTGTCTCGACGAGGCCGATTTTTTTGTCTTTGAAGTCATTGAGCTCAAGCATGATTCATGATTTTATGCGAGCTTTAATTTTCTGATATTAGAGTGGTACATTAGGGTAGTAGCAACTGAGATATGATGGGTAAGTACCAGAAGGGGGTGCTTGAGCTCAATGACTTCAAAGACAAAAAAATCGGCCTCGTCGAGACAAAAACATCGATGTATCACACTTTAAAATCCGTTTATAAATGCAGAAGTTATATAGAAAAACGTAAAAGCGCGACCCCTACGTTCGGCATAAAAAAATAAAAAATTTTTTTTTGAAACTACCTTTCAATAATACTTCATATTCGAAGGTGTACGGCGAACTTTTTTTTGAGGTACGCCCTAATGTACACACCGAATTTTATGATTCCAGCTCCACCCCTTTAATTAGTACCATTTTTATCCCTTTTTACCCGATTTCACCCTTAAAAAGTACACATTTTGAATAATATTATCTTGGTCGCATTCGTGTTATAAGAGTAATGCCCATACCAAATTTCAAGATTCTAGGCCCAGGCGTTTGGTCACTGACCAATGGTCAGGACAGTGGTACAATTTGTATCCCATTTAATCCCTTAAAAGTACAAATGTTGAAAATTCCTTCCTATCAGTTATCTGCGCTGTAAAACGAATATACACACCGAATTTAATTATTGTAGCGTCATCCGTTTTATTGGTACCTTTTTTATCCCTTTTTACCCCCAAAAAGTGCAAATTTTGGAAAATATTTTCTTGGGCGCGTTAAAGCTATAAGATGAATTTGCGTACCAAATTTCAAGATTCAAGGCCCAACCATTTGGTCATTGCTGTGGTACCATTTTTATCCCTTTTTACCCCGTTTTAACCCTTAAAAGTACGAATTTCGAAAAACCCCGTCTTGTCACACCTCTACACTGTAAGAGAAATGTACACACCAAATTTCATGATTCTAGCTCTAGCCGTTTGGTCTGGGGATTGATCAGTCAGTCACTCAATCGCGCAACTCTTTTATATTCAATTTTATCCTAGAATATTTTATTGGCCTAATTGTTGGACACCTAAAAACTTTGTGGACAAACCTTGCTGGTGAATTGTTTTCGATAACCCACCCTAATATCCTGTCTCCTTAGCTCTCCATGTGAATATATTTTTAAAGCATGACTTTGTAACATATTTTAATGTGTTAATAGCAGTCGTAAATACATAACAAAAGTAGAGTGAGCCGCTACGACAACAGCAACAAAGGCATTGACAACGATAAGGACCTGTGGGAACAAAAAATACTCTCGGTACTGCGCCAACCGGCAGCTCCCAGCAGCACTCGATAACCCCACCACCCCTCATTGCAGCCACAGCACACACTCTCATTATCCTCATCGCCTTTCTCATCGAAGAGGATCTTATAGTCGTTTTCTTGACTTCCATAGCAAAAAGAGCTGTTTGTCTTCATTATGTCGTCGAAACATTTACAGCTGCAAATGAATAATATACACAAACTGCTTTCCTTTTGTCCTGTGTGTATTTTTGTTTTTGTTGTTGTTTTTTCGTTTACTTTCCTTCTGGAATATTAATGTACCCTGGACAATAGTTGTACGCCAAACTGTGAACCTGGGAATGAAATGATTTTTATCTTTTCTCTTCTTCTTCTTTTAATGAAAATTAAATTCTTCATTGACAGAGAGATGGAGAGAGATCATGTTATGGTTTTGTGATATGTCACCATTTGACATGCCATCGGAATAGCAATGATTTAGCGAAAAAGGTTCGCAAATAATATATGGCTAGTCTAGACATGTAATTCTCATCATCAAACATATTTATAAAGGTGGTGCAAGTAGCATTAAGCTTTTTCTCCTTTATAAGTTAGTCCATGTCAAACGGTATAATTTGGGGGGAAGGGGAAGTAAGAAAAGGCTAATGTTGGGAGGTGCCGACTATTCTAAACACTACACCACTACCTGCAGGGTATATTATCAATACTACTACATTACATAGGGTATATGACTGTAACAGTAATATATGACAAATTTGAAGAAAAACTGTTGGAATATAAAACTCTTTTGGGGCTAGAAGAAAACATGGAACGCATCGGAAAAATTAAATAATTTCTTATCTAGAACATATTTTGAATTTTGTACAAAGTCTAATTTAGACAAGGACCAAAGGATTATTTCGAGATATTCATATTGAAAATCGGACAATCGGGTATATTTAAGTAATTAGACCTAAGTTGAATGCTTTTCTTTTTTACGATTTATTTTGTCTTTTTTACATATTTTTACGTATTTGTTCATGATGGGCTGTACAAACAATTTTTTTGTATTACAGATTTTAACATATTTTTAACACTAGTTCCTATTCGGATTAATATCTCAAAAAAATATCCTTCGACACTAATTGATTAAGATTGGGGGTTTCGATTTCTTTCCAATACCAACAATTATAAACAGATTTTGCACATGTAAGATAGGGTGATTTGAGGAAGCTGCTTGCATAACTAGTAGAGCAAAAACAAGTAAATAGGTGCTAGGTTCGGCCGAGCCGGAGCACATTTCCGCAAATACGTCTAATCGGTTGGAATTGAAAGTGGGAGAAATCGACCAAGAGGGAATTATTTCCCTAAAATTGAAAAAAAAATTAAGCAATTTTTTTTTTCAAAAATTGTACCAAACAAACCGCTGAAGTTGAAATCAGGAAATTCGGTTTATAAATACTATGGTGCTACACTTTCAAGTAAAATATATGAATTCTAATAGTATTTAATGAACACCATGGCGGAGGGTATATAAAATTCATCCCGGTCGAGCTTAAAGATTTTATACTTGTTTAAATTTCTACGTCATATGCAAATGCAAACCAAAAATTTGTTTTTGTAAAATAAATAACATTTTGAAATTCGTACTTTAGTGGATAAATGGGAAAAGAGGGATACAATTGGTACCAACGTTTAAATCGAGAAATTTGGTTTACACGCTCTTCGTAAAGGTATTTTTCGACATTTGTAAAATTAAGGGGAAACGGAGGGGAAATTTACTCAAATGGTTCCATTCGTTAATCTGACTGCGTAGGCGAGTTCGTACTTTTAGGATGAAAATGGGAGAAAAAAAGGTATAGAAAGGGGAGCATTCTCCACTTTATTTATTGTTTCAATAGCAGTGATTCCCAACTATTCCATTATTTTTTTTTATACACTCCACGAGAGTATTATGTCTTTGTGCATTTGTTTGTAACACCCAAAAGGAAGGGAGATAGACCCATTGTTAATTATACCGATCGGCTTAGAATCACTTTCTGAGTCGATTTAGCAATGTCCGTCTGTTCATCTATTGTTGTAATCACGATACAGGTCGCAATTGTAGCCAGCAACAACCGAAACTTTGCACAATGAAGTTTTTCGGGACAAGGACGAACGATATTTAATTTGAAGAAAATCGGTTCTGATTTAGATATAGCCCCCATACGAATTTCACTCCCGATTTGACCCTTTTCATTCTAGATACCACATATTTCAAAGGATTTTCTTCAAAATTGGCAAAACATCTAATAGTTCAACTACAAACACCTGTGGTAAAAATGTGTTAGATCGGTTCAGATTTATATATAGCTCCCATATAAATTTCGTTCCCAATTTGAATTTTTCCGCTTTAGAATCCACATATTTCAACAGATTTTCTTCAAAATTGGCAAAACATCTTATATTTAAACTAGGAACACCTTTGGTTAAAATGGGTCACATATAGCTATATGTAAATCTGAACCGATTTATATATAGCTCTCACACAAATTTCGTTCCCTCAGAAACCGCGTACTTTCAGAGAATTTTTTAAAATTGAGCATAACACGTTATACTTCAACTGGAAGAACTTATTGTGAAAGTTAGTCACTTCATTCCAAGTTTGGATATAGCCCCGATACAAATATTATTCTCGATTTAACAAGTTGGGCCAGGTCATATTAGCTTGTGATTAGGAAACATAAAATTTTTTTCCTGTTTTCACTTTTTTACTGAATTGAATTGTATTCCGATAGAAAGTGGAGTGTATCATGTAGTCGGCCCCGCCAGACTTTAGCCTTTCCTTACTTGTTTCTTTTTTTCACAAAGTAACCCAACGAAAAAGTCCATACCCTGAAGTGAAATATAATATAAGCCCATCTTGTGATCCGTGTGTTGTGAAAAATTTGATCTTCACCAATGAATTTAAAACGGAGTTGTCATAGAAGGATGTCCTTAATTTTGAAAAATTTAAAAGTTATTTTAAAGTAGTTGCAAAGGAACCACTTTTTCACTAACAGACCTTCTGGTTGCCACTACGAAACTCCACCTCTATTGTTAGTGATAAATAACTAAAGCAAAGCTTTTTGCGAAAATGAATATTTTTCAAAAATATCCAATTTTGTGTTTTTTGTTTACCGTGCTTTACCGAAATACTCAGTTTTTACCCAACAAACTCTATCTTCCAAAATAACATGGACGATGGAATTTTAAGCCTAGTAATTTTGTTGTATAGCTTTATTTACAACTGTGGTGTCTTTAGTGATCCCTTCTGAACATTTCTGGGAAATGTTTTCGTAGAACATATTAATCCATTAATGTACTTTTTTAAAATGACTTAAATTAAAAGAAAATGGGCAATTGGGATTGTGCTCATATATCACACTGGAGTTTCGCATTTCCGCCCAAAGAGAGTTTAGACGAACGTTTGGCGATACTCCACCGAGCAGGTGGACTATAATGACGATCATAAACAATTTTCCGAGCGGGATAGAGTTACAGGAAGACCTTATTATCGAGGTCCCTCAGTTCAGACGTAGGCAGCTATTGCTGCTGTTGCTGCTGTCATACAAGTCGATACTGCATTTTCGACAAGGAGCATTTCTGCGCAATGATTATCACATGACCCATAAAGAGAGGAGCTAGAGGGTTAAGATCTTCCACAAAAATTAAAGTAATAAAAAAATACGATTCGAACCCTAGACCTTCTGGATGCATAGCATACACCTTACCTCTGTGAACCCATACTACAAATTCGTTTCCATTCACTTGTGAAGATGCTGTTCCTAAAATGTTACGGGATGTCAACTTTTTTGGATGTTGTTTAAAAGATCTTCATCAAAAGCGGGAATTATACACTTTTGGATTTTGAGATACGATTAAAATGTGCTTCCTACGGAATTACTTCCATTTCGTTTTTTTACTCGGAACCCAAAACGGTGAAAGGGTTCCAACCATGTTCCAGATTCCATTTTATTTAGATTCCACATATTTTTGTTAGAGATTTCAGAAACAAAGTATTGATTGATAGCGTCAATATATTTAAATCAACTCCAAATTCATTTGTATACCATAAGTGTTGCGAATAGAAATTTAAATAACTCGAGAAAAATCAGTTCAGCCTTTAAAGTAGATTTTTATAGAAATATATGTAAAATAGTAAACTCAAAAATTTCTTCTGCAATTGGAATAATCTACAAATTAAGGAGGAAATTGGATATTAAGACAAAGCTGTTGATTTACCAAGCGTTGGTCCCTTGAGTATTTGGTGGTAGTACATGGTCACAGAATGATCTTGATTTTCATCACAAATTATCATCCTTTTAGCTCTGAGGGCTATATTTAAGAAGTTATGACCGAGATAATGATTTAGAAAGTTCTTGATTTTTGGGTGATCACAAAGTATCCTCCTTTTAGCTCTCAGGGCTATATTTAAGAATTTATGACCGATTTAATGATTTAGAAAATTCTTGATTTTTGGGTGATCACAAATTATCCTCCTTTTAGCTCTGAGGGCTATATTTAAGAAGTTATGGCCGATTTAATGATTTTAAAAATTCTTGATTTTTGGGTGATCACAAATTATCATCCTTTTAGCTCTGAGGGCTATATTTAAGAAGTTATGACCGATTTAATGATTTTAAAAATTCTTGATTTTTGGGTGATCCTCCTTTTAGCTCTCAGGTCTATATTTAAGAAGTTATGACCGATTTAGTGATTTTAAAAAATTTTGGATTTTTGGGTGATCACAAATTATCCTGCTTTTAGCTCTCAGGGCTATGTTTAAGAAGTTATGACCGATTTAATGATTTGAGAAAATTCTTGATTTTTGGGTGATCACAAATTATCCTCCTTTTAGCTCTCAGGGCTATATTTACGGAGTTATGACCGATTTAATGATTTGAAAAAATTCTTGATTTTTTATCGTCCTTAGCTCTTTAATCCTCTTTTTAGCTCTCAGGGCAATATTTCAGAAGTTATGACCGACTTAATGATTTTAAAAAATTCTGTATTTTTTTGGTGATCACAAATTATCCTCCTTTTAGCTCCCAGGGCTCTGTTTAAGAAGTTATGACCGACTTAATGATTTTAAAAAATTCTGTATTTTTGGGTGATCACAAATTATACTCCTTTTAGCTCTCATGGCTATATTTAAGAAGTTATGACCGATTTAATCATTTTAAAAAATTCTGTATTTTTGGGTGATCACAAATTATCTCCTTTTAGCTCTCAGGGCTATATTTAAGAAGTTATGACCGATTTAATGATTTTAAAAAATGTTGTATTTTTGGTTGATCACAAATTATCCTCCTTTTAGCTCTCAGGGCTATGTTTAAGAAGTTATGACCGACGTAATGATTTTAAAAAATACTTGATATTTCGGGGATCATAAATTATCCTCCTTTTAGCCCTAAGGGCTATATTTAAGAAGTTATGACCGATTTAGTGATTTTAAACAATTTTTGATTTTTGGGTGATCACAAATTATCCTCCTTTTAGCTCTCAGGGCTATATTTAAGAAGTTATGACCGATTTAATGATTTAAAAAATTCAGGATTTTTGGGTGATCACAAGTTATCCTCCTTTTAGTTCTCAGGGCTATATTTAAGAAGTTAAGACCGATTTAATGATTTTAAATAATTTTGTATTGTTGGGTGATCATAAATTATCCTCCTTTTAGCTCTCAGTACTATATTTAAGAAGTTATGGCCGATTTAATGATAAGATCACAAATTGTCCTCCTTTTAGCTCTCAGGACTATGTTTAAGAAGTTATGACCGATTTAATGATTCTAAAAATCTGGATTTTTGGGTATTCACAAATTATCTTCCTTTTAGCTCTCAGGGCTATATTTGAACTATATTTGTATACACTCCATGAGAGTATTATGTCTTTGTGCATTTGTTTGTAACACCCAAAAGGAAGCGAGATAGACCCATTGTTAAGTATCCCGATCGACTTAGAATCACTTTCTGAGTCGATTTAGCAATGTTTGTCCGTTTGTCCGTTTGTCTGTCCATCTATTGTTGTAATCAAATTACAGGTCTTAATTATAGTCCAATCTTAACAAAAATTGGCACAAATAAGTTTTGTGGATCATGGACGAACGCTATTCAATTTGAGGCAAATCGGTTCAGATAGATATAGACCCCATACAAATGTCGCTCCCGATTTGACATTTTCCGCTCTAGAAACCACATATTGTAACCGATTTTCTTTAAATTTGGCTTAACACCTTATAATCTAACTATTAGATATAATCTAAGATTTAGATATAGCCCCCCTACAAATCTCGCTCCCGATTTGACATTTACCGTTTTAGAAACGACATATTGTACCCGATTTTCTTTAAATTTTGCACAACATCTTATAATCCAACTAGAAACACCTATGCAAAAAATGGGTAAGATCAGTTCAGATTTAGATATAGCCCCCATAAAAATCTCGCTCCCGATTTGACTGTCGCTCTAGAAACCACCAACATCTTATAATCCGACTAAAAACAAGTAAGGAAAGGCTAAAGACGGGCGGGGCCGACTATATGATACACTCCACTTTCTATCGGAATACAATTCAATTCAGTAAGAAAGTGAAAACGGGAAAAATGTTTGTATGTTTCCTAATCACAGGTTAATATGACCCGGTCCAATTTGTCAAATCGAGAATAATATTTGTTTCGGGGCTATATCCAAACATGGATTGAAGTGACTAACTTTCACAATAAGTTCTTCCAGTTGAAGTATAACGTGTTATGCTCAATTTTAAGAAATTCTCTGAAAATACGCGGTTTCGGGGGGAACGAAATTTGTATGAGAGCTTTATGTAAATCTGAATCGATGTGACCCATTTTCGCCGTGGGTGTTTCTAGTTGAAATATAAGATATTTTGCAAGACTTGAAGAAGATCTGGTAAAATATGTAGTTTATTGAGCAGAAAAAGTCAAATCGGAAGCGAAATTTTAATGGGAGCTCCATATAAATCTGAACCGATCTGACTTATTTTCACCATAGGTGTTCCCAGTTTAAGTATAAGATGTTTTGCCAATTTTGAAGAAAATCTGTTGAAATATGTGGATTCTAGAGCGGAAAAAATTCAAATTGGGAGCGAAATTTGTATGGGAGCTATATATAAATCTGAACCGATCTAACACATTTTTACCACAGGTGTTTCCAGTTGAAATATAAGGTGTTTTGCGAATTTTGAAGATAATCTGTTAAAACGTGTGGATTCTAGAGCGGAAAATTCAAATTGGGAACGACATTTGTATGGGAGCTATATATAAATCTGACAGACGGACAGAAAGACGGACATTGCTAAATCACAGAAGGTGATTCTAAGCCGATCGGTATAATTAACAATGGGTCTATCACCCTTCCTTTTGGGTGTTACAAACAAATGCACAAATACATAATACTCTCTTGGAGTGTATAAAAACCGATGGTGAAAGTGGGTAAGATCGGTTCAGATTTAGATATAGCCCAAATACAAATGTTGCTCCCAAATGTTTAACGGATTTTGGCCAAACTGTACATATTATATTTCGCCTATTTCGTTCCAGGTTTCAATATACCCCCATACAAATGTCCTTTCCGATTTAACTTTTTTCAAACACATACATTTACAGGCTACAAAAATCCTTCCCGTTTTCACTGAATTGAATTGTATTCGGATAGAAAGTGGAGTGTATAATAAAGTGGGCCCCGCCCGACTTTAGCCTTTTTTGTATAATAAACTTATAAAGAGTGATTTTTTTGAGGTTAGGATTTTCATGCATTAGTATTTGACAGATCACGTGGGATTTCAGACATGGTGTCAAAGAGAAAGATGCTCAGTATGCTTTGACATTTCATCATGAATCGTCTTACAAACGAACAACGCTTGCAAATTATTGAATTTTATTATCAAAATGCGTGCTCTGTTAAGAAAGTTCATTGCGCGCTTCCATTTTATGGTCAGTTTAATCGACCCACTGAAGCGGCTATTCGGGCTATTGTGACTAAATTTCGCACCAAATTTACATTGTTGGACATTAAACCACCAACACGCTTACGTAGAGTGCGAACTGAAGAAAATATCGCAGCTGTATCGGCCAGTGTTAATGATGACCACCAATTTTCGATTCGTCGCCGTTCGCACCAATTGGGTCTCTGTTACTCAAAAACGTGGAAATGCCAAAATTGGAATAAGCGGATGGACCACCTAAGACGCAGCCGCGGTCAACATTTAAATGAAATTATCTTCAAAAAGTAAATGTCATGGACCAATCTAACGTTTCAAATAAAGAACCGATGAGATTTTGCAAATTTTATGCGTTTTTTTTAAAAAAAAAGTTATCAAGCTCTTAAAAAATCACCCTTTAGTTCAGCTGGTCTGAGTTTCATTTTGCAGTGTATCAAAGTTTTAATTTTTTGTACAAGGGGTAATGTCTGAGAGAATTGTTAGAACTAAATAGATTAATAGTATGAAGATTATTTTTGTGGAAGATCTTCAACCTCTATCTCTTCTCTTAATGGGCCAATTAGACCCTTTTTCGAGAAAGTCAAACAAGTCCTTTCAATAAGGACATTTAAGGATTCAAATGTTCTACGAAAAAATTTGCCGGAAAATTTTATTGGGTTACCAAAGTTAACAAACTTGTAAATAGCAAAATTACACGCCAACTTATAAAACTAATTTACTAGAGTAAAATTCGTCCATGTTTTTTGGATGATCGATTATTTTCATTTATTTCGTTTGAGCACGGTAAGCAAAAAATAATAATTGAATATTTTTGCATAATTTTCATGTTTTGCAATTGTTGCAAAAATCTACAATTCGCGCTCCCAATTCATATATTTTAACATTCTCTATATGGGTTTCCAAAACTATTCTGTCACAAATATTCCCTATTTAGCCAGCAAGCATATGCCAAACAAATATTTTGGCATTCTCTATATGATAGAAATTTATTCGGGTTTTTATAAAGACACTTTTCACAATTTTTGACTTTATAGCCACTATTCTCGTCACTACTTGAAACACTCACACAAAATTTTATGATGGAAACCATTTATGTGGGAGGCCAAATAAATATTTAAAAAACCTACTGCCTCTTCCACACAGTTTCAAGAGAATCGGTTCTTCATCTATGGGGATGGAAATTTTGTAGTGTCCATAAGGTAATGTCTGTAATACATCATTGCCCTCAATATTTTTTGGCTAATGAATTCTGTCTAATTTAATCTGCTAGAAATTAATATGGACTTTAACTGAATTAACAAATTTACATGTGATGATTTAGAGAAACCTATTCTGTTCGAGGAAATGCTCATTTATTATGATATTTTACTTTAACTAACATCAGATTTTATGTTATAGACAATCAACCCGACATTATTAGGAAATCATGGCCTCTTTTGTACCAGAGTGATGAACACATTGTAAAAATAATACATTGTCTTGTGTGTTTTGCTTCCTTGGTCCATAGAATCGTGGCGAGAAATAATTTATCGATTTTATTATTTCAATATACGACACTGTTCAGATTTGCCGGAACCATTTTCCACCATGTGCCAAAAAATTCAGATACTCCGTAAATGTTTTTTTGCGGTCATTCCATCGAACTACAGCTCGACAAAAATACCAATACTTTTTTTCCTGCGATTTTAACAAAGTAAAAAAGAGCGTTATATGTAAATCATCAATCGCGACAGTAACAGTTGAAAAAGGGATTTCATTTTTTTCCATTTCATGCCTACGCGAGATCGACGATGTATGTAAATTGTTGACGGGATTCCTCTTTTATGTTGATTTCAGGGCTTGTTTGAATGTTGTGTTGTAAAAAAGGCGGAATATTTAATCATTTTTTCGTGGTATTGTCGTTATTCTGACAAAATGTTGCAAAACCCGGTGATACATTCATTCGCTGTCCACTTTTTGCCGGCCTAAAAGTTTTCGGTGCTTTGATGCATATGCCGGAAAAACGGTGCGGCAATGAAGTAAGAAGTTTCTTGTTCAAAGAGATGATGTTGCTCTTCGTTTATTTGTCAGCTAAAAACAATTTCAATGTAAATATTTTGTATACTAGATTGACGTGGCACGTCAGATTATTTGATTGAAAGAACATCGAATGCATTAATTTAAGAAACGGTGACAAGACTCCTGCCGAATGAATTTGGAGTACCGGCAAAACTGTCTATTACATTTTCATCAAATCAAATAGATTGAACAAATGTGTGTATTTCTTTATAACGCCATGGACTAAAACAGAAACTTATAAATTTAAATCACATGGACTTAAATTTGAAAAATTTCGAAAATAAATCAATTGATATTGAGTAAGAAAAACAAACAAAATGAATGGGAAAATTGAACATGGAAGATTGTTATAGGTAAAGTGACCGTTTTTCGCACAAAATTTCAAAATTATTTTATAATTTAAAACAAGTAAGGAAAGGCTAAATTCGGGCGGGGCCGCCTTTATGATACATTCCACTTTCTATCCGAATACAAATCAATTCGGTAAAAAAGAGAAAATGGGAAGGATTTTTGTATTTTTCCTATTCATAGGCTAATATGACCTGACTCAATTTGTTAAATCGAGAAGGATATTTGTATCGGGTCTATATCCAAACCCACATTCACAATAGCAACTTCCAGTTCAAGTATAACGTGTTATGCTAAATTTGAAGAAATTCGGTGAAAATCCGTGGATTCTGGTGCGGAAAAAGTCAAGCAGGGAGCGAAATTTGTATTGGGCTATATATAAATCTAAACCGATCTGACCCATTTTCTCCATGGGTGTTTCTGGTTGAAATGTAAGATATTTTGCAATATTTAAAGAAGATCTATTAAAAAATGTGGTTTCTAGAGCAAAATCGGGAGTGACATTTGTATGGGAGCTATATATAAATCTGAACCGGTCTGACCCATTTTCATCATGGGTGTTTTCAATTGAAATATAAGATATTTTGCCAGATTTCAAGAAGACCTGTTAAAAATGTGGTTTCTAGAGCGAAAAAGGTCAAATCGGGAGAGAAATTTGTGTGGGAGCTATAAAAAGAAAATCTGTTAAAAATGTGGTATCTAGAGTGAAAAGAGTCAAATCGGGAGTGAAATTCGTATGGGGGCTATATCTAAATCTGAACCGATTTTCTTCAAATTAAATAGCGTTCGTCCTTATGCTTAAAAACTTCGTTGTGCAAAATTTCATTTGTTTCTGCCTACAATTGCGACCTGTATCGTGATTACAAGAATAGATGGACGGACGGACAGACAGACGGACATTGCTGAATCGAATCAAAAAGTGATTCTAAGTGATGGGTATAATTAACAATGGGTCTATCTCGCCCCCTTTTGGTTGTTACAAACAAATGCACAAAGACATAATACTCTCGTGTATAACAACACCGATAAACATTCATATTTTTTTTTATAATTCTCAAAATACATATGTTTTATTATATTTTTATACACTCCACGAGAGTATTATGTCTTTGTGCATTTGTTTGTAACACCCAAAAGGAAGGGACATAGACCCATTGTTAATTACACCGATCGCCTTAGAATCACTTTCTGAGTTGATTTAACAATATCCGTCTGTCCGTCCGTCTGTCTGTCTGCCTGTCTGTCTGTCCGTCTGTCCATCTATTGTTGTAATCACGATACAGGTCGCAATTGTAGCCGGAACCAAGCGAAACTTTGCACAACGAAGTTTTCCCATACAAATTTCGCTCCCAATTTGAATTTTTCCGCTCCAGAATCTACATATTTTACCAGATTTTCTTCAAAATTGACAAAACATCTTATATTTAAACTAAAGGGTGATTTTTTAAGAGCTTGATAACTTTAAAAAAAAAAAACGCATAAAATTTGCAAAATCTCATCGGTTCTTTATTTGAAACGTTAGATTGGTCCATGACATTTACTTTTTGAAGATAATTTCATTTAAATGTTGACCGCGGCTGCGTCTTAGGTGGTCCATTCGGAAAGTCCAATTTTGGGCAACTTTTTCGAGCATTTCGGCCGGAATAGCCCGAATTTCTTCGGAAATGTTGTCTTCCAAAGCTGGAATAGTTGCTGGCTTATTTCTGTAGACTTTAGACTTGACGTAGCCCCACAAAAAATAGTCTAAAGGCGTCAAATCGCATGATCTTGGTGGCCAACTTACCGGTCCATTTCTTGAGATGAATTGTTCTCCGAAGTTTTCCCTCAAAATGGCCATAGAATCGCGAGCTGTGTGGCATGTAGCGCCATCTTGTTGAAACCACATGTCAACCAAGTTCAGTTCTTCCATTTTGGGCAAAAAAAAGTTGGATATCATCTCACGGTAGCGCTCACCATTCACAGTTACGTTACGATTCGCATCATCTTTGAAGAAGTACGGTCCAATGATGCCACCAGCCCATAAACCGCACCAAACTGTGACTTTTTCTGGATGCATTGGTAGCTCTTGAAAATCCTAACCTCAAAAAAATCACTTAGGAACACCTATGGTTAAAATGCGTCACATCGGTTCAGATTTACATATAGCTCTCATACAAATTTCGTTCCCCCAGAAACCTCGTATTTTCAGAGAATTTCTTAAAATTGAGCATAACACGTTATACTTCAATTGGAAGAACTTATTGTGAAATTGAATTGTATTCCGGTAGAAAGTTACTTGTTATATTTCAAAAAATAATGACAAAAATAGTTCTGATCATTTGCTTTTCCATTTAGAGACAGGTGTCGTAACAGAATTTCTGTCAAAATGTCACGCCCGTTATAATTTAAATATCCTATATTTCCTATATTCATGTAAAGATGTCGGTAACGTATACTTTAGAAGAAAGTGTTTGAACAACTCGTGAACAACAAGTAGTGTAACAACATTACAGATTTCATGAAAATAAGTAAAATCTCAAGATTTTCTTCACAGCTAAGGTCATACCCGTAACGCTTTAGTTTGTTGTATATCTCCAGTATTTAAAACGCTAAGACATATTTATATTTGCAATAATCTTCCGATTGACCTCACGTTTTCAATTGGCAGTATAGTAAAAATCTCAGTCAATGAATAGGGGAGATATTTAAACATTTTTATGCAATGGTGTCCCGTTCCAATGGAATCGCCCTATAGTAAACAAGTAGAAATGCGTCAAATTCTACCGGGCTGCATCTTATAAACGATTCACCATGGAGATTATTGCACAGTAATATCGGCAGAATAGAGTCTGTCCGATTTACCTAGAAGATCAGCATCATATTAGGTTAATTATGATGTATTTTTATGTAAATTGAGATATTTATTTATTATTACAAATTGCGACTCCTGTTTACAGTTTTAAATAAATTGTGATGTTTCAGTAACAGGGTATCTTGTTTACGGACTTTTCGAATTAACAGAAAATATTTTATCATTTCCCAGGAATCACGCGAATTCCCGGTGAATATATATTAGTGAATTATTTATATCAGAGTACATAAACTTAATAAATATTTATATGAAGTTTTTACGAACCCTAAACACAAACAAATATTTTATTAAAACACATTACAACAAACATACAAATATTGATTTCTTGGACTTCCTTCTTGGACTGCCTTCTGCATGACTACTTATCTTATTATATCCTTCACAAGGGTATTATGTCTTTGTGCATTTGTTTGTAACACCCAAAACTTTACGACATAGACCCATCGGCTTAGTATCACTTTCTGGGTCGATTTTGTCCGTCTGTCTGTCTATCTATACTTGTAATCAAAGTGCATGTAGGAATTATTGTCCGATTTTAACCTAAATTGGCACATGTAAGTTTTGTGGGTCAGGGACAAACGCTATTTAGTTTGAAGTAAGTCGGTTCATATTTAGATATAGCCCCCAAACAAATGTCGTTAACGATATGACTTTTTCCGCTCTAAAAACCACCTATTTTACCCCATTTGCTTCAAATTTGGCACAGTACCTTATAATTCAACTAGAAGCAACCATGGTGAAATTGGGTCAGATTGGTTCTCGGTGCGGATTTAGATGTAGCTCCCATACAAATTTCGTTCTCCTTTTAACTTTCTGCGCTCTAGAGATCGTATATTGTAACCAATTGTTACCAAATTTGCAACAAAACATTACATTTCAATTAAAACATCTGTGGTAAATGTGGATCAGATCGGTTCAGATTTATATATATCTCCCATTCAAATTTCGGCATCGATTTGACGTTTTCCGCTCTAGAGACCACATATTTTAACCGATTTTCTTAAAATTTGCTGCAGCTCCTTATATTTCTTCTACAAACATCTATTGTAAAAGTGGGTCAGATCGGTGCAATTTTAGATATAAGTCCCATTAAAATGTCGCTCCCTATTTGACTCTTCTAGAACCTATATATTTAAACCGATGTTCTGTTCTTATTCACTTGTGAAAATGCTGTTCGTAAAATGTTACGGGATAATGATATATATTATCGACTTTTTTTTGGAAGTCGTTTAAAAGAACTTCTTCAAAAGCGGGAAAATGCACATATGGATTTTGAGATACGATTAAAATGTGCTTCCATTTTTTTGCAGGGTACTTATACACTGCAGGATAAAGTAACTTCATAATCCTATTCATTTGCTCGCTACCAGTTCTATCACTTTTCCCATTTTTGTCGTAAAAGTAAAGAAATAAAGTACGAATTTGGAAAAACCTTTGTAATTTTGGTGTATACACAGTCGACGGAATGTACACGCCAAATTTCACGATTCTAGCTGCGGCCATTGGGTTAGTACAATTTGTACCCACTTTTTCCATGTTTACTCCAATAAAAATACGTTTAAGACCAAAGGTTGTGCTGAAGTCTTCAGCAGAAACCAAAAATTAGCAAAAAATTTTCATAAATTTAATGAATTTTTTCTTAATATGTATTAAAATTCATAAATAAAATGAAAAGTTGCACACAATTTTTATACCCTCCACCTGCAGGATGGGGGTATACTAACTTTGTCATTCCGTTTGAAACACCTTGAAATATCGACCTAAGACCCTATAAAGAATATATATTCTTGATCGTCATAAAATTCTAAGACGATCTAGCCATGTCCGTCCGTCTGTTGAAAGCATGCTAGGATCTAACCGAAAGGAGCTAGGAGGTGTAAGTTTTGCATAAATACGTCTTATAGTCGTATATCGGTTGGGATTGAAACTGGACGAAATCGGCCCAAAGGGAAACATTTTTCCCTCAAAAGGACTGCAAAAAGCATTTTTTTCAATATATCTGCTTGTACTTACTTCATATTGGGTATGCGAATTACCTCGATAACAAAAACGTTTTTATTAGTAGGGGGTAAAATGGGGCAAAAAGGGATAAAAATGGTACATATCAAACGACAACAGCTAGAAACACGAAATTCGCTGTGTACATTCCTCTAATTAAGTAGGTACATAATATGCAATTATTTTTTCCAAATTCGTACTTTTAAGGGATACAATGGAAATAGAGGGATAAAAATGGTACCAACCAAACGGCTGCACCTAGAATAATGAAATTCGATGATCTGATTGCGTAGACACGTAAAATAGAAGGATTTTTCGAAATTAGTAATTTTTGGGTTTAAAATAGAAAAGGTGATAAAAATAGTACCAACCAAATATTCGCAGCTAGAGTCATGAAATTAGGTGTATACATTACTCTTATTGCGTAGACACGTAAAATAAACGGATTTTTCGAAATTCGTACTTTTTGGGGTTAAAATAGGAAAGGGGATAACAATAGTACCAGCCAAACGACCGCAGCTAGAGTGCACATTCCTCTGTTTGCGTGGACATGTAAAATAAACGGATTTTTTTGAAATTCGTACTTTTTGGGGTTAAAATTGAAAAGGGGATAACAATAGTACCAGCCAAACGACCGCAGCTAGAGTCATGAAATTCCGAGTAGCCATTTCTCTGACTGCGTAGACACGAAAAATAAAATTTTTTTCCAAATTCGTTTTTTCAAGGGTACAATGGGTACAGAGGGATAACAATAGTACCAACTTAACGGCTACAGCTAGAATGATGTACGGTATGTACATCCATCTAATTACGTGGACACGTAAAATAAAAAGGTTTTAGAAATTAGTCGTACTCTTAAGGGGGTAAAATAGGAAAAGGGGATAAAAATGGTACCAAGCAAATGACCGCAGCTACAACATGGAATTCGGTGTATACATTCCGCTGACTGCATAGACACGCAAAATAAAAAGATGTTTCCAAAATCGTACTATTTACTTTTACGGCAAAAAATTTGAATAATGAAGGTAGGTTATTTTGCACTTGAGATGCTGGATTTTCAAAATTTGTGTATGATTTGGTTTGGTTATATTCAAAAAATATATTTATTTTCCTGTAATATTACTGCAATTCTACGAAAATCGACAGCCTCTACGAAATGCAATCCATGGCGGAGGGTATATAAACTTCGGCCCGGCCGAACTTAACGCCATTTTTACTTGTTTTAATAAACATTTCACATTTCATAAAACAAAATTGTTAAATTAGTGAAACTTAGTTTCATAAGATCAAAGAAAGTTGTTAAATAAACAATTCTTAACGATTATGAAATATGTCATAACCAATAAAATATTTTTGTTATGAAATGTCTTTATAAATATTATGAAGGATTTCACAGTTTTATGAAATATTTCATAACTTACAACTTAATGCTAGCAATTCTCATTTGTCATCTGTTAACTCTGACATAAGTATGTACTCTGATTTAGGTCAAAGACATATTCTTTGCAAAGGAAGACTCTCGCAATGATGGTGTGTGTTGATTGGTTAGTCAACAAGTCAGACCATTTTGCTTTTTTGTTTATATTGGAAACTCAGTATAAATTATTAATATTTATGAAACTTTTGCATAAAATTAATGAAGTTTGTAATAAAATCTATGAAAATTTTCATAAATGATATAAAGAAAATAATGAATGTGTATGACAATAGTTCATTGAATGAAGAATGGCATTTCATAATTTCTAAGAAATGTTTCATAAATTCTATGACAATTTCATTGATTTGTGCTTTATGAAACTTGTTTCATACATTTTAAGAAGTGTTTCTTTGACGACTTTTTAATTAAAAATTTCCCTAAGGTTATGACAAACTCCTAAATATTATGAAGATAATTCTTTTTGTGTATTCCCATTTTGATGCTAGCGTGATTTCAACAGCCGTACGGACGGACATGTCTACATCGTCGTAGAATTTCATGACAATCACAATTTTAGGGTCTCAGGTCAATTTTCAATGTGTTACAAACGGAATAACAAACTTAGTATACCCCCATCCTGTGGTGGAGGGTATACCATTTGACCTTTAACTACGGGTAAAATCAGTAATATATATTTAGTAGCGATATCACCTCTTTAATCATTATTTTAAAGTTTGCCGGAAAATTTTAATTAGTCGTTCATAAACGTGGTTCTAGTAGTTCTTGCTGGAATATGTGGCCTTGAATACTTGACAGATGTGGGCAATCTTTTAATAGAACACGTTTTCCTATTTTCCTGTATTCTTAACATTTGTGTGTTGGAAACACTAAAACAAATTAAGTATTATAAAGTTTTAGTTAGTTTTTATAAATTACACGTTTTTGTCAATTGTATGAAAAAGTAAATCTTTATTGATTATTTTATTTTTCTCAATTTCAGGTACGTTTTCCTTAATGTTTGTCTGACACAAATTTCAATGTAAGTAAATATGTATATATATGTAATTTTCGGAAATAATCAAACATTAAGTGATATAACTTGGCTTAAGCTTACAAATGGCCTAGGAAGTTCGAAAAATATAAAAAATAGTTGTGGAGATTTTCAAGTTTTCCTTTCTCATTACATGTTTCACTATTTAGTGAAACTTATAAAGGGTCAATTTTGACGTTGGAAAATCTATGAAATAATACAAATATTATGGAGTACTAAGTGATAATATCTTTACTAGGCTTGATCGAAAATTTGATGTTTTAAGATATAGTCCAATAGTGAGTGTCACCTGCGACGATAAAAGAAAACAAGTAAAAACGGCGTTAAGTTCGGCCGGGCCGAACTTTATATACTATCCAACATGGATTGCATTCCACAGAGGATGTCGATTTTCGCAGAAGTGCAGTAATATTACAGGAAAATATAATTTTTTTAATGTAGCCAAACCAAAACAAATACAAATATTGAAAAAATAATTTTATAAATAAATATAATATTTTAATTATTTCAAACCATTATTTATTTCAAATCAAAAAATAAATATTCTTATATTTATATTTTCAAAAAGCTTAAGTACCATAAATATTGGTAGATAGTGGGTGCTACAGTTGGTTGTATTTCCATTCTATTTTAATTCCAAAAGTACAAATTTTGAAAATCAATTGTCAGACGTACATAGTGCAAAATAACCTAACTTCATGATTCAACCAATTTTTGCCGTAATAGAAAAGGTACGAATTTGGAAAACAACTTTTTATTTTGCGCGTCTATGCAGGCAGAGGAATGTATACACCGAATTCCATGATTCCAGCTGCGCCCATTTGGTTGGTACCATTTTTACCATCTTTACGTTTCTACGCAATTAGAATTTCATCATTCTAGCTTTAGTCGTTTAGTTGGTTCTATTTTTATCCCTCTGTACCATTGTATCCCTTGAAAGTACGAATTTCGAAAAATCCGTTTATTTTCCCGTACCCATTGTATCCCTTGAAAGAACGAATTTGGAAAAAAATATTTTTCATGTCTACGCAGTCAAAGGAATGTATACTCCGAATTTCATGACTCTAGCTGCGGTCATTTGGTTGGTGCCATTTTTATCCCCTTTTTCCATTTTAACTCCAAAAAGCACGAATTTCGAAAAAAATCTTTTTATGGTGCACGTTTTTGTTATCGGGGGAATTCGCATACCCAATATCAAGTAAGTACAAGCAGACATTGAGAAAATATGCTTAAATACTCTAAAATATTAGGGATTATTATGGGTATTTTTAGTCCTTGTGAGGGAAAAATTTTCCCTTTGGGCCGATTTCGCCCCGTTTCAATCCTAACCGATCTACGACTATAAGACGAATTTGTGGAAAATTTGAACGTTCTAGCTCCTTTCGTTTAGATGATAGCGTGCTTTCAACAGACGGACGGACGGACATGGCTAGCTCGTCTTAGAATCTTACAAAGATCAAGAATATATATACTTTATAGGGTCTCAGGTCGATATTTCAAGGTGTTACAAACGGAATGACAAAGTTAGTATACCCCCATCCTGGAGGTGAAGGGTATAATTAAAAGATTGGTTACTATTTCCTAGAGTGTGGTCTTTTGAAATGAATTCCACTGAAATATTTGTCACTCCTACGTTTTTGGAGAGTTGTGTGACCATATCACAAATTCAGACTCATTTAAATTTAAAAAAAAAGCACAATCTTGTTACAGAAAAATATCCATGTTAATCTTAAACGATTTAAATTGTTTTCAATTCTAATGAAGCTGCGCATAACGAATCCCTGAGTACGCCTACAGGTGTAACTCATCCACCGCATTCCTCGAAATAGAAATGTCGAGAGGTGGTTTGTTTACTTTTTTTAATAAATTTATAGATGGTGCTGCCGCCGTAGCGTGTACTAGTCACGACAATACTTTAGGGAACGATTTGCTATATTTTTTCAGTTGTTGCTGCGAAAGTGAATAGCAAGCATTTCACGAGAAGAGAAAAAAACACAACACACCGACTAGATAGATAGAGATGAGTAGGAAACGCTTAACAAAAGTGGAAAAAATAGCGACAAATATTTATCAGACAATGGGGAACAATTGCGAAGCGAACGAAGTGCCACTGAAGTGGATTAAAATAATGAAAGGACCAAGGAAGGAACCAAAGCAAAATGTGAACTTTACTTTAGAGTTGTCTGGTTGTTTTTTTTTCCTTTTCTTTTTTTTCAACAAACTTCAGGACATGCAATTGAAATTTGCTAAAATTAGTTAATTTAAGCGGAACTTTGAAACATATCTACAGAAACTTATTGCGGTGCGGTGAAGAAATTGAGTGGCTGGGTAATCTCGGAAGTGCCTTTTTTACCTTAATTTGACTTGTAACTAATAATAATATAAGTTCGGCCGCCCGAACTTAACCCTCCACCATGGATTCCATTCCGCAGAGGCTGTTCATTTAACAGGAGTGCAGTAACATTAACAGGATAACGTTACATTCTTTAAATATAGCCAAACCAAAACAAGTACAAATATTACAAAAAATAAATAAATATAAAATTTTAATTTTATAAACCACACCTATACGGTAAGGCTACCAATATGTTTATACTATATATATCGATATAATACTTCAAGTTAATACAAAAATTAAGTATAAGGCAGCAATCTTCAAAAAAGCTAAAAAACCTAAATATTGGGCGATAGTGGCTGCATTTTTAGCTACAGTCGTTTGTTTGCTTGAATTTCCATCCTATTTTGTTTCCACAAATAAAAATTTTGAAAATTCATAATCTCTTACGTACACAGTGCATAATAACCTAACTACATTATTATTCCCATAAAAGTTAAAAAGTACAAATTTGAAATTTGTCTATGCAATCCGATTAATGTATAAACAAATATCCACGATTCCCTTATCCCCCCTGAAAAGTACGACTTCCGAAATTCTCTTTATTTGACGTGCCTATGCAATTAGAGAGATGTACACACCAAATTCCATCATTCTAGCTGTAGCCGATTAGTTGGTCAAATTGGTATCCCTCTGTTCCCATTGTATCCCTGAAAGTACAAATTTCGTGTCTACGCAGTCAGAGGAACGTATACTCCGCATTTCATGACTGTTGCTGCTGCTATTTGGTTGGTAAAATTGTTATCCCCATTTTCCTTTTACCCCTTAAAAATACGAACTTGGAAAAAAATAATTTCATATTATGTACCTACTCAATTAGAGGAACGTACACACCGAATTTCCTGTTTCTAGTTGTTGTCGTTTGATATGTACTATTTTTACCCCTTTATGCCTCACTAGCAGTACCCGTTGCTTCGCACGCGAAAAATCAAGTCAGTTGTTAGTAGTTCTATCCTTCTATGTTTTTGGAAAATTTTTATTTCATTTTCGTTTGGTAAATATAGATAAAATAGTAATTTGGAAACCTCTTATTAGATAGCACTCATACACAGTCAAAGGAATATGCTTGTCGTTGAGTACTATTTTAGCTGAACTCCCTACATACTAGGGTTTGCATCCCGGGATTTCCCACGGGAAAACTCCCAGGAATTCGCACATTTTTGATTTCCGTATCCCGGGAAATTCGTACGGAAATCCCGCGGGAATTCAGTAGAAAATTTTACGTATTTCTTCGCATATTTGCTTCCATCATTTCCACAATAAAATTAAAAATTTTGTATAAAAATTTAGATCACATAGCTTTTAATTAGGTATGTCAAATGTTGCAGTTGGATGACAAAATATTTTTAAACTGCGTTCGGATTTAGATTCAAAATCCACTTTTCGAATTTTTCCTGTCAAGCTCCATATGAAAAAAATAAAATCCGAGAAAAATAGATTTTGGGCATGTATCCGAACGCCAAGTTTTCGAAGCGACAGGGCAAAGAACAAACATTTCATTTAATGCTCTACTCACTATTAATGTGACGATCGTTTTCCGTCGCATCCACATTTTCCAATAAAATAAGAAATATCTGATTTTTAAATTATTTTGAAACTTGAAAATATGTTTGAATTGATTTCACATTGAGCCTTATTATATGAATTCTGTAACAGGTTCGTTGTGAAATATATATTTATTTTACTTTAATAAAATGTGAATGTTTCATTGAAAAAAATAAGCTTAACTTATGATAAATAGTATGTTGACGATTTCCCGTGCTGTCCCGGGATCCCGGGAAATTGAAAAAATAATTCCCGTTTACCGGGAAATAAAAAGTACCGGAAAATGCAAACCCTACTTAATACACTGAAATAATTATCTTCATAATAATATTTATGATTTTGCCTTAACCTCATTGAAAATTTTGATTAAAAAGTCACCAAAGAAACATTTCATAAAATATATGAAACATGTTTCATGAAGCACAAATCAATGAAGTGTCATAGAATTTATGAAACATTTCTTAGAAACTATGAAATGCAGTTCTTCATTCGATGAACTTTCGTCATATAAGTTCATTATTTTTATAGACATCACGAGAGTATTATGTCTTTGTGCATTTGTTTGTAACATCCAAAAGGAAACGAGTAAGACCAATGGTTTATTGTACAGATCGGCTTAGAATCACTTTCTGAATCCGTCTGTCTGTCCATCTATTGTTGTAATCAAATTACAGGTCGCAATTATAGTCCGATCTTGACAAAAACTGGCAAAAGTAAGGCGAACGATTTTTATTTTGAGGCAAATCGGTTCAGATTTAGATATAGCCCCCATACAAATGTCGCTCCCGATTTGACTTTTCCCGCTCTAGAAACCACATTTTGTACCCGATTTTCTTTAAATTTGTCACAGCATCTTATAATCCAACTAGAAACGTCAATGCTGAAAGTGTATAAGATCGGTTCAGATTTAGATATAGCCCCCATACAAATGTCGCTCCCGATTTGACTTTTCCCGCTTTAGAAACCACATATTGTACCCGATTTTCTTTATTCAGATGTAGATATAAATTTATTTTTGGCCAAACTTTACATATTATATTTTACCTATAAACATACATGGTGAAAGCGGGTCACATCGTTCCATGGTTCAATATATCCCCATACAGATATCCTTTCCGATTTATAATTTTTTGTCAAACACACACTTACTTTTTTACCGAATTGAATTGTAATAGGATAGAAAGTGGAGAGTGGAAGTAGTCGGCTCCGTCCGACTTTAGCCTTTCCTTACTGGTTCATAATATTATTTCTTTCATAGATTTTTTCATAGATTTATGAAGAAGCTTCATTAATTTTATAAAAGAGTTTCATATAAAGTCAGTACTGAAGTTTATAATATACACAAAGATAGTAAAATATGTATTTCACCTACATCAGGGTTCATACTTATGTCAGAGTTAACAGAGTACTAGAGATGTTCGCGACTCACAAATTGCGTGAATCACGTGGCTTCCAAAGCCAATGGTTTATCGCGGGATTCGATATCGAGAAGTTTCGATCGAAATCAATTTTTATTTATTGCGAAAAATGTAAAAATACTCCACGGAAACAAATAGGATATTGAGATAACGTATATTGGATCTAGTCTCAAAATTACATTTCGATCCAAACTTTCTCGTTTTCGAATATCGTTATTACCATAAACTAAAAGATGCATTAACGTGTATATTTGAAATAAGAAATATATAGTGAATATTCCGCTTATGTGCCGTAGGAGGTAGCATTGGTTGTGGGAGAATTTAAACAAAAACTTTATATTGTCATTGTCAGAGATGTGTTCGAAATTGCAAGGTCCCTGATCAATTCCTTCGGATTTTTGCCACAGCTTCTATGAAAATATGTGCAATGTGCGTTCGTCCATACTTTAATGTTTGCCTCGTATAAATGAAAGATAACCGACCAAAGCGCTTGCTCCGGTCCTTGGCAGCCACATGTGAATAGCGCCCAAGGTCATAACGCCCAAATTGATAATGGCATAAAGGCCAAAAACGATGCGTTGATTGTGTTGTTGTAAAATTTATCGATTTTTTGGGCAAAATGTCGTTGCGACTGAGCATTGTGACATTATTCTAGGCAATAACGCCCAAAACTATAACCAAATCCAATCTACCGACCGTCATAAAACCCAAATTTGCGACATATTACCCAAAGTTCTCATGATATCCAAGTAGCCCTTGGCCGGGATTAAAGATTTTCTCCTATGGGTTATGTCCAAACGTCGCTTGCACCAACCGTTGGTAGCCACATCTGAGTGGGTTGGAAGAGATAGTTATTTGTGTCTTCGGCACTGCCACCAATACGGATTACGGTCACCGTTACCGGTGCCGCCAACACAAACTACGGCCGCCCTAATTCAACTTTACCGCCAACACGGATTAGGACCGCTGTTTACACGGTTTACGGCCGGAGCGTAATACGACGCTGCCGCTAACACGGATTGCGGAAGCCGCATAATTCGCTTTTAATGCTTCCGTCACACAGACTATGGCCTCCTCCTAATTCAACGCTCCGCTAACACGTGTTCCGTCCTCCACATATATTTGACCTGCAATCGCTTTTAATGCTTCCGTCACACAGACTATGGCCTCCTCCTAATTCAACGCTCCACTAACACGTGTTCCGTCCTCCACATATATTCGCTCTTTCCGTGACCACGGATCACATTGTAGTCTGCCGCTCACACCAATATGACAGTTGACATCTATCATTTGTCGCCCACCAGACCCACCAACAAGAGAAATATCGTTACCGGGTGATCCCTCCACTGTCAGGGGGCTAACTTTATGTTTAACTAGCAGAACCTCCGCCCGCTTCGCCAGGCAGAAAAACAAACGGAAGTAAAAATCATATTGTTTTTTCTTGTGATCGGTATTATATGTACCACTTATAATCAAGGTATTTCCCTGAGATACAAAAGAAATGGATATGTTCATGGAAAATATTGAAGTACGGCGAATAAAGGAAGAAGTGTCAAAAATCAAATTGATTTTAGGTTGAGTGTGATTCTCCTCCTTTCCATTACTTAATCGAATAGCTGGAATTCGAATGTACTACATTCAAAACACATAGAAAGTCAATCAAATTGTTCACTAATCAAACAACACAAAAACTAAAAAATTAATATAATTTCCGTTTTCTTGACTTAAGTCGGATTTTGGCGATATTTCTTTCAGTAAACTTTCTTTGCTATTATGCTAAGAAAATCCAAAGAAAATAAGTAATTTTACAAAATTCAAATCAAAAATTCCCCATCTCTCAAATCCCGCCCCTTTGTATAACAATATAGGAATCTCGGTGTCGAATATACTCTAAAGCGCCATGGCCACACATCAAACTCACTCTTCAAACTGTCATTTTTTTGATTGTGTTAGTAAAAAAAAACTCACACGGATAGGTTTGTGTGAGTTTGAAGAAAATCAAAACCATTTAGATATTTGCTTCGTCGCAGCAGAGATATGAAGCCTGTTTGAAGTCAGTTTGAGTGTGTGCACGAAAAAACGTCAATTGTCTTTATTTTTTAATTTTCGAAGCGATAAGTGTTTTGTTTTGGTGACGCGAGTTTTATAGAAATGGAAGAAAAAAATTTTATTTTGGAGTTTATCGAAGTTTATCGTAGTTTTTTCACAATAAACAAACTATTTTGCGTCCAAAAAACACCGTCCTTTCGTTTTTATGACAACTTTGAAATGAAGTTTGTTGCTATGAGTTTGATGTGTGGCTGTGATAAGGAAAAACAAAATATTACCTATACATTCAAGAGTTTGAACAGTTTGACGTGTGGCCAGGGCGCTTAAAACATGTTTTAATTTCGTATGGGAAGGGTCACGGATACTTTCCGCCCATCTCGGTGTCAAATATACTCTAAACCGGTTTTAATTTCATATGGGAAGGGCCACGCCCACTTTCCGCCACTGGATCTATTCAGACAATTTTTCAGCACTCTAGGTTTTATAGAACTAATAATATTCAATAATATGTTTTAACTTCGTATGTGAAGTACAACGCCCACTATCCCACTACTGCCCATTTTTGGTACAACTACGAAGGTTTATGCTAGATGCACTCACAAAAAATTCAGTATTGTAGCTGTTATAAAACTGAATATATTCAATAATATGTATTAAGTTTATATGTGAGGCAGCACGACCACTTTTCCAATACCGTAAATTTTTTGACACAACTACCCATATTGATGCTAGATGTACTCGCACAAAATTTCAGTATTGTATCTGTCATAGAACTGAATATATTCGAAAATGGGTTATAACTTTGTATGGGAGGTGCCACACACACTTTTCCAATACTGCCCATTTTTGGCACAACTACGAACATTGATGCTAGATGCGCTTACACAAAATTTCAGCACTATAGCTGTCATATAACTGACAATATTCAATAATAGGTTTTAACTTCGTATGGGAGGTACCACACCCACTTTTCAAATACCGCAAATTTTTGACATAACTACCCACAAAATTTCAGTATTGTATCTGTCATAGAACTGGATATATTAGAAAATGGGTTATAAATTCGTATGGGAGGTGCCACACCCACTTTTCCAATACCTCCCATTTTTGCCACAACTACGCAAATTGATGCTATATGCACTTACACAAAATTTCAGCACTCTAGGTGTCACAGAACTGACAATATTCAATAATAGGTGTTAGCTTCATATGGGGGGTGCCACGCCCACTTTTCCAATACCGCCCATTTTTGGCAAAACTGTGCAGGCTAACAATTAGTGGACTTTCACAAAAATTCAAGACTCTAGCTGCAACAGTACTCCGAATATGCTAATTTATAAAAAACGAATAAATCCCCAATTTGTGTGGGAGATGCCACGCCCACTGAAAATATCAAAAATTTATATAGCCTATTTTCAACACCGGTTCAACATGAACATACTGTGAAAATTACAAGAAGATCGGTACAGTAGTTTAGTCTGCTATAAAGAACAAACAAACAAACAATCCCACAAACTTACAAACACAGATTCATTTTTATATATATAGATAAAAATATAATAACGTCTATTGAATAAAATAAATAACACAGTGTTCCCTCTTTCTGCCGAAAACCAAATATTAATATTTTGCAATGACCATGGTTCAGCTCCAACATACTGTGGATAAATCCTTTATTGTTGGCTAGGCGACTATTGTTTTAAGGGTGTCAAATTTTCTTATGGATTGGAGCAATTAGTATTATTACAACCAGCTATTGTATTTACCTAGTTGTGGAATTGGAAGATGTCGGTCCTTACAAATGTCAAGTAATTATACAAAGTTAGGCTATGTTATGATCTCTTTGACATCAACAGAGATTTTTTGTGGTTATATTAATGCCCTAAACTTACTCGATATTGGTACTAAAAAACTTATACTTGTTCACTGCCCTAGTTAAGTCTTTCTTCACTTAAAACACTTGTAAAATTAAAACTAGCTCTAGAGTGTCCTTTCCGAGAGTATCTTATTGATGTCTTCATCCCTAAAATAATATTTATTTTATTAATTTTCATAAACTGTCCATGCACTATTCATTACACATCTCTCAACCACTACATACTTGGGTTTATAATTCCTTTGAAAGAGCTCAATTAACCACAAAATCTTCAACTTAATTATGCCGGAATCCTTTGTTGTGTTTTTTTTCGTTTGTTTGTTTATTTGCTGCAGTTCGGCTCAACAGAAGCCCAAGGTTAGTTTGTATGTTTCAGTTACAGTTTAATTTAATTTCGAAATATATCACTTTGTGTGCTGATGAAGTCATTTATATTTAATATAATGTAATAACCTCCAAGTTATTTAACCTCATATCCTTTTGGCACATCCTTCAGTGTGTGTGTGTGTGTTCGGCGAGAGGGATGCACGATTAACTTGCCACGACGACTGTCGGTAACATTTATTTTTTGTTTGTTTCAACAATAATTCAATAATGCAACATTTATTGCCTTTCTGGCTTCTTTTTATACCTTTTTCAACTTTCCCGTATAACGCTGTAAGCAAAACTTCAGACATTAGTGGTGGTACGAATAACATCCTTCATATTCGCACAAACGCACAGCTACACAAAGAGCAAATGGTAGGGATGCGCAAAGGCGAAATTTCACTTTGAAAATTAATTTTTCCGATTTTTTTATATTTTTATACCCTCCATCTCACGGATGGGGGTATACTAAGTTTTTCATTCCGTTTGTAACTCCTTGACATATCGACCTGCGACGATATATATTATTGATCGTCGTAAAATTCTAAGACGATTTAGCCATGTCAGTCCGTCTGTTGAAAGCACGCTAGCATCTAAACGAAAGGAGCCAAGACATTCAAATTTTCACTGAATAGTTCTAATAGTTGGAACTTGTAGTGGGCGAAACCGGCAACGGGAAAAAAATTTTCCCCCAATGTTTGAAAATACCCCCAATATTTAGAGTATTTAAGCATGTGTTTTGATATGTCTACTTATATTCGGTATACGCATTCCCCTTATGGCAAAAACGTGCACCATAAAGTGTTTATACCCTACACCACTTCGTGGGCTAGGATATTATAAGTTAGTTTCGCGCCAAATGTTTGTAACACAAATAAATAATTGAGCTAGACCCTTTAAGTATACGGATCGGCTTAGAATCACCAGCTAAATCGATTTAACGATGTCTGTCTGTCCGTCCGTCTGCTGTCCATCTAAGCTTGTTCGCACTCTACAGGTCGCAATTGTGGTCCGCTTATAATGAAATATGGCAGAAGTTACTTTTTTTGGCCAAGGACGATTGGTATTGAATTTGGAGAAAATCGGTTCAGATTTAGATATAGCCCCCATACAAATATCCCTATACTTTACACTATTACTGCTCTGGAATACACATTTTACATGGGATCATGACCAAATTTTCAGGATCTTGCTATATTTGAACTAGAAATAGCTCACAGGAAAGTGGGCTACATAGGTCTATGTTTTGATATAGCCCCCATACAAATGTACATCCGATTTACAATATTTCTGCTCTAAAATGTACATTTTACATCGGATTTTTATTAAATGTTCCACACAATGTTACATTTATACTAGAAGCACGTATTTTGGAAGCCAGCTATATAGGTCAATGTTTTGGAATAGCCCCCATACAAATGGATCTCCAGTTTACACTATTATCGCTCTAGAACCCACATCTTACATTGGATCTTGATAACATTTTGCAGATCATGTTATTATACCCTACACCACTTCGTGGTCTAGGGTATTATAAGTTAGTTTCGCGCCAAATGTTTGTAACACCAAGAAATAATCGAGCTAGACCCACCTTTAAGTATACCGATCGGCTTAGAATCACCAGCTAAATCGATTTAACGATGTCTGTCTGTCCGTCCGTCTGCTGTCCATCTAAGCTTGTTCGCACTCTACAGGTCGCAATTGTGGTCCGCTTATAATGAAATATGGCAGAAGTTACTTTTTTTGGCCAAGGACGATTGGTATTGAATTTGGAGAAAATCGGTTCAGATTTAGATATAGCCCCCATACAAATATCCCTATACTTTACACTATTACTGCTCTGGAATACACATTTTACATGGGATCATGACCAAATTTTCAGGATCTTGCTATATTTGAACTAGAAATAGCTCACAGGAAAGTGGGCTACATAGGTCTATGTTTTGATATAGCCCCCATACAAATGTACATCCGATTTACAATATTTCTGCTCTAAAATGTACATTTTACATCGGATTTTTATTAAATGTTCCACACAATGTTACATTTATACTAGAAGCACGTATTTTGGAAGCCAGCTATATAGGTCAATGTTTTGGAATAGCCCCCATACAAATGGATCTCCAGTTTACACTATTATCGCTCTAGAACCCACATCTTACATTGGATCTTGATAACATTTTGCAGATCATGTTATTATACCCTACACCACTTCGTGGTCTAGGGTATTATAAGTTAGTTTCGCGCCAAATGTTTGTAACACCAAGAAATAATCGAGCTAGACCCACCTTTAAGTATACCGATCGGCTTAGAATCACCAGCTGAGTCGATTTAACGATGTCTGTCTGTCTGTCCGTCTGATGTCCATCTAAGCTTGTTCGCACTCTACAGGTCGCAATTGTTATTCGATTGTCATGAATCTTGGCAGAAGTTATTTTTTCTGGAGGACATCGGTTCATATTTAGATATAGCCCCCATACAAATGTCACTCCCGATTTGACTTTTTCCGCCCTGTAATGCACGTATAGTACCCGATTTTCGTCAAATTTGGCTTAACACCTTATAATCAAACTAGAAATACCTGTGGCGAAAGCGGGTTAGATCGGCTCAGATTTATATATAGCCCCCATACAAATGTCGCTCCCGATTTCACTTTTTCCGCTTTAGAAACCACATATTGTACCCGTTTCTCTTTAAAATTGGTACAACATCTTATAATCCAACTAGAAACACCTACATAGAAATTGGGTAAGATCGGTTCAGATTTAGATATAGCTCCCATACAAATGTCACTCCCGATTTGACATTTTCCGCTCTAGAAACCACATCTTGTACCCGATTTTCTTTAAATTTGGCACAACATCTTATAATCCAACTAGAAACACCTACATAGAAATTGGGTAAGATCGGTTCAGATTTAGATATAGCCCCCATACAAATGTCGCTCCCGATTTGACTTTTTCCGCTCTAGAAACCCGATTTTCTTTAAATTTGGGACAACATCTTACAATCTAACTAGAAACACCTATGCTGAAAGTGGGTATGATCGGTTCAGATTTAGATATAGCCCCCATACAAATGTCGCTCCCGATATGACTTTTTCCGCTCTAAAATCCATATATTGTACCCGTTTTTGTCTAAAATTGGCACAACATCTTATAATCCAACTAAAAAAACCTATGGTGAAAGTGGGTAAGATCGGTTCAGATTAAGATATAGCCCTCATACAAATGTTGCTCCCGAATGTTTATCCGATTTTGGCCAAACCTTACATATTATATTGCACCAATAAACATACATGGTGAAAGCGGGTTACATCGTTACAGGTTTCAATATACCCATACATACAAATGTCCTTTCCGATTTAAAATTTTTTGCCAAACACATACATTTACATGATAAAAAATCTTCCCCGATTTCACTTTTTTACCGAATTGAATTGTAATGAGATAGATAGTCCGTCCGTCTTTAGCCCTTCCTTACTTGTTTGGGAGATGCCCATATGTCCATACTTTGGTATAACCCAAATGGGGCCCCATTCTGGTCAATTACTGCTCTAGAAACTACACCTTACATCGGATCTTCATCACATTTTGCAGATGATGATATTTTTCAATCAGGAAGACCTACCGTGAATGAGAAATATATAGGCTCATGTTTTGGAAAAGGCCCAAAATGTTGTTATAGGCTCCTTTTGAAATATCGGTCCGATTCATCCTATTACTACTGTATAATTTGTATTTGTCTGTCGGATAGTTGGATCGATTACCATATTATTAACCATATTCGTTAAATATGACTAAAGATGAATTTATAGTAACTGTATAATTTATATGAACTACATAAAATTGCTCCCATGAAATACCTGGGTGTAGTAATCAAAGCGAGGTATATACACAGGGAGTGGTGTAGGGTATTATATAGTCGGCCCCGCCCGACTTTAGCCATTTCTTACTTGTTTTTATTTGTACGGGGCGAAAAAGGATAAAAATGGTACCTATCAAACGACAATAGCTAGAAACACGATATTCGGTGTGTACATTTCTCTAATTGAGTGGATACATAATATAAAAGTATTTTTTCCAAATACGTTCTTTTAAGGAGGTAAATGGTAACAGAGGGATAAAACTGGCACCAGCCAATCGGCTACACCTAGAATAATGAAATTTGGTGTATACATTCCTCTAATTGAGTAGACACCTAAAAGATGAATTTTTCGAAATTCGTACTTTTAGGGGGGTAAAGCGAAAGAAGGGGATACAAACTGTACCAACCAAATGGCCACAGCTAGAATCATGAAATTCGGTGTATACATTCCTTCGACTGTGTGGACAAGAAAAATAAAAAGGCTTTTCAAAATTCGTACTTTCAAGGGATAAAATGAGAACAAAGGGTTAAAAATGGTATCAATTAAACGGATTCGGCTAGAATGATGAAATTTTGTGTATACATTCACGGCAAAGACGCACGAAAGAAAAAGATTTTTACAAATACATACTTTTTACTTTTACGGCAAAAATCGTAGAATCGTAAAGTAAGGATATCTTTCACTATATACGTGAGAGATATTGGGTTTTCAAAATTTGTACTTTTGGAATTATAAGAGGATGAAAATACCGCCAACTAAACGTATGTAACTTAAAATGCAACTACAATCCCTCAATCTTTAGGGTATTTCAGCTTCTTTTGCAGATTGCTGCCATATACTTATTTTTTTAATTGACTTGAAGAATTATTTCGATATATATAAATGGTAATTTTTTAGCTATTATCTTTTTGGCAACACTGATTTAAACAGCTGACGCAAATGTCGTGTTTAGTTTCACTGTCAAACATCTTCAGTTTGGTCTATAATTTAACCATGAATCGTCTTACAAACGAACAACGGTTGCAAATTATTGAATTTTATTATCAAAATGCGTGCTCTGTTAAGAAAGTTCATCGCGCGCTTCCATTTTATGGTCAGTGTAATCGACCCACTGAAGCGGCTATTCGGGCTATTGTGACTAAATTTCGCACCAAATTTACATTGTTGGACATTAAACCACCGACACGCTTACGTAGAGTGCGAACTGAAGAAAATATCGCAGCTGTATCGGCCAGTGTTAATGATGACCATCAATTATCGATTCGTCGCCGTTCGCAGCAATTGGGCCTCTGTTACTCAAAAACGTGGAGATGCCAAAATTGGACTAAGCGGATGGACCATTTGAGGCGCAGTCAAGGTCAACATTTGCATGAAATAATCTTCAAACATTAAATTATATGGACCGTACTATCGATTCAAATAAAGATTTCATGCATTTTTCTGAATTTTATATGTTTTTTTTTGAAAAAATTTCCTATAGCTTTTAAAATCCACCCTTTAGTATAAACATATTGGTATCCTTGCCTTATAAACATGGTTTAAAATAATTAAAATTTTATAATTAATTTGAACTTGGATATTTTTCTCGCTCAAGACCATTTTACATATCGAGGGCTCATTTTCAAAAGTGGCTATGAACCATTTTCTCGAAAATGAGTTTTTGATGCCAAACTATTCTCAGATTTGGATGTCATCAGTCATATAAATTTGGAGAAGTAATTGTTTTCTAAGCCTTTTTTGCGAATTTTTCTGATTTGGCTATCAACTCACACGTTATTTTGTGACTGCAAAAGTGGCTATGAACATAAAAATAATATTTAGAAATAAAATAGTTCAACAATGGAGCAGCATAAAATCGAAGGTTATAATTCGCTACAACGATTTTGTTAAAAACATTTTTCTAGATTTAGATCAAATTACACCATTTTGCGTTAATAGCATTTTGATTCTCAAGCTATCAGGCTAAAAAATGATTAATAGTTGCAGTAAAGTCAAAAATTGTGATAAGTATCTTTAGAAAAAACCGCGCAACATTTTATTATATTGAGAATACCAAAATATTTCTTTGGCATGTGATTGCTGACTTCATGGGGAATATTTGTTTCAGTTTCAGAATCCTTGATGAAGAAAGTTAAAATATAAGCAATTGCAACCGCGATTGGATTTTTCAACAATTGCAACGATTTTCGCGACTGACTACATAATAACAATCAAAAATTCAACCGGAACCGTTGACTAGATCGCGAGAAATTCAAAAAAGAAAAATGTCATGTATGAAAATCATTTTAGCCATATTTCCCGCGAAAATGAACATTTTCCAAAAAATATCCAATTTGTATTTTTTGTTTGCCGTGCGTGCCCTACCGCAATATACATTTTTTGTAAGAAATTTTGAAAAAGGGATAAAATGGTACCAATCTGACGGATGAAGCTGGAATCTTTAAATTCGCTGTGTACATCACAGAGAAAGCGTTTTCTATACAACATAATTATTTTATGAAATATTCTGTTAACACTTCATGTGTACACAGTAGAAGCCCCTCTATAGTAATCATATTTACATACATCAACAAAAATTATTGTTTGTACTTATGGACAGCAAAATTCGGACATGAGAGGGTTAAATAAAATCAGATACGTCAGAATCCTGCTTGGTATTAAGATCAAGTACATAGCTGATCCATCCGAAAACTCTCTGTAGGTTTTATTTGTCACTTATAACATATATGTAATCAGCCACTCTTATTTTAGCCGTGTTTAAAAAGTTTTCTAGATTTAGGGTATATCGTGCTGTAAAATACCACTATATCTCCATTTATAAGATTTTTGCTTTTCAGGTTATCAGGCTAAACAAAGTGCGAAATTGGATAAATATTGGCTGCAAAATAAAAATATGAAAATTGTCTTAGGAAGAATACCAAAGTATTTTTATACCCTCCACCTCCAGGATTTGCGTATACTAACTTTGTCATTCCGTTTGTAACACCTTCAAATATCGACCTGAGACCCTATAAAGTATATATATTCTTGATCGTCATAAAATTCTAAGACGATCTAGCCATGTCCGTCCGTCCGTCCTTCTGTTGAAAGCACGCTAGCATCTAAACGAATGGAGCTAGAACGTTCAAATTTTCTACAAATGCAATGAAACGGGGCGAAATCGGCTTAAAGGGAAAAAATTTCTCTCACAAGGACTAAAAATACCCATACTAATCCCTAATATTTTTTCAATATGTCTGCTTGTACTTACTTGATATTGGGTATGCGCATTCCTCCGATAACAAAAACGTGCACCATAAGGTGATTCTTATTTGTAGGGGGTGAAATGGGGCAAAAAAAGGGATAAAAATGGTACATATTAAACGGAAACAGCTAGAAACACAAAATTCGGTGTGTACATTCCACTAATAGAGTAGATACAAAATATAAAAGTATTTTTTTCAAATTAATACTTTTAAAGTATAAAATGGGAATTGAGGGATAAAAATGGTACCAACCAAACGGCTGACCGTAGAGTACTCAAATTCGGTGTATACAGTCCTCTGATTGCATAGACACGTAGAATACACGGATTTTTTAAAATTCGTACTTTTTGGGGTTAAAATGAAAAAGGGGGTACAAATAGTACCAACCAAATGACCACAGCTAGAGTCATGAAATTCGGAGTATACATTCCTCTGACTGCGTAGTACACAAAATTCGTACTTATTGGGGTCAAATTGGAAAAAAGGAATTCGAAATTCGTACTTTCCAGGGATACAAATTGTACAGAGGGATAAAAATAGTACTAACTGAACGACTACATCTAGAATGAACGTCAAATAAAGAGATTTTAGATAGTCGTACTCTTAAGGGGGTAATAATGGTACCAACCAAATGGCCGCAGCTGGAATCATGGAATTCGGTGTAGACATTCCTCTGACTGCATAGACACGCAAAATAAAAAGATTTTTTTTTCCAAATTCGCACTTTTTCTTGTACGGCAAAAATTGGTTGAATCATGACGATAGGATATTTTGCACTATGTACGTCTGATAATGGATTTTCAAAATTTGTACTTTTGGAATTAAAATAGAATGGAAATACAACCAACTGTAGCACCCGCTATCTACCAATATTTATAGCATTTAAGCTTTTTGAAAATTTAAATAGAAGAATAATTATTTTTTGAATTGACGTATTGGTAGCCTTGCCTTATAAGCGTGGTTTGAAGTAATTAAAATATTATATTTATTTATAAAATTATTTTTAATATTTGTATTTGTTTTGATTTAGCTATATAAAAAAATTATGTTTTCCTGTAATAATACTGCACTTCTACAAAAATCGACATCCTCTGTGGAATGCAATCAGTGGTGGAGGGTATATAAAGTTCGGCCCGGCCGAACTTAACGCCATTTTTACTTGTTTGGTATATGATTGTTGGCTAAAAAGGATTT
Organism: Polietes domitor; assembly: GCA_947397865.1. NCBI lineage: Eukaryota > Metazoa > Arthropoda > Insecta > Diptera > Muscidae > Polietes > Polietes domitor. The sequence goes on from OX377618.1 coordinate 165,333,599, forward strand.
TTGCAAAAATTTCAGACGTTTTCGCGACTGACATATGTTTTACCAGCGACATTGGTTCTTAATACACATGCAATAAACCAGCAGCATCGGCTGAATAGATCGCAAGAAAATTACAGAACAAAAATGTCATGTATACAAAACATTTTAGCCATATCTCCCGCAAAAATGAAAGTTTTGCAAAAATATTCAATTTGTATTTTCTGTTTACCTTGATCTACCGAAATACCCGCATTTTTTTATTGAAAAAGATCGGCCAAAAAACATCGACCAATTTCAACCCTAGTAATTTTGTAGTATAAGGTGGCGTGTAAGTTTGCTATTTAAGCGTGAATAGCTTTATTTACAATTTTGGTGGCTTTTGTGACTCCCACGGAAATTGTCCGGCACATTTTTTGTAGAAATTTTTAATCCTTAAATGTTCGTTTGAAAGTACTTTTTTGATTTTTTCGAAAAAATGGTCAACTTAACCCATAAAGAGAGGAGTTAGAGGGTTAAGATCTTCCACAAAAATGATCCTCACAAAATTGTACAATATAGTTCTGATGATAAGAATTCTCTCAGAGATCAACTGGCAACACTTTTCTCACTTAGTATAATGCTGTACAAACAAAATTAGACCATCTGGACTATAAGTTTATTCTACAAGACAGATCTATTCAACATGCCCTTTTTAGAATTATACTCTGTCGCTACTCTTTTCCAAATATTCTGTGTGACAGCGTAATTTATAAAATGTAGCAAACAGGTAGGTAAGTAAATATAAAGGCTTTAAATGCTATAAATTGATTTTTAGCTGAATTTGTAAAACAAATTGCACTTCGTTATTAGAACTGATATTTATTTGTAACTACTAGGCCATGAAAAACATGAATAGGTTTTTAGGGAGTAACTCATTTCCCAATCATGTTTTGTTCCCCAGCCTCATTCCGTTACAGATTTTAATCTTATTTGGCAGAACATGTTATATTTCAACTAGCAGAATCTATAGTGCATTCAAAAATCCTTCCAGATTGAACTTTCTCACAGAATTGAATTATATTGGAGTAGAAAGTGAGTAGCATATAGTGGGCCCGATCGACTTTGGGTTTTCCGCACATATTTTTCTTTAACATTCTATTAAACTGTCAGAATCAGCTTTAAGCTTCTTATTGATTGAGTGAAACGTGCGCTGTCCCTTTTGGGAATGTTGTGTGTGAATTTTGAAAAACAATTATTGAAACGAACGAACAAACAAATTTCGATTTTGGAATCCCTAAACTAGGGACTGTGGAACAGCTCCATACTTCATGCTAAACTCTGTAAGAGAAAACACATGATTGCAATAATTTTAGTATGTTTGTGACGATAACACTTAATGTGTCATCGTTTGTGGTTGCTGGCAACAAATGGCGCCGTTGCTATTGCTGTTGCTCTTTCTGTTGCCGTAGCTGTTGGCAGTGCCACTACCATAGCCTCTGCCTTTGGTTGCCATTACTTACAATCATCGGCAGTGTCATCATTCATACATGGTTACCGTTATTTGGGTGGGCGTATTAGGCTGGGACGAAATATGTTTTTTTTTATGTAACGAAATAAAAGAAATAAAATGGGTGTTATGTACGCTCAGGTTCAATCTTTCGTACTCTCCACAATGGAGTTTATAGTACAATATTAGATTCATATACAGATTCAATTTAAACATTTGAAGACAAGTCTTCCATTTGTTGGGATGAAATCCCATAAGATACTGGAAAGGCGTTAGAAAAATAGCATTATATAATAGCTCAGAAAAATATCATTCCTAAATTTGAGTAAAATCAATACTCAAGTTTAGTTCAACAATTTTAGTCCTCTTTAGTAAAAATTTCCCTAAAAATAGGAAAATTAACTAAGTATGTGTAAAGTTTCCTTCTTTCAACGCCATAGTAAATAGTTCATTTACTAGGAATAGGGTAGTAAATTTACTTAAAAACATTTCTTTGGATCTAATAAAAAATTCATAAAATTTAGTAAATTCATACTTGTTTGAAAGAACATTTCCAAGGTTTTAAGTAGAAAAAATAATCAGAAATTTGTTGTATGGAAAAAATCCATTTAGGAAATTTTATCTAAAAAATGTGTTTTATACACTCCACGAGAGTATTATGTCTTTGTGCATTTGTTTATAACAGATTATTATACAGATCGGCTTAGAATCACTTTCTGAGTGGATTTAGCAATGTCCGTCTGTCTGTCCATCTATTGTTGTAATCAAATTACAGGTCGCAATTATAGTCCGATCTTCACAAAAATTGGCACAAGTAAGTTTTATGGATCAAGGACGAACGCTATTTAATTTGAGGTAAATCGGTTCAGATTTAGATATAACCCCCATATAAATGTCGCTCCCGATTTGACATTTTCCGCTCTAGAAACCACATATTGTACCAGTCTTTCTTTAAATTTGGCACAACATCTTGTAATCCGACTGGAAACAACTATGCAGAAATTGGGTAAGATCGATTCAGATTTAGATATAATTTTTTTATACACTCCACGAGAGTATTATGGCTTTGTGCATTTGTTTGTAACACCCAAAAGGAAGCGGGATAGACCCATTGTTAAGCATACCGATCGACTTAGAATCACTTTCTGAGTCGATTTAGCAATGTCCGTCTGTCCGTCTGTCCGTCTGTCTGTCTGTCTGTCCGTCTGTCTGTCTGTCCGTCTGTCTGTCCATCTATTGTTGTAATCAAACTACAGGTCGCAACTATAGTCCGATTTTAACAAAAATTGGCACAAGTAAGTTTTGTGGATCAAGGACGAACGCTATTTAATTTGAGGCAAATCGGTTCAGATTTAGATATAGCCCCCATACAAATGTCGCTCCCGATTTGACATTTTCCGCTCTAGAAACCACGTATTGTACCCTATTTTCTTTAAATTTGGCACAACATCTTATAATCCAACTATAAACACCTATGTAAAAACTGGGTAAGAACGGTTCAGATTTAGATATAGCTCCCATGCAAATGTCGCTCCCGATTTGACATTTTCCGCTCTAGAAACCACATATTGTACCCGATTTTCTTTAAATTTGGCACAACATCTTATAATCCAACTATAAACACCTATGCAAAAATTGGTAAGATCGGTTCAGATTTAGATATAGCTCCCATACAAATGTCGCTCCCGATTTGACATTTTCCGCGCTAGAAACGACATATTGTACCCGATTTTCTTTAACTTTGACACAACATCTTACAATCCAACTAGAAACACCTAGTCAAAAATTGGGTAAGATCGGTTCAGATTTAGATATAGCTCCCATGCAAATGTCGCTCCCGATTTGACATTTTCCGCTCTAGAAATCACATATTGTACCCGATTTTCTTTAAATTTGGCACAACATCTTATATTCCAACTATAAACACCTATGCAAAAATTGGGTAAGATCGGTTCAGATTTAGATATAGCTCCCATACAAATGTCGCTCCCGATTTGACATTTTCCGCGCTAGAAACGACATATTGTACCCGATTTTCTTTAAATTTGACACAACATCTTACAATCCAACTAGAAACACCTATGCAAAATTGGGTAAGATCGGTTCAGATTTAGATATAGCTCCCATGCAAATGTCGCTCCCGATTTGACATTTTCCGCTCTAGAAACCACATATTGTACCCGATTTTCTTTAAATTTGGCACAACATCTTATAATCCAACTATAAACCCCTATGCAAAAATTGGGTAAGATCGGTTCAGATTTAGATATAGCTCCCATTCAAATGTCGCTCCCGATTTGACATTTTCCGCGCTAGAAACGACATATTGTACCCGATTTTCTTTAAATTTGACACAACATCTTACAATCCAACTATAAAGACCTATGCAAAAATTGGGTAAGATCGGTTCAGATTTAGATATAGCTCCCATACAAATGTCGCTCCCGATTTGACATTTTCCGCTCTAGAAACCACGTATTGTACCCGATTTTCTTTAAATTTGCCACAACATATTATAATCCAAGTATAAACATTTGACATTTTCAGATTTCGATATAGCGCAAATACAAATGTTGCTCCCAAATGTTTAACTGATTTTGGCGAAACTATACGAATTATATTTCACCTATTTCGTTCCAGATTTCAATATACTCCCATACAAATGTCCTTTCCGATTCAACATTTTTTGTCAAACACACACATTTACAGGATGCAAAAATCCTGCCCGTTTTCACTTTTTCACCGAATTAAATTGTATTCGGATAGAAAGTGGAGTGTCTCATAGAGTCGGCCCGCCCGACTTTAACCTTTCCTTACTTGTTTATATATACAAATGTTGCTCCCAAATGTTTAACCGATTTTGGCCAAACTTTACTTATTATATTTCATCTATAAACATATATAGTGAATGCGGTTCACATCGTTCCATGTTTCAATATACCTCCATGCAGATGTCCTTTCCGATTTAAACTTTTTTGTCAAACCCATACATTTACAGGATACAAAAATCCTTCCCGAATTCACTTTTTTACAGAATTGAATTGTAATAGGATAGAAAGTGGAGTGTATCATATAGTCGGCTCCGCCCGACTTTAGTCTTTCCTTACTTGTTTTTAAATTAAGTTCATATTGTTTACTGAAATTTATGCCGAGACCTTCATACATTTAAGTATTATTGAACTTATAAAAATCACTTGAAATTATTTAGAAAATTCCTAAATATTAATCTAAGAAGCAATTCTCGTTCGTTTTGCAGAGACTTATTTCTTAAAAACTTCGTGTATTATTCTAAACAACCACCACTAAAGGCGAATATCTTGCATTCGCAGCAATCATGGAGTAATAGCTCAACTCTTTATGGCAGCGGTATCATGAAATTTTCGAGAAATATTTCATGTTGTCATTTTTGTATTAGTTTTGCATACTCTGAAGCAAAACCATTTGTTTGATTTTTTTAGTTAAATTGAACTTTTTTAGTTCACTTTTTTCTTGTATAAAGTAAAATTTTACTCAGTTTAAGTAAAAAATTACTTGTTTTGAGGAAAAAATCGGCAAATTTGCCCTCAGTTTAAGTAAATGTTTATTTTTAGCAAAATTTTACTTAGATTTAGTAAAAATTTACTTGTTTTGAGTAAAAATTTACTTTGTTTTACGAAAATTTTACTTAAATTTAGTAAAAAATTACTTGGTTTTAGGAAAAAAAATACTTAGATTTGGAACATTTTACTTATATTTAGTAAAAATGTACTTGGTTTTAGGAAAAACTAACTGCAATTTTCCTAATGTTTGAGTAAATATATACTTGGTATGAGGAAAATTGAACTAGAATCGAGTTCAAAGCATGCACTTCTTCCAAGGAAAAGTTTGAACTTGATATGAGAAATATTGCTTTAGCGCTATACGAAGTTAAATTTTCCTAAATATTAGTTCATTTTAACTCATTATAGGGTTCAATTTTTTCTGAGTGCATCCGTATATCGTAGAACGTGCAGATAGGTACAGAAGAATATTGTACAGAATTCAAGTCTACTATTCAAAATAATTCCCATGAAAATAATACCATCACACATATGGACGTTCAGTCGCATGTCCGTCTGGCGAAAAATCGGGAAATTTTCTCAAGGTAGAGGTTAAGCCTAGAGTTCGCGATGCTTCTCCTGATACAGCGAAAATAATGTCGTAAATATCGGAGAACTCGCCTGAGATTCCCGAAATAAACGAAAATAAAATTACGTACAAATTATGGAAAGGGATATTTATCTACATAAACAATTTAAAAAACAGCCAAAATCAGCTCAATCGTATGCCAAAAAACAATAGATTTCGACGCACTCTACTGTGTATCCATGTGTGCGCTGGTGGGTATCCTTCCGTGTGCGTGTGTGGGTTTGGGGATGTACGTAATGGTCCATTGATGTTGCCGTTGATGATGCTGGCGTTGTTTATGCGTTCTCGCATATGATTTTTCGTACATCAATTTTTGGTGTGCTGTGGGTTTATTCTCGTGACAAAAATATCTCAAGGAAGTTTCACTTTTTTTCGTTGTTGTGGCTGTCATTGTTCGTTTGTGATTTATGTTGATGTATGCGAACGTACACACACATACAGTTTGGATATACAGTTGACAGCAATTAAATCATATCAAGGCTTTAAAGTATTGAAGACTCCGATACTTTGGCCTTAAATATATTCATTTTTAAAAATTTGCAGAATTTTTCCGTACAACCTACTATGATGTTACATTTTTAAACATCTTAGTAGTTATATATATCTCGTGAATCTTCCCGACGATACACATTAAAAAACATGGTAAATATGATAGAATCTATCCCGGAAAATTTTACCAGCCACAAACAAATTAATATTATGCTCCAGTGTTTTTACAATTGCAAAATAAGCTGAAGTTAGTGTATCGTTTTGTGCAAAATAATAATTCGTCTCTTTAGAAGAAGTTTCGAGAAAACCCAAAAAGAAAAATAATTTAATTTCTACTCCGCAAGTAACCCTTAATTGGATCAAACTTTTTAAACACATCGGTCCCAATATCTATATATCCCAATATCTCACTTGAGAACGGTTGAACACATCTGTCTGATCTTTGTTACGAAATGTTCGTGGTAGTCCGAACTGGGTTTTAAGATGAAAAAACTTTTGGATAGTTGACCGCAAAATAGGAATATTTGTAAAAAACTGAAAGTGTATTCTATAGAAATTTTGAATGAACTCAAGGATATAAGTCTCAATTGAAGCAATGAATATGCGAAATTCTTTTATGTTATGTTCGTTATGATTCTGCGAAAGTTTTCGGAAGACAAAAATTCAGATAATTATAAAGAAAAGTAAAAAAATACGGACAAAATGCAAAAAATCTTTATATTTTATGCACTATTTGCCAGGAACATGTTGTTGCTATCGTCAACAACATATTTTGCTGATTCATTTTTATTTGGTTCATAATTCTACTTCGTAATCAGTCATCAAATAAAAAGGTAAATCCAAACCAAACCAAACACAAAGAACCAAACACAAAGAGGGCATTTCTTAAAAATCACAATGAGGCATTGAATGAAGACATGCGATTAATATTAGCCCAACTAGTAATGACAGGGCCACACTATCCGATGCACAGAATTTAATTTTACCGCCTTCATCTGAAATTGCAGCTAAGTTGTTGAAAAAGGTCGAACAGCTCATTCAGCAATCAAATTGCCGTTGAATACGCATATTAAAGAACTTCCAAAGTGCAAACTGTCGAAGAACTGTGGCGGTAATCGTGGTTGTGCAGTAACGGAAATTTATCGCTCGGTATGAATATACGACGTCTCACATAAAGGAGGACTTTGAGGACATTGGACCGAATAATGACGAGACAGGCGATCTTTATCCAAAAGTACATTTTGAGAGGATGATTACAATTGAATGACGACTTCACACAAATGATTCTTATGGTCTCAATATTAAAACATTCGATATCACCAATATTATTAAACTGATGCGAAAGGTGTTCCTAAACATTGTTCAAAATCCACTAAAGCGAACGTGACACTTCCATTGGCGTAATCTGAATTAGATCGTGCCATTAAATTTAATGTCTATGCCAGCAAACTTTAATCAATACAATAAGCACTGAGAACAAAAATTTTATCATTCGAGATTTGCTTAATCATTTGAAATAGCTTTTCAAAAATGCACACGATGGTCAAAAGCAAACTAATTGAAATATGGACAGAAACATTTTGTCCATATTTGTCGGGTCAGCTAGTATGAAAAATATGTAACATTGGTTGAGGAACAGTCTCCAAAGAATTGAGAAAAAAAATATTTTTTCCAAAAAAGTCTTTGTAATTGCACTAAAAATCTATAAAAAAGAAAAAAAACGGAAAGATTTGTTTTTAATAGGTAACATTATAACGAAGAAAAAAGGGTCTACATGCAAAAGATCCATGGTTAAATGTAAAATTTATTAAACTCTTTGTAGACGTAAAATAATTTAAAAATTTGGATAATGGATAAATAGAGCGAAAAAGCCTTTTGTAATTTAAATAACAAAATATTTACTCTCACTTTATAATAGATGAGATCTAAATGATGAAAACAAGACCTACTTGAAGGAAATCTATAGAAAAATGTAAAAATTATGCACTCAGAAAAATAGCATTCCTAAATCTGAGTAAAATCCATACTACAATTTAGTTCAACAATTTTACTCCTGCTCAGTAAAAATTTCCTTAAAAGTTGGAAAATTAACTAAGTCTGAGTAAAGTTTCCTTCTTTCAAAGCCATAGTAAATAGTTCATTTATTAAAAATAGGGTAGTAAAATTACTTAAAAACATTTCTTTGAATCTAATAACAAATTTTTAAGTAAAACAAAACTCAGAAATTTTTTGTATGGAAAAAATTCAATTTAGGAAATTTTAACTTAAAAATGTGTTTTTTCCTAAAATTAAGTTAATATGTTTACTGAAATTTATGCCAAGTTCTTCATACATTTAAGTATTAATGAACTTATGAAAAATCAGCTGAAATTGATTAAACAATTCTTGAATATTAAGCTAAGAAGCAATTCTCGTTCGTTTGCAGAGACTTATTTCTTAAATACTTCAAGTATTTTTCTAAAGAACCACTGCAAAGGCGCGTATCTTGCCTTCGCAGTAATCATGAAACTTTTGAGAAATATTTCATGTTGTAATTTTTTGTATCAGTTTTGTATACTCTGAAGCAAATCTATTTGTTTGATTTTTTAGTTAAATTGAACTTATTTTAATTTTTTTATTTAATCAATTACATTTTCTCCTCAGTTTAAGTAAAAAAATTTCCTCAGTTTAAGTAAATATTTACTTAGTTTTAGAAAAATTTTGTTTAAATTTAGTAAAAATTTACTTGGTTTTACGAAAAATTTACTTAGATTTAGAAAACATTCAGCAAAATTTTACTTAGATTTAGTATAAATGTACTTGGTTTGAGGAAAAACTTACTGGAATTTTTCTCAGTTTGCGTAAATATTAACTTGGTTGGAGGAAAATTGAACTAGGATCAAATATTGCTTTAGCGCTATACGAAGTTCAATTTCCCTAAATTTTAGTTCATGTCAACTCATTATAGGTCCACTTTTCTCTGAGTGTGGGGGTTTTCGTACCAACAAAAAAAAAATATTTTAAAAAATAAGTAAGGAAAGGCTAAAGTCGGGCGGGACCGACTATATGATACACTCCACTTTCTATCGGAATACAATCCAATTCAGTAAAAAAGGGAAAACGGGAAAATTTTTTGTATGTTTCCTCACAGGTTAGTTTCTGGTCCAATTTGTCAAATCGAGAATAATATTTGTTTCGGGCCTATATCCAAACATGGAATGAAGTGACTAACTTTCACAATAAGTTCTTCCAGGTAAAGTATAACGTGTTATTCTCAATTTTAAGAAATTCTCTGAAAATGAGCGGTTTCTGGGGGATCGAGCTATATGAGAGCTATATGTAAATCTGAACCGATGTGACCCACGGTTAACGTGGGTGTTTGTAGTTGAAATATATGATATTTTGCAAGACTTGAAGAAGATCTGTTAAAATATGTGGTTTCTAGAGCAGAAAAAGTCAAATCGGGAGCGAAATTTGACTGGGAGCTATATATAAATCTGAACCGATCTGACTTATTTTCACCATAGATGTTCCTAGTTTAAATATAAGATGTTTTGCCAATTTTGATGAAAATCTGTTAAAATTGCGACCTGTATCGTGATTACAACAATAGATGGACAGACGGACATTGCTAAATCGACTCAGAAAGTCAGGGAATTTAGAAATCAGTAGCTTCAATCATTCACTCCAAACTTATCCCGCGCCTCGCGGTTAGAAATTGGAGCGGCAGAGACGGTACAAAGCAGTATATTTTTTTTCAATGGCCTGTGGTTAATATTTCCGAATCAATTGGGCCTCTGTTACTCAAAAACGTGGAAATGCCAAAATTGGACTAAGCGGATGGACCATTTGAGGCGCAGTCAAGGTCAACATTTTCATGAAATAATCTTCAAATATTAAATTATATGGACCGTACTATCGATTCAAATAAAATGTTCATGCATTTTTTTTTTAATTTTATGTGTTTTTTTGAAAAACTTTACTATAGCTTTTAAAAAATCACCCTTTATTTATGTCATTTTCGGTTAAAAGAACTATTTGTGGCATGAAGATATGGTGTAAATGTTGGCCACGACTGCATCTGCGGTAGTCCATTCGGAAGGTCCAATTTTGGGCGACTCGATCGAGCATAGCGACTGGAGAGTCCATTCACTGAAAATAAAACGCAAATTTATGTCGCCTGGCTTCAATTCTAGCGCAAGTTGAATTTTGTACGCTTTAAGGCCTAGATCCTTACATCAAATACGCTAAGTTGTCGAATACGACGACAAGTCGATTTTCAACGGCCTTCTTTCTTACACAACGCTCTTTTTCGTAATACAGCTGAAACGCTGGTGGTACTGAACAAAAATGGCAAAACAGTTTGATATGAGTCAAGCGTGATCTGCCAGAAAAGCCTATGAATCCTCACGATGAATCACCCGATATATCCGAAATAAGTCATTTTGCAAATACGGTTTCCGTCCTTCAACTAAAATATTGTTGGGTCTCTTAACTTTTAACAACCATAATGGTAAGATTGTTGACTTCCCAACTAACTATTCCTTTTGTTTTTATCTTCCCTATTCTATTGCTGGGTATTTAGTTCCAACATTATCGTAGAGAAACATAGCACTCACTGCTCATGCGGGATTGTTTTTTATTCCCAGATCATTGTTTCCTCAGACGTCTCCAAATACAGCAATACAGCAACTCTCTCACACAGAAACATATATGTATACATATGTATATAGGTAATTAGATCACATTTTGCTGTTATATAGTGCAATTTTTTTCGCCAGGTGATGGTAACAGCAATTGATCTTTGATTATAATTTACATTCCCACCGTTCATTTCATTACCTTTTCTGACAGGGAATTATGTTTTGTATGTTTGTACAAAATTAACATATTTAAGGATATTTAACAAACTAAATATTGAATTTTCCTTATTCAATTTGAGATTACATCTATCTATACATGCATATATTCCAGTATATATCCGTACATATCTCTTCATTTCCAGTATCTGTTTTGACTTTGTTGATTTATTGCCGACTCTGTCTCTGACTCATCAAAGCAAACGAATCCAATCAAGTTTTCCTTTTTGACCTACAATTCTGTTATCATCAATTTGCGCGGATTTTTACTCAACGACAAACTTGTGTTTTTTGTTGATTACACAGTGACTACATGCTACCAAGTCCTTTCATTATCCAAACACGACAAAAAAATAAAAATTACAAAAAGCCATTAACATGAAGAAACTGTTAACAAACATACCACTCTCTATATGTTCTGAATCAATCAAATCAATGTGAAAAGCTAAAGAAAATCCCATAACAAATATGCGCTAAAGATATTTGATTTATTGGCAACAAAAAAGTCAAAACAAGCGACAATTCAAACTCATCGATTCGCAGTATATTGTGAAAGATAGTGGAAATAATCCTAAAAGGGATGTCTGGATGTCTAGTGTTGTCCTAAAATTAATGAAATTGAGCTTAATTAAAGACTATATATACCTTTAAAGCAGATTGAAATGCCATGATGGTGTGTGAATTGTAGTGCGTTGAATTTCTTGCGTTTTCATAAACTCCACCATGGGCTGAGGGTGTATTAATTTTGTCATGACGTTTGCAACACCTCCAAATATAATCCTGGTCCCTGATTGGGCTAAAATCAGTGATTTAACTTTGTTAAATTTCCCACTGATTTTGCCCTTCTACTTTTGACATTAATTTAAACATTTGAGACAACATATGCCTGCTGATGGATGATAACAATTCATCAAAATTTAATTGCAACTCATCTACATAAGCTGTCGTTTATTTACTTCTGCTGGCAGAAGAGCACATCTTCCACGAAAATCCTGACAATTTGAGATGGAAGAGCAATAAAACCACCAAAATGTGACTGCGTGCATGACCCCATCCCCTCAAACTATTAAATATTAGCCTGCAATAAAATCTTCCATTTCCGAAAACTGCCGAACATTCAAGAGACCAAAGTAAAAAATGAATTCTAATGAAGTGATGATTTGTGTTAATATACTTTTAGCCAAATGGAGAATACGTAATACAAGTCAAAGCACAAATTAGTTCCACTAGGAATACCAGGAATGATATGTGCCGAGATCCCATAACAGACTTGCCTTGCCTTACCACATACACACACGTACCGTGCACAACAGAATATTTACGGGTACCGGGAACAATAGGTCCGGGGAAAGAAAAATAAATTGCAAAGTATTAACTTAAATTACAACAACAGCAAATGGCGGCAACAAAGGAACTTGAGAGGAGCAATATTTTCGACATCACAAAGATCAAGGAAAGAAGCACTTCATAAGGCAACCTTTTCCCTTGCCATTGTTCGTGTTCTCGCTCATGTTGCTGTTGCCATTGCTATTGCTATTGCTGGTATTGCTGCTCCTGCCGCTGCCTATGCTGCTTCCATTATTTAAGTTGACATTGGGGAATTCGTGGCGTGTGCAATCAACAGGATTGGAAGAAGAAATGAATGGAAACGAAAATCACATGCCGCCCTTTATTTCGTTTGCCATATTAAAGAAAACTCTGCCCATTATGTACAGTGGCATATGGGACAGTCGATTTCAGAATGACATACATATTTTCGAGTTGAAATAAATCACCCACTCACTTCTGTGAACCGGAATGGGATTAATCATGTGTCATTTCATTGACATTGCGAAGCAAACTCTGAGAGAGTACACGACCCCAAATTACTCATTCAGCAATTGAATTGTTTCATGAGCACCGTTGTCATCGGTATCACCATCATAAAACTTTGTTAGAAACTCGCTCAGAATATAGCAATATAGACGTTAAAGTCACGTCTAGATATTTCATAATTCTAATATTGAAAATAACCCCTAAAATCATTTTTTCCGGTGTATTTTTTTGTGTGTTACATTTTTTCTGAATTTTTTACTGAATGATGGAATTGAAAGCACTTTAAATAAAAATTTTGATTCTTGTCTTAGAGTAAGTTATTGGTCGAATTATTGGACGATTTTATAAAAAATTAATAGCTGCAGTCAATGTTGCCTAAATGATGAAAATCGGAAGGAAATTGACGCCGTAGCGCTCATTTTTGTAAAAATTGACCAACGCCCAGACCAAACGGTTGACATGAAATTTTCGGGTAGTTTCCAAATAGTTTACGAAATTCGTCCTGACTAAACGGCAATAGCTAGAAACATGAAATTTGGTGTGTGCCTTGCATTTACAATTACCATGCAGACTAGCTACAAAAAGAGATTTTCAAAATTTGTACTTTTAAGTGAGCAACGAGACAAAAAGGGATAAAAATGGTACACATGAAGTAATAAATTGATATTTTGGAATTCTTTCTAACTTCTATACTAGTGCTTGGAATACTCTATAACTTGATATTTGGTCATTTTTTACAAGCTGGAACCATGTACCACTAGTATCTAGTATCTTACTCACAACTTAAGTACAATTTAAGTATTTATACACTCCACGAGAGTATTATGTCTTTGTGCATTTGTTTGTATCACCCAAAAGGAAGCGAGATAGACACATTGTTAATTATACCGATCAACTTAGAATCACTTTCTGAGTCGATTTAGCAATGTCCGTCTGTCTGTCCGTCTGTCCATCTATTGTTGTAATCAAATTACAGGTCGCAATTATAGTCCGATCTTGACAAAAATTGGAACAAATAAGTTTTGTGGATCAAGGACGAACGCTATTTAATTTGAGGCAAATCGGATCAGATTTAGATATAGCCCCCATACAAATGTCGCTCCCGATTTGACTTTTGCCGTTTTAGAAACCGCATATTGTACCCGATTTTCTTTAAATTTGGCACAACATCTTATAATCCAATTAGAAACACATATGCAGAAATTGGGTAAGATCGGTTCAGATTTAGATATAGCCTCCATATAAATGTCGCTCCCGATTTGACTTTTGCCGCTTTAGAAACCACATATTGTAACCGATTTTCTTTAAATTTGGCACAATAGCTTATAATCCATATAAAAAACATATGGTGAAAGTGGGTAAGATCGGTTCAGATTAAATTAAAGCCCAAATTTAAATGTTGCTCCCAAATGTTCAACCGATTTTGGCCAAACTATTCTTATTATATTTCACCTATTTCGTTCCAGATTTCAATATACCCTTATACAAATGTCCTTTCCGATTTAACATTTTTTGTCAAACACATACATTTATAAATACAAAAATCCTTCCCGTTTTCATTTCGTGATTTGAATTTTTCTACTCTAGAAACCACATATTTTAACAGATCTTCTTCAAATTTGGCAAAATATCTTAAGTTTTCATTAGAAACACCCATGGCAAAAATGGGCCAGATCGGTTCAGATTTATATATAGATCCCATACAAATTTCGCTCCCATATTTTTCCGCTCTAAAATCCACATATTTTAACAGATTTTCTTCAAAATTGGCAAAACACCTTATATTTAAACTAGAAACGCATATACTGAACTTGGGTAAGATCGGTTCAGATTTAGATATAGCCCCCATACAAATGTCGCTCACGATTTGACGTTTTCCGCTCTAGAAACCCCATATTGTAATCGATTATCTTTAAATTTGGCACCACATCTTATAATCCAATTAGAAAAACATATGCAGAAAACAGGTAAGATCGGTTCAGATTTAGATATAGCCCCCATACAAATGTCGCTCCCGATTTGACTTTTGCCGTTTTAGAAACCGCATATTGTACCCGATTTTCTTTAAATTTGGCACAACATCTTATAATCCAATTAGAAACACATATGCAGAAATTGGGTAAGATCGGTTCAGATTTAGATATAGCCTCCATATAAATGTCGCTCCCGATTTGACTTTTGCCGCTTTAGAAACCACATATTGTAACCGATTTTCTTTAAATTTGGCACAATAGCTTATAATCCATATAAAAAACATATGGTGAAAGTGGGTAAGATCGGTTCAGATTAAATTAAAGCCCAAATTTAAATGTTGCTCCCAAATGTTCAACCGATTTTGGCCAAACTATTCTTATTATATTTCACCTATTTCGTTCCAGATTTCAATATACCCTTATACAAATGTCCTTTCCGATTTAACATTTTTTGTCAAACACATACATTTATAAATACAAAAATCCTTCCCGTTTTCATTTCGTGATTTGAATTTTTCTACTCTAGAAACCACATATTTTAACAGATCTTCTTCAAATTTGGCAAAATATCTTAAGTTTTCATTAGAAACACCCATGGCAAAAATGGGCCAGATCGGTTCAGATTTATATATAGATCCCATACAAATTTCGCTCCCATATTTTTCCGCTCTAAAATCCACATATTTTAACAGATTTTCTTCAAAATTGGCAAAACACCTTATATTTAAACTAGAAACGCATATACTGAACTTGGGTAAGATCGGTTCAGATTTAGATATAGCCCCCATACAAATGTCGCTCACGATTTGACGTTTTCCGCTAGAAACCCCATATTGTAATCGATTATCTTTAAATTTGGCACCACATCTTATAATCCAATTAGAAAAACATATGCAGAAAACAGGTAAGATCGGTTCAGATTTAGATATAGCCCCCATACAAATGTCGCTCACGATATGACATTATCCGCTCTAGAAACCCCATATTGTACTCGATTATCTTTAAATTTGGCACCACATCTTATAATCTAATTAGAAACACATATGCAGAAATTAGGTAAGATCGGTTCAGATTTAGATATAGCCCCCATACAAATGTATATATGTTTTCATATATATAGCTCCCGATTTGACTTTTGCCGTTTTAGAAACCACATATTGTACCCGATTTTCTTTAAATTCGGCACAACATCTTATAATCTAACTAGAAACACATATGCAGAAATTGGGTAAGATCGGTTCAGATTTATATATAGCCCCCATACAAATGTCGCTCACGATTTGACATTTTCCGCTCTAGAAACCCCATATTGTACTCGATTATCTATAAATTTGGCACAACATCTTATAATCCAATTAGAAACACATATGCAGAAATTAGGTAAAATCGGTTCAGATTTAGATATAGCCTCCATACAAATGTCGCTCCCGATTTGACTTTTGCCGTTTTAGAAACCACATATTGTAACCGATTTTCTTTAAATTTGGCACAATAGTTTATAATCCATATAAAAATACCTATGGTGAAAGTGGGTAAGATCGGGTCAGATTAAATTATAGCCCAAATTCAAATGTTGCTCCCAAATGTTCAACCGATTTTGGCCAATCTATACATATTATATTTCACCTATTTCGTTCTAGATTTCAATATACCCTTATACAAATGTCCTTTCCGATTTAACATTTTTTGTCAAACACATACATTTATAGAATACAAAAATTCTTCCCGTTTTCACTTTCGTGATTTGAATTTTTCTACTCTAGAAACCACATATTTTAACAGATCTTCATCAAATTTGGCAAAATATCTTATGTTTCCATTAGAAACAATCATGGCAAAAATGGGCCAGATTGGTTCAGGTTTACATTTAGCTTCAATTCAAATTTCGCTCCCGATTTGATTTTTTCTACTCTAGAAACCACATATTTTAACAGATCTTCTTCAAATTTGGCAAAATATCTTAAGTTTTCATTAGAAACACCCATGGCAAAAACGGGCCAGATCGGTTCAGATTTATATATAGATCCCATACAAATTTCGCTCCCATATTTTTCCGCTCTAAAATCCACATATTTTAACAGATTTTCTTCAAAATTGACAAAACACATTATATTTCAACTGGAAACACCTGTGGTGAAAATGTGTTAGATCGGTTCAGATTTACATATAGCTCCCATACAAATTTCGCTCCCGGATTGACTTTTGCCACCCCAGATACCACATGTTTTCTCCGAATTTCTTCAAAATGAGCATAACACCTTTACTTGAACTGAAGAAACTTATTGTGAAAGTAAGTCACTTCATTCTATGTTTGGATATAGCCACGATAAAAATATTCCTCTCGATTTGACGCATTGGGTTAGGTCATATTAGACTATGATTAGGAAACATACAAAAAACCTTCCCGTTTTCATTTTTTTACCGAATTGAATTGTGTTCGGATAGAAAGTGGAGTGTGTCATATAGTCGGCCCCGCCAGACTTTAGCCTTTCCTTACTTGTTTTTAAAAATAAATATATTTTAAAAATGTACAATATCTTTATTTAACTATACATAAGAGATTAGAAGTGAGTTGCCAATTTATTCACACACTTTTTTACAAATCGCATACAATTGACCCTTACGATTGGATTTAGTTGCGTTTTAGGAACCACAGATTGCTTGAATATGAATTTTCACATTGGAAGTGGAATGTATATGTTAAAGTTTCATATAGCATCTAAACTAGTTTCCCGTCACAAGAGCGAAAAGTAATGCCTTAAGGCACCATTGTGAAATTGATTTCGAATCTGTACTGCATTAAACTTTAATTGGTATTTTAAAATAGTAAAATTTTAAAGTAATAAAATCCTTGTTATGTTCGTCCGACTTAAGCTTTTCCCCACACATTGGTCTATTTATATTTATGTAGGCTGACGAAAAGTAGTGGTTTTATGGGATATATAAGTCGAAGCGTATCCATAATCAAACCAGAATATATGCCAAAATACGCATTTGTTACTAAATACCATATTGAAAGATCCAATTATGGTGGTTATTTAAATATTTTCAATTGTCACAATAATTGATTGATTAATTGTTGACGTTAATTATTTGTTTGCATATTATCAATTACCTTTGATAATTATATCTATCAAATAATAATTGAATGAGTATGTGTTGCATTTAGCTGATGGCGTCAGGAACGAAATTTGTATGAGAGCTATATGTAAATCTGAACCAATGTGACCCAGTTTCATACATACTTTTTGGGTGTTTTTCATTAAATTAAATTTCGATCCTCAAGCATCGATAACACTAGTCAACAGTCAAAATGTACTCGGGATGCGATAATTTTTTCTGTGTAGATAACCTTGACATGAGCTCGAAAAACGCAATAAAATTTTTTTTTTCGTTTGGTTTTTTTTTATTTTTTTTTTTTTTTAAATTGTAAAAATTTTTTTTGGTTAATTTGTTTCGTCCGGCATAACTCGGGAACCACTAGCCCGATTTAATTGAATTAAATTTTAAAAAATTTAAAATTACTTAATCTGTTCATATTCCTATACAAGCAACAGTTTCCAAGTTAAAAATGAATATATAAAGGAAAAAACTTATTTTTTGCCTAAAGATTTAAATTTTTTTTTTTAAAAATCCATAAAAAATCCAAAATGAAAAAAAATGTCATATCTTATTACTTTTACGTAAAGTCACATAACCTATGAGCAAAATGAGACAAAGATCATGAAAATCGATGCACGCGTTTCGCTTTTATTCGCAATTGAGTAAAGGTATGAATTTCAAAAATTTGCTCGACATATGCACAACTTTGTCTATGGTAAGGTTTTTTCTTTTTTTTTGATTCTCAGAATTAACAAAACGGAATAAACAAAGGGTTATTTAATTTTTATGATTGCGTAAGCAAAGTAATAAACGCTAATAAATGTGCGTGAACAATTAAAAGGAAAAAAGGGAATTGTAATTTTAAATTTTTTAAAATTTAATTCAATTAAATCGGGCTAGTGGTTCCCGAGTTATGCCGGACGAAACAAATTAACCAAAAAAAATTTTTAAAATTAAAAAAAAAAAATAAAAAAAAAACCAAACGAAAAAAAAATTTTTTATTGCGTTTTTCGAGCTCATGTCAAGGTTATCTACACAGAAAAAATTATCGCATCCGGAGTACATGAAATTTTTTTCATTTTGTTGAGTAGTGTAATCGATTCCAGTATAAAATTGGGCACTTGTAATCGATTCCAAAAGAATCGGGTTTGAACCCTCAGAATCGATTCTCGATTAGAATCGGAATCGATTTACCAGTCACTAGTTTAAATATAAGATGTTTTGCCAATCAAGAAAATCTGTTAAAATATGTGGATTCTGGAGCGGAAAAATTCAAATTGGGAGCGAAATTTGCTTGGGAGCTATATATAAATCTGAACCGGTCTAACACATTTTTACAACAGGTGTTTCCAGTTGAAATATAAGGTGTTTTGCCAATTTTGAAGAAAATCTGTTGAAATATGTGGATTCTAGAGCGGAAAAATTGAAATTGGGAGCGAAATTTGTGTGGGAGCTATATATATAAATCTGAACCGATCTAACAAATTTTTACCACAGGTGTTTCTAGTTGAACTATAAGATGTTTTGTCGACTTTGAAGAAAATCTGTTGAAATATGTGGTATCTAGAGTGAAAAGGGTCCAATCGTATGGGGGCTATATCTAAATCTTAACCGATTTTTTCAAATTAAATAGCGTTCGTCCTTGTCCCGAAAAACTTCGTTGTGCAAAGTTTCGTTTGGTTCTGGCTACAATTGCAGACACTTCCATTGGCGTAATCTGAATTAGATAGTGTCATTAAATTGAATGTCTACACCAGCAAACGTTAATCGATACAATAATCAAAATGCAAGAACAAATTTTTTCTCATTCCAGGTTTGCTTAAACATTTGAAATAGCTTTTCAAAAATTCACACGACGATCACAAACGATTGATTTTGAGATGCGATTAAAATGTGTTTCCAATGGAATTACAAAGATTCCTTCTTTAAATACCTTTATCAGCTAACCTTAGTCCAAAAAAACTACACAACAAGTTAGTAAGCTTCAGTCGGCTAAACTGGCTTATATATACCCTCACTCGCATATATACGGAAGTTATAAAGAACTAAAATTTACATAGGGCAGGATAATTTGTGTGGAAGGTACTAGCAGGTTCGTGTTACATGATCCCAACTTCCACATTTGTAAAGCAATTGTTAAAACATGATCAAATAACAAGTCTTACTGGATTCCATGCAACAGTATAGAAGCTATGAAGGATTTAATATTATCTAGGATAGAGACAATTGTGTGTGAAGAAGGGGCGTGGCTAAAGCGTAAATATTTTTTAGGTTTACAGTGATTATAAAAAACTTTAAAATATCTAATTCCAAATGATTTTGACTACCCGTATGGATGTTATGTCGGTTTTATTATAAGTACCAGAAGGGACGTCCATCTTCCCTGCGAATATATGTTCTATTAAGGTATTGCTAAATATCAAATTTCACAGTATTCCGTTCATCTGTATAGAAGTTATAATGGTTTTAATTTTAAGAATGGGCGTGGCAAAACCGGTCATACTTAGTACACTTAATGTGATTATACTAACATTATCAAATACCAAAATATAGCTGATTCCGAATATCCGTGTGGAAGTTACTTAAGTTTTAATTTAACATAGGAATGTGGGTCGTTTGTGTGGGAGGTACCATTTTCGAACTTAAACTAAGTTTGGGAAAAATATTACCATGTGCAAAGTGTGAAGTAATTCCTTAGCTCCTCTCGGGAGTTATCGTGTACACCATCCTGCCAGACGGACGGACATGGCTCAGACATCTTAAAAAGTCGTGAAACGGATTTGGTCCAAACATACTTAGGGTCTTAAGTCACTCCTTCAATGCGTTACACTTTTTCTCTCTCCCAAATGATATATACCCTCCAACTCTGTACATTGGGCGTATACAAACTAAATAAAATTGTCACTTCTTTGCCGCTTCAATAGACCGCAATCGATAATCCCAACTTGTTGCAACAGCATGACGAATACGACAGCCAACTAAACCACTGTACTGTGGTGGGGGTCTTGTACACTTGGAGAGCATTTTCTATTGTTATAGTTGTTGCTTCTTTGTTGTGCTCGTTCTTTATCCTGGCGGCACTCGTGCCTTTCTCCCCCTTCATCGGTTACGATTCCTTAGAATTCCGCCGCTGTTGTTCTCCACAGCACAGTACAGATACAGATGGAGCCGCTGCTCTTAAGGGGTACTTTTTATTTCATTCTTCCTTTCCTTCATTTTTATAGGCATTTTTCGCTTTTAATGCCATTTACTCTATGCACAGTAATCAATCATCAATTACCGTTAAATCCATCAGGAATTATGCGTTAAATTGATTGAATGTCTGTGTACATGTTTCGGATGTGTCTGTGTGTGTGTGAGTGTGCTTGGGTGCGGAACTGTTGTGTTCACTACAACACCGTTCACCCCGCCACCATGTATTGAGTGCCGCACACAACTGTGTGCGGTTGTTCACATTGTGTGTACGTGTGTATCGAGCCGAACGAATGTTGAAGTGTGGCAGAAGGAAAGTGTATCAAAGAAGGAATGGTATAAAAACAACATTAGTGATTTAGAGAGCAGTTGGGAGAAAGTGAGAGAGAGAGTGTGAGAGTAAACTCACATTATTTTACACTTTAAATGTATGTGTTGCAGCTGATGTTTATGTTTACCAAAGTTTTATTCTGGTACTTCACGCACACACACACAGGAACATTACTTACTTGTAGGCACACTAGGATGGCCCGAAAAAAAAAAATACAACCGGTCTTCTTGACTCAAGCACCTAAAGTAGTTTGCAATATGGCAAGGTTCAATGGCCTCAATGCGTATGTGATAAATATTGAGACTTACGTCGCACAGTGGTTTAGATTCAATTTAAGAAAATTTGTAATTTCCATGAAGTCTAGGACCACACTAATGTCCTCGCATACTTTTGGTTGGGTTGGGCGTAGTTGGATTGTGTTGTTTTGTTCTGGAATTTTATGTAGTTATTTGATGAGGTTTAATAAACT
>OX377618.1:165355639-165389130 GCA_947397865.1 Polietes domitor
AAAAAGCTATCAATAACATTTATTTCAATTACACTGTTTACATTACAAGGACATAGTGTATCAGAACCAGTCATCATTGACCACACAATATTACTTAGATTAAAATCACCCAATACAATTACTTGGTAATTGTTGTTCAAA
Organism: Polietes domitor; assembly: GCA_947397865.1. Lineage (NCBI taxonomy): Eukaryota > Metazoa > Arthropoda > Insecta > Diptera > Muscidae > Polietes > Polietes domitor. The sequence goes on from OX377618.1 coordinate 165,355,781, forward strand.
GAGACTAAATCAATAATATTCTGAATGTGTATATCATATAAAAAATCAGAACTGCCAGGAGGAATATACGAAACAAAAACAAGTAAGCTACCATGCAATCCTCTCAAAGAAATACATAACTGGTCGATTAATGAATCAGAATTAGGCAAAGGGCACAGAGAGGAAATTAATTCTCTCCTTACAGCAATCAGCACACCTCCTCCTCTCGTACAATTAGTCCTCGAGAAGTCTCTATCTTTGCGATAAATACAGAAAATAGACGGATCAAAAAACTCCTCGCTAGCAAAATCATCGTTGAGCCACGTTTCAACTAAAACAACAACATCAAAATCACAATGAAGTGATGCATTAAATACTTTGTCGAATTTCGATCTCATTCCACCCATATTCTGATAATATATCCTTAACTTTTGGAATTTAGTAGCGCAACTCAAGGCTTCTTCTCCATTAATCGCTGTTTTTGAAAAAAATCAAAAGGACGAATGCGAACCTCTGAAGGCCACAAGGAGGGCTTAAATAGCTCATTGTAGAAAGCTGCAGATATACCAAGTTTAAATGATACTCTTTTCATGGCGTTCAAGTCAGCATCTTTTTTTATCAATACATAGCATTCCAAATTACTTTTAGCAACATTTGTATGTTTTTCCACGTAACTCATAATCTGTTCAGCTGTTACAGATGGTTTAAATGAAGAAATGTGCACCCACTTTCTACTAGCCACAACATCAAGTTCATTGTTAGTGTTGTCACCAAAAACCACACGTTTCCGCCTTCTTTTTTGCTTAGCATTAACCCACGGCAAATTGTTTGCTGGGATATCATTCTGGGATGTAGCAGCGAAAACAACTTCAGCGTCAGCATCAGCACAGTCGGCAGCATTAGCAACATTAACAACATTGGGACCAACATTAGCAGCATTGATAGCAGAGACATCACACATTGAAACATTAACAGTAGCGTTAGCTCCTACTACACCAACAACTTCCTTTAATTGAGAGATAGACGAAGACAGAACAATCTCACTGCGCACGACATCATCAGGAATAACAATAACATCACCAGGGCGATCAGTGTTATTGCAGTCAGAGCGAGCAGCAGTGTTAGAAACAGCAGAATGGGATGGTGAAGAACGAGAAAGTGAATGACCCTCACATTGATGCACATTAGACGAAGAGATAGCCTTGAACGGTGTTTGTTCATGAAGCAAAACACTCTCACTCATTTCTTTACTCACGAACAAATGAAACTGCGATTTTAGCTCTCTCATTTCATTTGATAAAGCAGACACGGCAGCAACCAAATCTTTGGAAACGTTCACACAGTCATTACAATTGTAAACAATATTTGCGGACGATTTAAGCAGTTTGTAATCATATTCATTTTCAATGCCAGCACACATTTTATGAAACTTTGAACTACAAATGTTACATTTAATACAGATACTGCTGTTTATCACTTTAAAACAACCAGAGCACACCGACTTCGGTAGAGAAGACATAACGAAACGACTTATTCAAACAAGAGTCAGAACTGAACTCCCATACAAATTTCGCTCCCGATTTGACTTTTTCCGCTCTAGAAACCACATATTGTATCAGATTGTCTTCAGATTTGGCAAAACATCTTATATTTCATCTAGAAACAACTGTGGTAAAAATGGGGCAGATCGGTTCAGATTTATATATGGCTCCCATACAAATTTCGCTCCCGATTTTAGTTTTTTCGCTCTAGAAACCACATATTTTAAAAAATCCTCTTCAAATTAGGCGAAATATATTATATTTGTCCTTGAAACACCCATAGTGAAAATGGGTCAGATCGGTTCAGATTTACATATAGCTCCATACGAATTTCACTGCCGATTTTAATCTTCTCACTCTAGATACCATATATTACAAGAGATTTTCTTCAAAATATGCAAAACATCTTATAGTTCAACTAGAAACACCTGTGTTAGATCGGTTCAGATTTATATATAGCTCCCATACAAATTTCGCTCCCGATTTAACTTTTTCCGCCCCAGAAACCACGAATTTTCACCGAATTTCTTCAAAGTGAGCATAACACCTTATATTTGAACTGGAAGAACTTATTGTGAAAGTTAGTCACATTTTCACGATTTTAGCAGTATCGATCGATTGCACGAATATAGCTGCAATAATTAAATCGGTTCCACTTTTATCCCTTTTAGTTTCTTTCCTCTCTTAAAAGTACAAAGTTCGAAAAATCTCTATTTGCAACACACCGAATTTCATTTGTCTAGCTACTACGTTTAGTCAGGACCAAGGTTCGATGTTTATCCCTTTTTATCCCATTTTACCCCCTAAAAGTAAGAACTTTGCAAAGCCCTGAAACTTTCATTACCCTAACAACAAATACGAAAACATTTTCAAGTGTCACTATGAAAAAAAACCAAACCAAAAATTACTATAAATGTCCAATAATTCGACCAGTAAGTTACTCTAAGACAAAAATCCACATTTATATTTAAATTGCTTTCAAGGGTCCATTATTTCAGAAGAAAATCCACAAAAATGCAGAAAAAAACATTCACCAGAAGTACATGATTTTGAGGGGTATTTTCAGGAGCGTTTAGCTCACAGACGTGTTGATCTAGGAACGAAATATTTTGCAAATTTTGCAATTAAAAAATTCAAACTTTATTTTTGTGGGGTAACTGGAATTTGTTTTTCCATTTGTATGGGCAGTGACCTGGTCTATTATATCCAGATTATTTATTTCAAGCTCTTGTTCTGTCCTTTCAAAATTGTATAAAATTTTTAGTGTATTATTAGCCTCGGATTTTCTTTTAGACTAGGGCGGCTAGGACGAAATGGAACTCAATATGAGAATTCATTGTCCATACTAGCTGGTTTTGCAAACGTAGTGACAAAATTAATACATCCCCTCCCTTGGTTGAAGCTATAAAAACGCATTTGTCGTCATAGTTGAATTTATTTAAAACCACTAAAACGTCTGTCATTCCGCCTGTCTGTTGACTTGCTTCATATTGTGTGTGTCTGGAATTTAAGTACATAAGAGTATGATTATGTACATAGACAGCTATGTATGTAAAGGGTGTACTGGAATTTATGCAATGTTATTTCCTGAAAGTTTAGTTTTCCGTTTTGTTGAAAACCCGTTGGCGTTTTGAATGTAATGTGAAAGGGAACAAAAGCGGAGAATGTTATCAATCAGGTGGCTGCAGCTAGAATAGTTAAATTCAGTGAAGACGTTGTTTAGAGATGGCCAGCATGTTGTTTAGAGAAGCCAAGCCTATTCAGGAAAACTAAATTGGCGTTTTTTCAGAATGTAGTGAATACTCAGTTCATATCGATAAGAATACTACAATTTGACGCCCTTCTTAGGAGACCACCCTACTGAAAATTGGATTTCCATGCAATATAAGAAATTATTCCAGCAATGAAATTAATTGTGTTTTCGCGGAAGAAATATTCCATTTTTGATCTGAACCCCATGGAAAATCTGTGGCGTATATTGGTTCGCAAGATTTAGACAATTTAAGATTGATAAAGAGCTAAAACCCTCCATTTTAACAGAGTCACTTAGGATATAATACAATCAGCCAATTAGGATAACATGTAATCAGTTCTATACATAAACAAGTAAGGAAAGGCTAAAGTCGGCCGGGGCCGACTATGTGATACACTCCACTTTCTATCCGAACACAATTCAATTCGGTAAAAATCAAGAGGAATATTTGTATCGGGGCTATATCCAAACATGGAATGAAGTGACTAACTTTTACAATAAGTTTTTTCAGTTCGCTCATTTTGAAGAAATTCGATTAAATGTGGTGTAAAAAGTCAATCCGGGAGCGAAATTTGTATGTGAGCTATATGTAAATCTGAACCGATCTAACACATTTTCACCACAGGTGTTTCCAGTTGAAATATAATATTTTAGAGCGGAAAAATTTGGGAGCGAAATTTGTATGGGATCTATATATAAATCTGAACCGATCTGGTCCATTTTTGCCATGGGTGTTTCTAATGGAAACATAAGATATTTTGCTAAATTTGATGAAGATCTGTTAAAATATGTGGTTTCTAGAGTAGAAAAAATCAAATCGGGAGCGAAATTTGAATGGTAGCTATATGTAAATCTGAATCGATCTGGCCCATTTTCACCATGGGTGTTTCTAGTTTAAAATAAGATGTTTTGCCAATTTTGAAGACAATCTGTTGTGATATGTGGTATTCAGAGTGAAAAGAGTCAAATCGGGAGTGAAATTCGTATGGGGGCTATATCTAAAACTGAACCGATTTTCTTCAAATTAAATAGCGTTCGTCCTTGTCCCGAAAAACTTCGTTGTGCAAAGTTTCATTTGGTTCTGGCCATAATTGCGACCTGTAATTACAAGAATAGATGGACAGACAGACAAATGGATATTGCTAAATCGATTCAAAATGTGTTTCTAAGACGATCAGTATAATTAACAATGGGTATATCTCTCTTCCTTTTGGCTGTTACAAACATATGCACAAAGACATAATACTCTCGTGGAGTATATAAAGATTAGTTGAACTAAAAACAATGAAAAGTCGTTAAGTTCGGCCGGGTCGAATCTTATATACCCTCCACCACGGAGTGCATTCCACAGTATTACCGGTTGACTTTACATAGAATACAGTACCATATTAGGGAAATTTTAATATTTTTGATATGTTATATTTGTTTTAAATAAATTGTATTGCTTCACTATTAGAATAGTAATAGTCCACTACTATATATAAATATAATACTGCAATTGTAATCATAAAGTGGACACGAGACAGCAATCTTCAAAAATGTGCCCTAAATATTAGGTGTCATTATAGAGAAAGATTTTCACTTAGGGTCGATAACCCCCATTAGCAATTTCTTGATTCAGCTACAGACAAAGTGACTGTACCATTCTGACAGGAAAATTACAAATTTCAAAGATCCGTTATGTTTCGCTTCCACATGGGACTATACATATCTAGTTTCAAGTTTCTTGATCCGATTTATTGACATCAGTTTTATTCGTAGTCGGTTCATAGGTTCCATTTTTATCCCTTTTTGTCGAATTTCTAAACTTTTATTCTGCTAATTTTTTTATTTACTTTTTCGGAATGTACGCAACAATTTCAAGAGCATATAAAACAGCACAGTGCAACACGAAAATAATAACCATATAACATAAAGGCCAAAAAGGGCCCGTTTCTCCCAGTTTTGCTCAAAGTCATGCACTTTTTTTGGCCCCCCAAAATAGTGGGCCCTCAGTGTCATTTTTTGCAAAAAAAGTGATCATTTCCTCAGACTCATACCTTGCAAACCGTTTGAAATTTTACTCTCTGAAGCAAAGTTGTAGCTCTTGTCATAAAGTACGAAAATTTTGAACATATGAAATCAAAAAACTTTATTTTCAAGTTTAAAATCGCAAAAAAAAAATTAAAAAATTCGAATTTTTAACCTTTTTCCCTTGATCAGGTCTATAGGTAGCAAACGGTTCAAAATTCAAGAAAGCAATCAACTACAAAAATGTACCTTAGATCTCAATAAACAACTTTCTAGAACATATGAACTTACTAGAAATGAGTTTAGAACCGTCTAGGTAGGAAAAATATATCTTGCTGGACTGTTTCTGTTAATGGTCATTCCGACTACAGTGCGTATGAGTGATATTAGCCTTAATCAACAGCACGTATACGCTACCTACACACAGTACAGCATATACGATTTGTGCGACGACATTTGCAATTTTGAGCTACAACTTTGCCTCAGATACTTAATCAAAATCCAAACAGTTTGAGCCTGCGAAAATGATATCTTTTTTGTAAAAATAACACCGTGGACTCAATTTTTTGGGGGGTGAGTGGTGAGTAAAAAAAGTGCATACCTTGGCCAAAACTGGCAGACAAGGGTCTTTTTTGGTCTTTTATCACGTAGTGGTGTCCGTATATGGTTATATTTCTATGACTTAAAAATTACACACAGTGTAATCTAAATATTAGGGGTTTTTTTTTAGTCCTTGTTAGGGAAATTTTTTTCCTCTGGGCCGATGTCGCCCACTTTCAATCCCAAGCGACCTTCATTCATAAGACACATTTACGGAAAACTTTCATTTCATTCGGCATTTCATTTCAGCAGACGGACATGGCTAGATCGTCTTGGAATTTTACCACGACCAAGAATGCATATGGGGCATTCTTCGACAAATCGGACAGTCGAAGAAAAAATATTTTTGATTTCCTCATTTTTTATAAAAAAAAACACTTCTCCTAGTATATATTGGGTTTTTTCTTATTACTAGCTGAAAATATATACCTTTTTTAAAAAATCATTAAATAAAAGTTCTTTTTCAACTCTTTTGCTCATAACTTCTTCAATAATGGTCCGAATTAGATATTATTATTTTTGTTTTTTTGAAGTACTTTTCAGAAAACATATTGAAACAAATATTCATATGTTTTTGTATACAAATTTTTATTATACCCTACACCACTTCGTGGTCTAGGGTATTATAAGTTAGTTTCGCGCCAAATGTTTGTAACACCAAGAAATAATCGAGCTAGACCCACCTTTAAGTATACCGATCAGCTTAGAATCACCAGCTGAGTCGATTTAACGATGTCTGTCTGTCCGTCTGTCCGTCTGTCCGTCCGTCCGTCCGTCCGTCCGTCTGCTGTCCATCTAAGCTTGTTCGCACTCTACAGGTCGCAACTGTTGTCCGATTGTCATGAAGCTTGGCAGAATTTATTTTTTCTGGCCAAGGACCATTGGTATTGAATTTGGAGGAAATCGGTTCAGATTTAGATATAGCCCCCATACAAATGTCGCTCCCTATTTCACTTTTTCCGCTTTAGAAACCACATATTGTACCCGATTTTCTTTAAAATTGGCACAACATCTTATAATCCAACTAAAAACACCTATGCAAAAATTGGATAAGATCGGTTCAGATTTAGATATAGCCCCCATACAAATGTTGCTCCCGATTTGACATTTTCCGCTCTAGAAACGACATATTGTACCCGATTTTCTTTAAAATTGGCACAACATCTTATAATCCAACTAGAAACACCTATGCAAAAATTTGGTAAGATCGGTTCAGATTTAGATATAGCTCCCATACAAATGTCGCTCCCGATTTGACATTTTCCGCTCTAGAAAAGACATATTGTACCCTATTTTCTTTAAATTTTGCAGAACATCTTATAATCGAACTTGAAACACCTATGCAAAAATTGGGTAAGATCGGTTCAGATTTAGATATAGCCCCCATACAAATGTTGCTCCCGATTTGACATTTTCCGCTCTAGAAACGACATACTGTACCCGATTTTTTTTAAAATTGGCACAACATCTTATAATCCAACTAGAAACACCTATGCAAAAATTGGGTAAGATCGGTTCAGATTTAGATATAGCTCCCATACAAATGTCGCTCCCGATTTGACATTTTCCGCTCTAGAAACGACATATTGTACCCGATTTCTTTAAATTTGGCAGAACGTCTTATAATCGAACTAGAAACACGTATGCAAAAATTGGGTAAGATCGGTTCAGATTCAGATATAGCCTCCATACAAATGTCGCTTCCGATTTGACATTTTCCGCTCCAGAAACGTCATATTGTACCCGATTTTCTTTAAATTTTGTAGAACATATTATAATCCAACTAGAAACACGTATGCAAAAATTGGGTAAGATCGGTTCAGATTTAGATATAGCCCCCATACAAACGTTGCTCCCGATTTGACATTTTCCGCTCTAGAAACCACATATTGTACCCGATTTTCTTTAAATTTTGCAGAACATCTTATAATCGAACTAGAAACACGTATGCAAAAATTGGGTAAGATCGGTTCAGATTTAGATATAGCTCCCATACAAATGTCGCTCCCGATTTCACTTTCACCGCTTTAGAAACCACATATAGTACCCGATTTTCTTTAAAATTGGCACAACATTTTATAATCGAACTAGAAACACCTATGCTGAAAGTGGGTAAGATCGGTTCAGATTTAGATATAGCCCCCATACAAATGTCGCTCCCGATTTGACTATTTCCGCTCTAAAATCCACATATTGTACCCGATTTTCTTTAAAATTGGCACAACATTTTATAATCGAACTAGAAACACCTATGCTGAAAGTGGGCATGATCGGTTCAGATTTAGATATAGCCCCCAGCTTCCGATTTGACTTCTTCCGCTCTAAAATCCACATATTGTACCCGTTTTTCTTTAAAATTGGCACAACATCTTATAATCCAACAAAAAAACCTATGGTGAAAGTGGGTAAGATAGGTTCAGATTTAGATATAGCCCTCATATATTTCAACTAAGAAGACATATATGTCAAATATATGGGTCATATTTTGGTATAACCCCCATACAAATTGGGCCCCCATTCCACTCTATTACATCTCTAGAACCCACATCGTGCATTAGATCTCGATATAATTTTGCATATCATGTCATATTTCAACTAAGAATACCTTCTTTGAAAGTGATCTATATGGAACCTCTTTTTAATGTAGAGCCCTTACAAATGGTCCCATTTTAATTTTTACCCCTCAAGAACGCAAATTTTACATCGGTTTTTTTTTTAATTTTGCAGATTATATTATATTTCAGAATACAAAGTCAAATATGTGTGTCCATTCTTTGGAATAACCCAAATGGGGCCCCATTCTACTCTAATACAGCTCTAGAAACTACGTCTTACATCGGATCATGATATATTTCAACTATGAATACCTACAGTGAATGAGAAATATATAGGCCCATGTTTTGTGCCGGTGTTGTTGTAGGCCTCCTTTCAAATGTCGGTCCGATTCATCCTATTATTACTGTATAATATGTATTTGTCTGCCGGAAAATTGGATAAATTATTTACCATATTCGTTAAATATGACTAAAGAAGAATTTATGGTAAACTGTATAATTTATATGAACTACAAAAAATTGCTCCCATGAAACACCTGGGTTTAGTAATAAAAGCGATGTATATACGCAGGGAGTGGTGTAGGGTATTATATAGTCGGCTCCGCCCGACTTTATCCTTTCCTTACTTGTTTTTAAATTAAAAGTGTATTTTTTAAATGTTTGTACTCTTCGATTTTGTCAAAAAAAAAATATTTAAACATGTTTTTATGCTGTAAATTTTGAGCCTTAGTTGAAATGGGCCTATAATAATTACTTGGTTTTTTAATTTTTTGAAAATTTGGAAAAAACGAATTTTCTAATCTCCAATGTATGCTTCATCTCTTCAGCTATTTTGAGTTGATATTTACAAAATCTTATCTTTGACAAAATCGAAGAGTACAAACAAATTGGTAATAAAAATATAACAAATTAGAAGAAATCAAAAATATAGAGGCATGGCAAAGCGTATATATTTTATGGGATTGAAGTAATTATATAAACTATTTCATATATAAAAGTGCAACTGATGTTGCCAATCTGATTAACATCCAATCAGATTAGCTTTATGTTGACCAAAGTTTACGCAAACGTGTGTGGATGGTACAATGAGGGGTGTAGCAACATAGCCCATATTTCAGATGTGTAAAACAACTATGCAAATATTGCCAAGGATCAAATTTCACAGTGGAAGTGTGGAAGTTACAGTAGTTTTAATTAATCATAGGAAAATGGGTCATGTGTGTGGAATGTACCAGAAGGAGCGTGGTAATTTTAACCATCTTCAAATTTAAACTAAGTTTGGGAAAAATATTATTGAATTTTTGCCTTAACTCCATTCTATAGTTATCGTGTACACCAACTAGACAGACAGAGGGACGGACAGATGTGGCCCAAATAGCTTAAAAATTCGTGAAACGTATTTAGTCCAAACATACCTATGGTCTTAAGTCAGTCCTTCAATGAGTTACACCCTTTTCTCTGTAGAGTGAGGGTATAATTATTAATGATTTGTTGACAAAACCTTTGTTGACCTTCAGTGTTGACGCGACATCATGACGTCTTCGGTAATGGTCAAAATTGTTGCATTTGGGGTTCCAAAAATCTATGTGTGAGGGCTGAGAAACAAGAGTATAAATGAATCAATAACAAATTAAAAATGTTGATTTGGAAAATTTTAAATTTTGTATGTTCACCACAAATTGCATGAATTATGCACCACCCTCTATGTCTGTATAGCTGTCTTTTTGTGTTGTGCCTTGTCTATCAGCTCCTTCACTCACTCATCTATGCATTCATTCGTTTATTCATCCGTTCGTTCGTTGTTCGTTCATTCAATCCATTTACATTTCTGTGATTTGCATTTCAAAATGTCAGTCATTTGATATTTTAGATGTATTTAGTACAACAGATTCACAACATGATTTTGTCATTCAGTGTTATGTCAATGCTCTTCTGGTATTCGCTTGTTATTTTCTAATTTCGTTTAAAGCACTTTTCCAAGGCGGCGCGGCGTCAGGAGGGATTGCAAAAATGCATCAACTCAACAGGAATGTGATCAAATTTCACAAAGACCAGAAAAGGAAGCAGGAAAGTCATAAAATAAATTAGAGTTTGTACAAGAAATAGATAAGAGAGCTCGGACTTGTATACGACTGTGTGGGCATTAGAGTGATTCGCGATAGAAATTTCCAAATTTAAATCGTCAACTGTTTAATAAAGGGGGATTTTTTAAGAGCTTGATAACTTTTTTTAAAAAAAAAACGCATAAAATTTGCAAAATCTCATCGGTTCTTTATTTGAAACGTTAGATTGGTCCATGACATTTACTTTTTGAAGATAATTTCATTTAAATGTTGACCGCGGCTGCGTCTTAGGTGGTCCATCCGCTTAGTCCAATTTTGGCATTTCCACGTTTTTGAGTAACAGAGACCCAATTGGTGCGAACGGCGACGAATCGAAAATTGGTGGTCATCATTAACACTGGCCGATACAGCTGCGATATTTTCTTCAGTTCGCACTCTACGTAAGCGTGTTGGTGGTTTAATGTCCAACAATGTAAATTTGGTGCGAAATTTAGTCACAATAGCCCGAATAGCCGCTTCAGTGGGTCGATTAAACTGACCATAAAATGGAAGCGCGCAATGAACTTTCTTAACAGAGCACGCATTTTGATAATAAAATTCAATAATTTGCAAGCGTTGTTCGTTTGTAAGACGATTCATGATGAAATGTCAAAGCATACTGAGCATCTTTCTCTTTGACACCATGTCTGAAATCCCACGTGATCTGTCAAATACTAATGCATGAAAATCCTAACCTCAAAAAAATCACTCTTTATTTTATGATAACTGCGAAACAAAATTGACAGATGGCTGGTACCATTTATTGAATTTCAACTCTAACACTAGTTCGTTTAAATCCTTCATGTTTGGAATAGTTAGGTATTCACCGTAAACTTCCAACTGTTCTGGAGATTTTTGCATTCAAAATATTATCTATATAAATAAATAGCTCAACAGATTCACGACACGATTCTGTCATACAGTGCTATGTTAATGCTCTGCTTGAATTCGCTTGCTTTTTTCAATTTTGTTTAAATCACATTTTCGAAATGTACAATGTGGAGGGAGACGATAAAATGGTGTGACATGCAACAAATTCCCGCAATGTGATCAAATTTCACAAAGACTAGCAGGAGATATGAAAGTCGTAGTGAAATTTCAATTCTTTAAAAGAAGGATACGAGAGGTGCTATTTTATTTTGTGCTTGTTGTTTATGTAAAATCTAATTTAGTTTTTTTATGTATCTGAAAAAACTATGTTTTACTAAATAAGAGATTAAAATGTATTAACTGTCTGAAAAAAATTATTTCGGTAAAGAAATGACTTATAAATCTGAAAATATGAGAAATATATGGACAGAATTAGAACACGCATTTGTCTTTGTTAAAATTTGTAAATTTGTTTAAAAAAATTTAAAAAAAAAATCTCTATTAATATTATAAAACCTTAGTGTAAGTTTGTTAGTGTTTGTTTGTTCCGCGATCACGTGTAAATGGCTGAACCGATGTCTGGAAGGAACTATAGTCTAATGAATTTTTTTCTTGGGCGGTATCATATGTATGATACCGAAATTTGGATTTTCGTTTAGTGGGCTTGGCAATAGTGTTTTTTAAGATGGAAGGCTGAAAATTGGAACGTATATATTACTGACCACGAGAAAATTAAATATGATGACGGATTTTGAATTTTCATTTCGTGGGTGGTGGGGGCGTGGCAAAAGTGTTTTTAAGCTAGAAGGCTGAAAATCGGAACGTATATATTACTGACCACGATAATATCAATATGATAAGATCAATATGAAACCTGATTTTAATTTTACCATTTGTTTTTTTGCCTGGCGAAGCGGGCGGGGTTCAGCTAGTCAGAAATATTTTCTTCGATTTGAAAACGACTAAGGGAAGGCTATATATAGCTGGGCGGGGATAACTATATATGATAGCCTCCACTCTCTACTCCATTACAAAGTTTTTATTACCAATTCTAGAAGTTTTAAAATGTGGGAAACTTTTGCATTTGAGCTATATGAAAGCATGGATCCATTTTAAAATTAGATCTACCATGCAAAGTAGAATATGTTGTTCCAAATTTGAGTTAAATCAGATATATGTAGTTTCTGGAGACGTTTTTTTGAAATTCGTACTTTTAGGGGGGTAAAATAAAAGAAAATAAGGATAAACATGGAACCTTCGTCCTGAATAAAACAGCAGTGGCTACTTACCGACAAAATGGGATTTTTCGAATTTGTACCAACAAAGTACTGCAGCTAGAATCGTGAACTTCCATGTGTACATTCTTCTAAAGATGGTACCAAGCAAAGTATTGCAGCTAGAATTGTGAAATGTGTTTTGTATGTTTTTTTTTGAAACTTATACTTTTAAGGGCGAAACGGGACAAAAGTGTTACCAACTTCAGGAAATTCAATATGAACATCCGCTTAACATAGACGAGCATCATGACAACAACTATTTAGCTTGAATAGTGAATTTCGTCAGGTACTTCCCTCTCAATCTGTATGTGAAACGTTTAAGGGGGAAAGGGAACAAAAATGGTACCGTCTTGTGGATGTTCAATATGAACATCCGCTTGACATCACAGACAAGCTACATGAATTGGATTTAGGGTCCGGGAATTCCGGGAATACAGGAATTATTAAAACATATTCTATTGATTATTTAGATCACTAATTTAGTTTTACTATATAAATGGAAAATTGTAGATATATTTCAAATTCGTATATTTACTAGGCTGGGTCGCCGTCCATACAAATGGAAAAACAATTTTCAGTCACCCCCCAGAAATGAAGATTGGATTGTTTAATGATGATCAGCAAAATATTTCGTTCCCACATCAAGCCATCTGTGAGCTAAAAGTTCCTGAAAATAAACCTAAAAATCATATTTTTCCGGTGCAATATTATTTGTGTTAGATTTTTTCCCAATTTTTTTGAAATAATAGACCCTTGAAAGCACTTTAAATAAAAATTTTGATTCATGTCTTAGAGTAAGTTATTGGTCCAATTATTGAACGTTTATCGAAATTTGTTGTGGATTTTCACAGTGACTAATGAAACCTTATTCATATTTGGTGGTAGTATTTGAAAGAAATAAATAGCTGCAGTCAATACCTTTCGAATAAGGCCTAAATGTTGAACATCGGAATGAAAGTGATGCCGCAGCGCTCATTTTTATAAAAAGTGTTTGAACATTTTGGCTGTGAAAACCATCGCCTGCATTAAATTATTTCACAAAAATGGATACAGTGTCGTCATTTTTCTTCCGATATTCATCATATAGGCATTATTCGAAAAGTATTGAGTCCTCCTATTTATTTTTCATTACATCTCTTACAAAGTGTTTCCAAGAAATATGAGTTTTTATCTGTTACCCGTAAAAATCAATATAAACGCCCAATAATTCTACCAATGAGTTATTCTAAGACAAGAATACAAATTTTTATTTAAAATGCTCTCAAGGGTCTATAAATACAGAAAAAAATATGGGTAAAAATGCAACATAAAAAAATACACGGGAAAACCATGATTTTAGAGGTGTTTTCAGGAGCTTTTAGCTCACAGATGGCTTGACCCAGTGGCGAAATATTTTGCAGATCATCATTAAATAATCCAATCTTCATTTCGCGGGGGTTACTGCTGCAATTTATTTTTGTGACCCATCCTAATATTTAAATTACTGACAATAATAACACTGTCCAACGAATTAAGACTTTTTGATTTGAACAGAATAGCGACCCTATAGACACTATAATGCTGAAAATATTGTTAAAAATGTCTTTAGAAAAAAATCCGCGTAACTTTCTATCATACCGAGAATACTAAAATATTGTTTTGGCATATGATTGCTGACTAAGTATGGAATAATTGTGACTGCATTGTTTCAGAAACCAAGATAGAGAAAGTTGAAATAAATGCAATTTCAACCGCTAATTTTCGATTTTTACAAGAATTACAGATTTTTTGTGAATGACTGCATATATACAAGCGACATTGGTTCTTAATAGACTTGCAAAAAATCCGCCTGATCCGTTGGATAGATCTCGAGAAAATTACAAAAGAAAAAATGCATGCATACAAAATAATTTTAGCCATATTTCCAGCGAATATGAAAATATTGCAAAAATATTCAGTTAGTATTTTTGTTTACTCTTCTCTACCAAAATATCCAATTTTTTTGTCAAAAAAGATCGATCTTCCACAATACGTGGGCGATTATTAATCCTAGTAATTTTGTTGTGAAACGTGAAGAGCTTAATTTAAAACTTTGGTGACCCCTACTGCAATTTTTTCGTAGAATCCTTAAATTTCCTTTTTGAAAGGAGTTCGAGTTTGAGTTTTCTCGAAAAAAGGTCTAATTGACCCACAAAGAGACGAGGTAGAGTGTTAAGATCTTACACAAAAATGATACTCATAAAATCCCACAATATAGTTCTGACAATAAGAATTCTCTCAGACATTAACTGACAAGACTTTTTTCACTTAGTATAATGCTCCCTTCGACTAAAAAATTAGAACGTTGTTCCACTGTAAGAAGACCAACTGGACTATAAGTTTATTCTGCAAAAATGGTCTACTCAACATGTCCTTTCAGAATTATAGGGTCGCTATTCTGTTCCATCCAAAATGTCTTAATTTTTTGGAAAGTGTTATTATTAGATTACGCAGAGCAACATAAAAGAATATAACCGTATACGGACACCACTATGTGATAAAAGACAAAAAACACCCGTGTCTCCCAGTTTTGCTCAAAGTCATGCACTTTTTTATGGGCCCCCAAAGATTTGGGGCCTCGGTGTCATTTTTGCAAAAAAGTAATAATTTTCTCAGGCTCATATCTTGCAGTCAAAAAAAACTTCATCTTCGAGGTCAATATATATAGGTTGCGTATACGTGCCGTTGATTAAGGACAATATCGCTCATACGCGCTGTGGTCGGACTGACCATTAACAGAAACAATCCTTCAAGATATATGTTTTCCTATGTAAAAGTTGTTAAGAATTATTCCTAGGAAGTTCATATGTTCTAGAAACATGTTTATTGGGATCTTAGATACATTTTTGTTGTTGATTGTTTCCTTGCATTTTGAACGGTTTGCAACCTATAAAGCTAAACAGGGGAAAAAAGGTAAAAATGGATATTTTTTTAGTTTTTTTTTGCAATTTTGACCCTGAAGATGAAGTTTCCTGATTTTATATGCTCAAAATTTTGTTCTTTATGACAAGAGCTACAACATTGCCTAAGAGAGTAAATCAAAATTCCAAACGGTTTGCAAGACATGCGCCTGATCTTTGGGCGCCCATAAAAAAGTGCATGACTTTGGGCAAAACTGGGAGACTATGTCACTTTTTTTTGATCTTTTATCACGTAGTGATGTCCGTATATGGTTATTTTTCTATGACTTAAAAAATTACACACCGTGTTAGTATTGGATTATTGAAAACAAACTCTTAAAATCGAGATTTCTTCTTGAAATCTCTTCCGTTATGCTCGTACCTTACCAATAATTCAAACGATTTCTTTACTGACATCGTTGAATGAGAGAACATTTTGAATTTATTCATGTTGGGTTCCCATCCCGATTTACACTATTACTGCTGTATAATCCAAATATTATATCGGATCTGGGGCCTAATCACAGCTTTCGAAAGCGAGAATGTTACGATCGAAAAACGCTTTTATTTATTGTCAAAAGGGCATACATTTCAACAAAAGTTATCCAAATTCTAATGAGATTATTTTCAATAATCTTAATTTCCTTATTCTATATATTTTTGTTGGAAATTTCCACTTCTTTCGTAGAAATTAAAAATTGATTTCGTTCGTAAATTCTCGATATCGAATCCCATGATTTGCCCCCTGATCTTGATTTTACAGATTATATTAAATTTAGAATTATGTAAGGAATCTAATAATATAAATAAACATTGGTCAAGTAATGAGATCGCACGGCAAAAATATATATCATTTTAACTCAAATATCTCGGAAACTTATCAAGAGACATGTGTAAAAAGTGCATTTGGAATCGACACATAATTTTGCTTTGGCAAATGATATTTCGTCAAGATATCTCAGTTCTTTGCTAGCTTTCTTTCGGTTCGGTTGTAAGCACGCATAAAATAAAATATCAGTGTCGCAAAAACTGAAAGTGTCTCTATCCCAAAACGACAAACATCAGAAATAAACAAAAAATATAAAATTTTCCCGTCAGCGATCTGGTTACCGTACGATGGTGAAGCCCCCGGGGGCGAAACCCGCGGCCCGCCGCGCTGTGAACCCCAAACATTTAAATTCTAAAACAAAATCACGTCAAAAATTATATTCACTTAACACCGAATTAACTGGAGCTACATGCTCAAATTTTAACAGATTTAGTTCGCTATCTGATCTTGAAGACATGGACGATACTACAGAGACAAACATCAAGTCTAATGTATCTAAACCCACCCGGAAACCTCCACCTATCGTTACAGATGCTCGTGTCCCGTTGAGGGAAATACAACATCTCATAGGCGATAATTGTGTTTATAAAAGAACATCAATCGGCACTAAAATTTTTCCTCAGTCCCAAGAAAAATATGAGTTTTGCATAAAAACCTTGAAAGAAGGATTGATCGAGTTTCACACATATAACGACAAAGCAAACAAGTTATACACGACTTTCTTATACGGTCTTCCGAGGTTAGATACTACCGTAATCATGGATGACCTTAAAATGTATAACCTCTCTCCAATAACAGTCACTGAGATTCAGACAAAGTATAGCAATCCAAATGACGCAGTGTATAAAGTCCAATTCGAACGAAAATCATTTAGTCCAAACCATTTAAAAAATATTAGATCGGTTTGCAATGTAATTATTACATGGAAAAAACACAATCCCAAAAAGTCGGATAGGCCTACTCAGTGCTGGAACTGTATGATGTATGGTCACGGAGGTGATCATTGCAGCCGTAAACCGGCATGTATGTCTTGTGCAAAGTCGCATTTGACCAGCGAATGTCCCTTTACAAAGGACAAGAAACAACTTGTAGTTTTCACTTGTTTTAACTGCAAACAAGCCGGTGAGGTAAGAACGGACCACTCTGCTAATGACGTTAGATGTCCACTGCGTCTGAAATATCTTGAAATTAGACAGAAAGTCACTTCTGGTCAAGCCAAGCGGGCCACGAATGTACGCCCCAGGCAAACAAATACACACGTGCATACAAACTACTCCCATCGCAATGCATCGGATTACCAAACCAACAACAACAACATTCAAACATATGCTGGCACGTTAAAAAATGCTAGTTCAGATCTTTTTAATATAGACGAACTATTTAACATTTTCGCCACGGCACTTGACGACCTAAGCAGATGCACCTCGAAAGTGTAACAAATACAAATAGTAATGTCCCTCCTTAAATATGCCTATGATTTTAAATAATGTGGAAACAATAAATGTCTTGCATTGGAATGCAAACGGCATCACATCTTATGCTCAATTAAAACAACTAGAGAATGTTTTAACAAAGAAAAATATACATATAGCAGGGCTAAATGAAACATTTTTTAAAGAACACCATAAGCCATTTTTTAATAACTACACGCTCTACAGGAACGATAGACAAGATGCAAATGGAGGTGGTGTAGCTATACTTGTTCGTAAAGGAATCCGCCACAGACTTCTACCTATTGTCAGTACAAGACTCATTGAAAATCTTTCAATAGAGATTAGCATTTTCCAAAGAAAAGTGGTAGTTACCAGTGCATATTCTCCCAAATTTGCCCAATCCTTCATTAATGATATAAATGATCTCACTCCAGACAATATTGACTATATAGTACTGGGCGATCTAAATGCAAAACATACTTCCTGGAACTGTCGAACTAATAACTTAGCCGGAAACAGCCTTAATAATCTGCAACAGCAACGAAATTTCTTTATTTATTATCCGAATAATCACACCTTATATCCTCACCGCCAATCTAGCAGTCCCTCAACCGTCGACATAATTATAAGTAACGTGTCATTTTCAATGAATGTTACATCATTAGATTACGAACTTCCATCAGATCACCGGCCTATAATCTGTTCTATATTAGCTCGAATACAGAAGGAAAACACCGCTAAATATTCGTACAAACATACGAATTGGAATTTATTCCGTGAATATATAGAACGTAGCATTGATTTCTCAGTAGAAAGCTACAGCACCTGCGTATCTATCGATAAGGAAATTGATAACTTCACTAAACTCCTACTTGCAGCAATAAATGTATCAACGCCTGTTCACAATACTGATAAGTCCTTTTCATTACCACCTGATGTTTTGCACTTAATAGCTCAAAGAAAAATGTTCAAGAGAAAACAACTTCGTTCCCAAAATAGTTTTCATTATAACCTCTACAATCAGTACATCAAGTTTCTAAGTAAATACATAGACAAGAAAATTAACATCATCAGAAACAATAAATGGTCAAAGCTCCTTGAGAACATGAGACCCGGAGACAAACGTTTTTGGAAAATTAGTCGCTCGTTACGATGTAAAGGGAGAAGATCTATTCCTCATCTTAAGGTTGGTAATACCATATTAACTACTGATGCAGAAAAAGCTGAATTACTAGCAGATGTATTTAATAGATCGCACGAGCTTACAACAAATTATACGCACTCGATAGATCGCGAAGTAAATATCACGGTTTCATCTCTAAGATCCGGAGATCCCTTCACCGATGGGGTAGTCCTAATTACTACCCAAGAAATCTCATTTATACTTTCTCGGCTGAAAACTACGAAGGCTCCAGGTCTTGATGATATTCCAAATATTATTCTAAAAAAGCTCCCGGAAAAGGCGATTCAACTGCTGGTTCTTCTATTTAATAGTTGTATTCGGCTCAATTATTTCCCCAAGACATTTAGAAAGGCAAAAGTGGTTGCCATTGCCAAGCAAAACAAACCTCCTACTGAACCATCCAGCTACAGGCCAATCAGTCTTCTTAGCAACCTGGGAAAACTTTACGAAAAATTAGTTCTCACCAGAATTCTAAACTTCACCTCCGAATACAATATAATTTCTGAAAACCAGTTTGGGTTCAAAAAGGAGCACAATACAGTTCATCAAATTGGTCGTATTAAAAACAAAATAATTCGCAACAAAATGCAGAGAAAATCCACGGGCCTAATATTATTAGATATTGAAAAAGCCTTCGATACTGTGTGGCACAATGGGCTTCTATATAAAATGGTATCGGCTAATATGCCTAAAAATTTATGCAAAATTATTTCGCAATATCTTGAAAATAGAGAGTATACAGTCAGTATAAATAAAATCTTGTCTTCTTTCAAGACTATCCACGCAGGACTCCCTCAAGGATCCATCTTATCTCCAACATTATACTCGATATATACATCGGATTTCAAACCTCCCGGAGGGATTGACACCGCCTATTATGCAGACGATACTGCCCTTATCTCGTCCAGCAAGTTGACATCAGCACTTCTGAAGAAAATGGAGATCAGCCTCAACAGCTGCTTCAAATATTACAAAAAGTGGAAAATTAAAATAAACAGTAACAAGACGCAGGCCATTATTTTTCCCTTTAATAAGTCACCTAAGAGAAATCCAAACCGGCCACTTAATTTCCACGGAAATAATGTAGCAGTTTTAAACGATGTAACTTATCTAGGCGTAACTCTGGACAAGAAACTTATATTTCGTAAACATATTGCATCAATTGGTCAAAAGGCTATAAAGGCATTCAGGGCATTATGGCCGTTTTTGAATCGGAGATCAACCCTCAGCTTAAGAAACAAAAATCTTATATATAAATGTGTAATTAGACCCATTTTATCCTACGCATCTCCTATTTGGCATAGCGCTGCTAAAACTCATTTGAAAACACTGCAAGTGATTCAAAATAAATGCCTTAAAATGATACATAAGAAACCCTGGCGATTTCCCACTTCACAACTGCATGATGAAACTGGATACCTGCTCATTTTAGACTTTATCAAGAAACTAAATGCTAATCATTTCCGAAAAGTTGCAAACTCGCATTATTGTAAAATACGCGAGAGTCTAGATTTGCATTATTAGAATTTAATAACAAAACAAGAATTTATTCAAACAGAAAATATTGTATTAATATAGATTATTCCCTAATAACCATATTTTAAACAATACTTTTCTCTATATATTTGTAAACCCCAATAAATCACGTATAGGTTTTTATATCCTTTTTTCCTATAATTAGATTAAAATGAAATTAACCTTATTTATGTATTATTACCGAGAACTCACTTGCTGAAATATCTTTATGATAAAATCTCATTATTGTTAATTATTAAGTATTAGATAAAACTATTATTTGGATTAATAAACTTGAAATTGAAAATTGAAATTCGTCAAGATATCTTTTTTCCGTACAAAAGTTGCAGAATTAATTCCAAATAACAAAAAATCAAATTACAACCATTATGTCTGGATGGTGTCACTTTATTGATTAACTATCAAATTTCTCTATAGCGTAACTGTGACTTTCTGCCCCATAGAGAAAATTCGTTATGGAAACCGGCGTTTCATGAAGTTTACAATTTTAACCTTTCCACTTTAGCCCACAGTTACAATAGCCAATTATTTTCGATGTCGTATTTACAAAACACAATTTTGGAATGTTCGCTTTAGCATTTGCCAATTGCATATAATACTATTGGCTGTGAGTACATTCGTTACATCTCTAGCTTTTGCTTTACGCAACATCACAACCAGAACCTCACAGCACTACGGCATCCATGGCATTTTGTATTCAAATACCCGAAACGAAACGATTCACAATATACGTGAGGCTATTATGACGCATGCAACAGAAAAAGTGCTTTTGATTGAATGCAGACGGCCTCTGCCTCTCCTGTTGGCCTTTGCATCACATCGTCGTACAGACCTGCCGACCAAGTCTTTGTTGAAATCGCTGTTAATGTTGTTTGGCTTGACATCGGTTGTTTAAAACGCTTATAGCCTAAGGCGCATTAGGCAAATTTCTTGTGATGTTACGTCCGATGATTTTCAACTCTCGTATTGCAAATTTTCCACGCAGATGTATCTGCACAGAGATCAAGTTCTCCAGAAAAAAACATGTCATGCTCCGCTGAATCAACACAAATGCAGTAGTGTCCAAACTTGAGTTTAGATGCCTTTAAAGATGACGAATTGGATTCACTTATGCGAAATACGAACTCAAGATTTTGGAGGTGTATGAAAAACAAGTAAGAAAAGGCTAAAGTCGAGTGGGGTCGACTATATGATACACTCCACTTTCTATCCTATTACAATTCAATTGGGTTAAAAAGTGAAATCGGGAAGGTTGTATCCTGTAAACATTTGTATGGGGGCTATATATAAATCTGAACCGATCTTACCCACTTTCTGCATAGGTGTTTCTATTTGGATTATAAGATGTTGTGCCAAATTTAAAGAAAATCGGATACAATATGTGGTTTCTAGAGCGGAAAAAGTCAAATCGGGAGCGACATTTGTATGGGGGCTATATCTAAATCTGAACCGATTTGCCTCAAATTAAATAGCGTTCGTTCTTGATCCACAAAACTTACTTGTGCCAATTTTTGTTAAGATCGGACTGTACTTGCGACTTGCAATTTGATTACAACAATAGATGGACAGAGGGACAGACGGACATTGCTAAATAGACTCAGAAAGTGATTCTAAGCCGATCTGTATAATAAACGATGGGTCTAACTCTGGTGTTACAAACATATGCACAAAGACATAATACTCCCGTGGAGTGTATAATAATCGACCTTCAAATATAAATGACTTCAATAATAAATGACTCTTAATTAATGTAAAAATTAATTAATTAATTAATTAATAAAAATTGAGTTGCCATGCCCACTTACAGTGGGATGGTAGTACATATTTTGAGGCAAAATATCTTAGGAATCAGATATTCAAATTTCGTACATACAATTATGCTGCTTAGAAAAAATTAAAAAAAAAATAAGTTTCTCAACCTAGTGCCTCTCCGATTTACTGTGGGATGGTAGTTGGTTTTTTGAACAAAAATACCTCAATGTGTTGTACAAATACTTATGCTGTTTACAAAAATTGTTTAGAAAAAAATTATCAACCTACTGTCACTCCCACTTAGTTGTTAGTTAGTTTAAGATAGGCCTTTTAATTCCGTACATGTACTTATGGTGTACTTATGTCTAGCTAAAGGTGATCAATCTGCTGTCATACCTACTTACAGGTAGCTCTTTGAAATGTATTGCAGTTATCTTGATGAATGCTAATACTTTCGAAAAAAGAGTTCCAATTTTCCATTTTTGGTAATTTCAAAATGGTGGCAAAATTGGTATCCAGCCACATCGTGGCACATGTAGAAGTATCATAAGATATATTAATAAAATCTTACATATTACGTTACATTTTGTTAAATAAAAATGTATAGTACACTGATAATTTATATGGACAGCATGTACTGTACCCACTGATATTATATCTCCCATGTTTATTAAAACGTGGTATAGACGCAAGGAGTTGTGTGGGGTATTACATAGTCTGTCACGTCCAATTTAGCCTTTTCTTACTTATTAATTAATGCATTAATTGTAAACACTTCTGTGAAACTAACTTTAAAACAATTTTAAATCAGAAAATTTCATAATTTATGGCAGTTTGCTGCAGCCTATTCTGCCAGCATATTAAACTGCACCTTCATCCGATGGTCCAAATTTTCGATGACGCTGAGGCATAATTGAGGTTATATGCCGTTAATATGCCGAATTAGCTCATCCTTTAGCTCTTGAATTGTTGCTGGCTTATCGACGTACAACTTTTCTTTCAAATAACCCCAAAGAAAGAGGTCCAACGGTGTCAAATCACATGATCTTGGCGGCCAATTGACATCGCCATCACGGCCATTGAATTTGTCGCACAAAAGAGCCATTGTTTCGTTAGCTGTGTGGCACCCTCCTGTTGAAACCACATATCGTCCACATCCATATCATCCAATTCTGGCCATAAAAAGTTCGTTATCATCTCACGACAGCAAGGACCATTCACAGTAACTGCCTGACCGGCCTCATTTTGAATAAACCGCACCAAACAGTCACTCTTTGTGGTGCATTTTTCGACAATCATTCTTGGATTATCATTAGCCAAAATGGGGCAATTCTGCTTATTGACGAATTCACTGAGTTGAAAATGTGCCTCTTCACTGAAGATGATGAAAATTGATCATCCACTGTTTCCATTTCTTGCCACCTTTCTGACCATCAACGACGTTTGGAATGGTCAAGAGGCTTTAGTTCTTGAGTCAATTGCACCTTGTAAGCGTGTAAATGCAAGTCTTTATGCATAATGTTCATCAACGACGAATAAATTAATGATGATCTACAAAATATTTCGTCACTGGGTCAAGCCATCTGTGAGCTAAACGCTCCTGAAAACGCCTCTAAAAATCATGTTTTGCCGGTGTCATTTTTAATGTTACATTTTTCCCAACATTTTTTCTGAATTACTATAGCCTTGAAAGCACTTTAAATAAAATTTTTTATTCTTGTCTTAGAATAACTCGTTGGTAGAATTATTGGGCGTTTATAATGA
The DNA here is from genome assembly GCA_947397865.1 of Polietes domitor. Classification (NCBI taxonomy): domain Eukaryota; kingdom Metazoa; phylum Arthropoda; class Insecta; order Diptera; family Muscidae; genus Polietes; species Polietes domitor. The sequence continues at coordinate 165,379,883 of OX377618.1, forward strand.
ATTTTTTCGGGTTTTCAAGGTGACAGCAAAAAACTCATATGTCTTGGAAACATTTCGTAAGAGGTGTAATGAAAAGTAAATAGGAGGAATCAATACCTTTCGAATGATGCTTATATTATGAATAACGGACGAAAAATGACGGCACTGACTCTTTTTGGGAAATAATTTAATGCAGGCAATGGTTTTCACAGCCAAAATGTTCAAACACATTTTACAAAAATGAGCGCTGCGGCTTCAATTTCATTCTGATATTCATCGTTTAGGCATCATTCGAAAGTTATTGACTGCAGCTATTTATTTTTTGTCGGTCATTTGGTTGGTACCATATTTATCCCCTTTTCCTACTTTACCCCCTAAGACTTTCTAAAATCTATTTATTTTTCGTGTCTACGCAATTAGAGAGACGTGCACACCGAATTTCATCATTCTAGTAAGTCGTTTAGATGGTACTATTTTTATCCCTCTTTACCCATTGTATCCCTTGAAAGTGCGAATGTGGAAAAAACTTTTATTTTTCGTGTCTACGCAGTCTGAGGAATGTATACTCCGAATTTCATGACTATACCTGCGGTCATTTGGTTGGTACTATTTTTATCACTTTTTTCCATTTTAACCCCAAAAAGTACGAATTTCGAAAAATCCGTTTACTTTATATGTCTACGCAATCAGAGGAATGTATACAGCGAATTTCATTATTCTAGGTGCAGCCGTTTGATTTGTACCATTTTTATCCCTCTAATCCCATTTTATCCCTTAAAAGTATCCCTACGAAGTACGAAAAAATACTTTTATTTTATGTATCTATCCAATTAGAGGAATGTACACATCGAATTTCGTGTTTCTAGCTGTTGTCGTTTGAAAGGTACCATTTTTATCCCTTTTTGCCCCATTTCAACCCCTACGAATAAGAGTCACTTTTTGGTGCACGTTTTTGTTTTAAAGGGAAAGAGCATTCCAAATAACAAGCAAATAATGATTTTTTAAGAGCTTGATAACTTTTTTTTTTAAAAAAACGCATAAAATTTGCAAAATCTCATCGGTTCTTTATTTGAAACGTTAGATTGGTCCATGACATTTACTTTTTGAAGATAATTTCATTTAAATGTTGACCGCGGCTGCGTCTTAGGTGGTCCATTCGGAAAGTCCAATTTTGGGCAACTTTTTCGAGCATTTCGGCCGGAATAGCCCGAATTTCTTCGGAAATGTTGTCTTCCAAAGCTGGAATAGTTGCTGGCTTATTTCTGTAGACTTTAGACTTGACGTAGCCCCACAAAAAATAGTCTAAAGGCGTCAAATCGCATGATCTTGGTGGCCAACTTACCGGTCCATTTCTTGAGATGAATTGTTCTCCGAAGTTTTCCCTCAAAATGGCCATAGAATCGCGAGCTGTGTGGCATGTAGCGCCATCTTGTTGAAACCACATGCCAACCAAGTTCAGTTCTTCCATTTTGGGCAAAAAAAAGTTGGATATCATCTCACGGTAGCGCTCACCATTCACAGTTACGTTACGATTCGCATCATCTTTGAAGAAGTACGGTCCAATGATGCCACCAGCCCATAAACCGCACCAAACTGTGACTTTTCTGGATGCATTGGTAGCTCTTGCAATGCTTCTGGCTGATATTCACTCCAAAATCGACAATTCTGCCTATTTACGTACCCATTGAGCCAAAAATGAGCTTCGTCGCTGAACACAATTTCTTTCTTTCTGAACTTTCTTAACAGAGCACGCATTTTGATAATAAAATTCAATGATTTGCAAGCGTTGCTCGTTAGTAAGTCTATTCATGATGAAATGTCAAAGCATACTGAGCATCTTTCTCTTTGACACCATGTCTGAAATCCCACGTGATCTGTCAAATACTAATGCATGAAAATCCTAACCTCAAAAAAATCACTCTTTATAAGCAGACATTGTGAAAAAACATGTTTAAAAACTTTAAATATTATGGGTTATTAGGGGTATTTTCAGTCCTTGTGATGCAAAAATTTTTCCTTCTGGGCCGATTTCGCCCGATTACGATATGGAATCATAAGACACATTTAGGGAAAATTTGAACCTCCTAGCTCATTTCGTTCGGAAGCTAGCGTGCTTTCAACAGACAGACAGACAGGCGGACATCGATATATCGTCATAGAATTTTACCACGACCCACAATATATACTTTATGGGGTCTCCTACGAATATTTTAAGGTGTTACAAACGGAATGACAAAGTCAATGTACCGCCATCCTGAAGGTGGAGGGTATACAGATTAAACCGGAAAACATGTTTTTTAGTGATATTTTCCGGAGCGTTTAGCTCACAGATGGCTTGATCTAGAAACGAAATATTTAGCAAATCATCGTTAAACAATCCAAACTTTATTTTCGTGGGGTGACTGGAACTTGTTTTTCCATTTGTACGGACGGCGACCCAGCGTAACATATATAGTTCAGCAGATACGTCCGGATAAACAAAATTCTATTCGAAGAAATACAGGAGCGACTCGAAAACATACACGAAAAACACAACACACTTTATCGCAGTGCATTGCTTTTTGCAATAACATTTAATTTTATTTTTCCGGATAGTCTGGCTTGAGGTCATGAATAAATCAAAAAAACTGGTGTTTAGTTTTTTTATACCCTCCACCTCCAGGATGGGGGTATATTCACTTTGTCATTCCGTTTGTAACACCTTGAAATATTCATCGGAGACATAAAGTATATATATACTGGGTCGTGGTAAAATTCTAAGACGATATATCGATGTCCGCCTGTCTGTCTGTCTGTTGAAAGCACGCTAGCTTCCGAACGAAATGATCTAGGAGGTTCAAAATTTTCCTAAATGTGTCTTATGGTTGTAGATCGGTTGGGATTAAAAGTGGACGAAATCGGCCCAGAGGGAAAAATTTTTTCCTCACAAGGACTGAAAATACCCCTAATATTTAGAGTATTTCAGCATGTTTTTTGAACATAATAGCTTGTATTTAGTTCACATTTGCAATGCGCATTCCCTTTATAGCATAAAAGGGCACCATAGAGTGATTTTTATTTGTAGGGGGCGAAATGGGACAAAAACGGATAAAAATGGTACCTATCAAACGACAACAGATAGAAACACGAAATTTGGCGTGTATATTCCTCTAATAGAGTAGATACATAATATAAAAGTATTTTTTCTAAATTCGTACTTTTAAGGGGTTAAATGGGGATAGAGGGATAAAAATAGTACCAACCTAACGGCTGCACCTAGAATAATGAAATTCGATAAATACATTCCTCTGATTGCGTAGACACGTAAAATAAAAGAACTTTCCAAAATTCGTACTTTTTGGGGTTCAAATGGAAAAAGGAGATAAAAATAGTACCTACCAAATGACAGCAGCTAGAATCATGAAATTCGGAGTATACATTCCTCAGACTGCGTAGACACGAAAAATAAAACGTTTTTTCCAAAATTCGTACTTTCAAGGGATACAATGGCTACAGGGGATAAAAATAGTACCAACTAAACGAATAAAACTAGAATGATGAAATTTAGTGTGTACATCCCTCTAATTGTGTAGATACGTAAAATAAAGAGATTTTAGATAGTTGTACTCTTGAGGGGTCAAAATTGGTAAAAGGGGATAAAAATGGTACCAACTAAATGGCCGCAGATAGAATCATGGAATTCTGTGTATACATTCCTCTGACTGCATAGCCACGTAAAATATTTTTTTCCAGATTCGTACTTTATTTTGTTGCTTTTACAACAAAAAAAATGGTAGAATCATGAAGGTGTCTTATTCTGCGTACGTGAGAGATAAGGTATTTTCAAAATTTATACTTTTGAAATTAATATAGGATGGAAATACAACCAACCAAACGACTTTAGCTGAAAATACACTCTCTCCCTCTCTCCTCCAATATTTATTTATGATATTTATGATTGCTCCCTTATATTTACTTTATAAATTGAAGTATTATATCCATTATATATATAGTATACAAATATTGGTAGCCTTGGCTTATTAATTAAATTTCTTATTTTCATACAGTTAAAATTTGTTGTGGACATTCCTCTTGTAGCTTGGAAGCACCACAAAGAAAATAAAAGCTTTAGCGGGCGAAATGGGACAAAAAGGGATAAAATATGGTAACAATGATACGACAACAGCTAGAATCATGAAATTCGGTGTGTACATCCCTCTAATAGCATAGACACGTAAAATAGAGGGATTTTTCGAAATTCGTACTTTTAAGGGAAAAAGAGGGATGAAAATGGGACCTGCCAAACCGCTGAAGTTGAAATCATGAAATTCGGTGTATACATTCTGACTATGAAGACTCGAAAAATGTTTTTTTCGAAATTTGTACATTTGGGCGGAGAATGGGGCGAATGGGGATATCTTTAAAATTTATACTTTTCTTATCACTTTGTCTGTATCTGAAAATGCTTCTTTCTAATGGCTAATATTTTCGGCATGTTCACTTTCACAATTTCAGCACTTTATTTATATATAGTAGTCGATTTTAACCAGTGCGCATAAGTATACATTATAGTTTGAAATAGTAAACAAATATAGTAAGGTGCATAAAAATATCACAAATTTCGTAATATGGTACTGTACTTCTATGTAAAGTCGACATCCTTTAATCTGCTGATAATACTGTGGAATGTACTCCGTGGTGGAGGGTATATAAGATTCGGCCCGGCCGAACTTAACGCATTCTTACTTGTTTCAAATTGCTTTATTTATTTATTCTTTTCCGACATTTTGATCGTCATCGACGATATTGAATACACTTAAATTACAAACAAAATTAATTATACATAAAAAAACACAAATCATCACAATAATTACATTTTAGCAAAACCAATTAACTCCTCCGTACTTTCTCAACTAAAGCTACTGTTTTCGTCCATATTTGTAAACAATGTTTCGATATATATATATAGATATAAGTTAGTCGCGGTGTCGATTTTTATACGTCTAGGATGTTTGGAGCAAAAAATTATTAATCTGATGCTGTCTTTTTTTAGTACCAATCCGTTTTGATAACGTTGTCTCGTCTATAAACTATCACGTCAAGATATGGTAATTTATTGTCCTGTTCACATTCCATGGTGAATTGTTATTGATTGTTGATAGAATGCAACAGATTTAATGTGTTTTCTTCACAATACCAAATAAATCGTCTAAGTATTTTGTTTAGTGTCTTGGCTTTATCGTCAGTTTCTGCATTGAGGCGTCTAGTAATTCTTCCTTTATAATATCTGCAATAATCGGTGAAGCTGGCATTCTTTTTCGCTGCTCGTACACCTTGTCATCACATTTAAAATATCTGGTATCTTTGATACAAAACGCTAATATTTCTATGAATAAGTCCATGTGTATTGTAGTATAGTCCTTTATGTCGTTCCATTTCTCTCTTATGGTTTTAATAGCTAAGTTTACCGGTACGCTTGGAAACAAGGAGACTACGTCGACGAAAATTAATTTTTTAATTTTTGATAAATTTACATACCTGTGTTAGTATTTTCGAATTTACAAAAAAATATTAGCTTGTTTCTTTTCGTTTTACAACAGATTTGTTTTCATATAACTTTTGATTGAAATATCAAAAATGAAACAAGAGAAAAAGTAGTAACTTTGACAGCATGGTCTGAAAACCCAAGTTGCCACCTGGATCCAAATTTTTAAATTTTGCCATTTTAAACTGTTGGCAACAATACGCCATTATTACTTTCTGAAAATACGTTACCTTTTTTGTGGACTTTGTGCCTCTCAAATAACGCTAATGGTGTAAATTATTACTTAACCTGACACAACTTTTGTCGTTTAGCCCACATATGCTTTCAACACATCATATCTCATAAAGCTTAAATTGCGAATTTGATTAGTTGTCAATTTGTGATAATATGTCGTTGAACATTAAACGACGGCATGAATCAATTCAGCGTAGGCAGACCATATGTGTACGTACATATGTGATCTTGGGGCCACTGGTTGCTTCTCAACCCTGTGACATACAGAGTAGCAGAGTATATTAGCCTTACAGTCAGTCAGTCTATATCTTACTTTTGGCCTATGCTATTAACAACAACACCCTTCCTAATAGCCTTCTTTTCTATACGTTCACTCTTCCACACATACACACGCAGATACATCCTTTCAAACACAAATGATAATGGGTTTGTACATGTGTACATTTCCAAAATATACACACACGCTCGCTCATACGCAAAACATTTCCATGAGATTGCTAAATACAGATGGTTTTCCATACCATTTTCTCGCACTAATGGCCGTTCATTCATGCCTATACGTATGTAAATAACGCACACACATACACACGCGAACATAATTACATACACTCATGCACACATACGCAAACAAACACTTAGTAAAAAGGCTTTATGGCATGACATCTGTTGCGTAGGACGAATATATGAAAAGAATAAAAGCAAAAGCAAATACATGATACCACGGCGAGGTGGTGTGGGGAGGGAGGGAGAACCCCTCCACAAAAAGAAACAAAGCCAAGAGAACAAAGTCAAAGGGAAATGAATTTGCATTTTAACCGGCGAAAAAACACGTTGTTTACTTTTTCCTATTGCCAGCAAACTATGAAACAGTTTGTATTTCAAATGTACGTCAGGGTGGCGCAAAGTCACAAAAGGTATCAGTTTTTATACTCTGTACTAGGGTAGTATGTCTTTCTATATTTGTTTTGCTGGTCAGGCAGTTCTTAAGACAATTGGAAGTAATTTGCTCCTGAAAGAGGCTGCTAAGCGGAGTTTTCCCGTCTCTTGTATAACAATCGGGTGAGAATGGGTAGATGAATAAAATTTTATTCATTTGTGTATTAGGATCTCCCATACTCTGAAATCGTTATGTTTAATTTGTTTAATTTGTTTTTTACTTAAACTTTGAAAGTTTGCTTCGTGTCCACAAAAATAACATATCATGTGTAGAAGTTCTCCAAATACCATCAATCGATTGAATTGTAATAAAAAACTAATACGAATAATATAGAAAATCCTCAATCCATTAGCATATAAAGGGTGTTTTTTATTGGGTATAGAACTTTAAGTTGGCATCACTTTTTTAACTGGCGGCCATTTTGTCAGCTGTCAAGTGATTAATATTTAGTTTGGTTTGCCATTTCATTATGAACAGGTTGACAAAAGAACAACGCTTGCAAATCGTGCAAATTTATTTCGAAAGTAATGGTTCAGTTCGCGAAGTTCACCGCAAGCTCCGTCCATTTTATGGTCGACATAATCGTCCATCAGAGCAATTAATTCGGTTAACCGCATAATTTCGCGGAATGGACCTGTCAATTGGCCACCAAGATCGTGTGATTTGACACCATTGGATTATTTTCTTTGGGGATATGTGAAGTCGCTCGTCTACGCCAACAAACCAGAAACGTTAGGAAGCCAACATTCGTGGCGTTATTGGCCCCATATGCTGGCTATATTCGAGCCAGCCGCGGCGGCCACATGCCCGAAATCATATTTAAACATTAATGGCATAAAATTATCCTTCCAATAAAGCCAAATTGATGGACATTAAAACGATTTTCTTGTGTTTTATTTCAAATCGAAGTTCTATACCTCAATAAAAAACACCCTTTATCTTCTACTATAATTACTTATTTTTTGATTTGTTTGATATTGTTGATCGGAACACCCTAATATCCATATATCTAAACGTATGCATAAATGAGCATATCACTGTATGTGTGTAACCTGAAGACACAGGCATACATTACTCCGTATTCGCACAATAAACTGTTCAAGTGAAATTCAAATAAAACGGTCCGAAGCCTAAAAGCATGAGATTAAAATTAAAACGTTGACTTTCTTTATATTTTGAATGTGCTCTTCTTTGACTACCACCAATTCATAAGGAATGAAGTAACGGTATTTTCAAAGATGAATTCAAAAGCTATAGTACACACATAGATCCACACAGCGACTAATGATCTCGGGCAGTATTGCACATGACTAGAAAACATTTTTCGCTATTAAATTTGGCAGTATTTGTTGTAGTCAATTGTACAGCTAATAGCGTTTGAGACAGTAGAAATAATTATTTTTTCCCGGGAATTTTGAGAAAATTTTCCTAACAATCTCTTCGTGTTTAAAAATGTTGTTGCTTCACTAACTTCGACATTTTTAAATAAATAATATTAAAAACACTTGTAGACTCCATCTAAATTAACCAATGAGTTTTCCTAAGACACCAATAAAAATTTTTATTTAAAGTGCTTCCAAGGGTCTGGTAAATCTGAAAAAAAAATTTGGACAAAAATGCGACATAAAAAACAAGTAAGAAAAGGTTATAGTCGGGCGGGGCCGACTATATGATGCACCCCACTTTCTATCGGAATACAATTCAATTCAGTAAAAATGTGAAAAGGGGAAAAATTTTTTATGTTTCCTAATCACAGGCTAATATGACCTGGCCCAACTTGTCAAATCGAGAATAATATTTGTATCGGGGCTATATCCAAACATGAAATGACTAACTTTCACAATAAGTTCTTCCAGTTGAATTATAACGTGCTAAGCTCAATTTAAAGAAATTCTCTGAAAATACGCGGTTTCTGGGGAACGAAATTTGTATGAAAGCTATATGTAAATCTGAACCGATCTGGCCCATTTTCACCATAGTTTAAATGTAAGATGTTTTGCCAATTTTGAAGAAAATCTGTTGTGATATGTGGTATCCACAGTGAAAAGAGTCAAATCGGGAGTGAAATTCGTATGGGCGCTATATCTAAATCTGAACCGATTTTTTCAAATTAAATAGTGTTCGTACTTGTCCCGAAAAACTTCGTCGTACAAATTTTCGTTTGGTTCTGGCTACAATTATGACCTGTATCGTGATTACAACAATATATGGACAGATAGACGGACAGACAGACTTTCACAATAAGTTCTTCCAGTTGAATTCAGATTTAGATATAGCCCCCACACGAATTTCACTCCCGATTTGACTCTTTTCACTCTAGATACCACATATTACAACAGATTTTCTTTAAAATTGGCAAAACATCTTATATTGTAACTAGAAGCACCTGTGGTAAAAATGTGTTAGATCGGTTCAGATTTATATATAGCTCCCATACAAATTTCGCTCCCGATTTGACTTTTTCCGCTCTAGAAACCACATATTGTATCAGATTGTCTTCAGATTTGGCAAAACATCTTATATTTAAACTAAGAACATCTATGCTGAAAATAGGTCAAATCGCTTCAGATTTAG